>WBMV01007221.1:1226160-1243992 GCA_013396655.1 Campylorhamphus procurvoides
AAGACGGCGTTTGTTAACCCGTGCTACATCGCGGGCGAGGAGGAGCGGCGGCGGGCGCTGGGGCTGTCCGGGGCCGCGGCCGCGCTCTCGCTGCGCCACAACAGCGCGCTGGCCGAGCAGGGGCTGCGCTTCGCCCGCGCCCACCTGGGCCGCGCCTTCGAGCGCCGCTACCCGCGCCTGCCCCAGCCCGCCGTGCGCGCCCTGGTGCGCTTCCTCACGGGCCGGGAGCTGCTGTCCTGCGTGGCGCGGAACCTGGCCCTGCACGACCTGGCGCTCTGCAGGGACTTCCCAGCGCCGCCGGAGGTGCTGCACAGGACCTTCCTCGCCGTGGTGGGAGCGCTGCTGGAGAGCAGCGGGCCTGAGAGAACGGGCATCTTTGTCAGGGTAGGTCCCTTCGGTGTTGGTGTGTGCCTGGCTGGCCGGAGATCCGGGCAGGAGCTGGACAGTACCTGTAGCAAGACAATTTAAAAAGATCTGTTGGCTGGTGGTGGTGGCCGGTGGGGCTTGGGGGGCTTTGTTTTGGTTTTTTTATCATTAAGAAAGCACAGGCTGGTCGAATACATAAAGTCATACACTTCTGGTTTATAATGGTGATACTAGTGTTTGTTGACACTTGCTAAGAGAAAGCGTTATATTCCATGCACTGTGCTATCAAATAATGAAATTATTCCATGTGAGATCACATATTTCTTAAATTTCAAAAACCCTCAACGTTTTATATAAACAGGGTCTGAGTGAGTAGCTTTGCATGCAGGACTGCAAGCACCTAAAGAATACTTCGTACAAAAACGTTGAATTCAGTGTAACAAAGTAGTTTTAGCAGCTATTGTGATACTTTTCACTTATTTTAATTTTGCAATGAAGAAGTGTTTGGTAAAATCTGATATAAGACCATTGGGAGGTCGCTCTGAGAGCACAGAATAGTTGACTATGATCCAAACAGGTTGAAGTCCTGGGGGTTTGCACGTTCCCTTCAGCCTGTATGCAGAACTCGGGTGATGAACAGGTTCCTGTTTGCAGCAGCCTGTTGCTGAACTCACTCTCATTGCTGCACACAGGCATTGTCACAGCTCCTGCTGCTGTCCCTGCCCTGGCTCTGGGGCTCACTATGCCCACACACACGTCTGTCAGTGGCTAAACTAGAGCCAGAGCTGCCCAATATATCAGCTGCTTGGCTGGGACAGGCACTGAGGCAGCTTCACCATTTCAGCAGTGTATTAATGCTTCTTCATATTGTATTTTCATTAGGAGACACCAGAAGCTCAAGCCATTAACTGTAACTTCTAAATACTCTTGTTTAGGATTTTTTAATTCCTCAGCTGATCGGAAAAGACCTGTTTGAGATCTGGGAAGTTGTAAATCCTATGGGCTTACTAGTGGAAGAACTGGCCAAGAGGAATATCTCTGCTCCAGAACCAAGAATTACCAGACAGCTGGGAGTCAGCACAGTTCTGCCAGTCTACTTTGTTGGGTTGTACTGGTTAGTACAATAGTCATTTAAAATAAACTGGATTTAACTGGGGGAGAGGGGAGGAGGGAAGATGGTCTTTTACTTTTCTACTTGTGCTTTTTGGTGAAGTTGTTAAGAAACCTAGAGTGACTGCTATATAAAATCAGCCATTTGAGTGTTGGCCATAGCTTGCTGTGGTGATACATAAACAGTCTCTGATTAAAGGGCTCCAGAGGATAAATGGGGTGCACCAAAGAGCCTGGGTGTGTATTCTGGGTGACCTGTCACAGGACTTTGTGATGCATGACGCATGCACTGTGGAGTGCATGCTTTGGAGTGACCACAGCTGTATCCAGAGCGCAGGGAAGGGTAGAGTCATCAGGGGAAGTGGGATTGAAGAGAAGCTCTTTTTATGTTCCAGAGAAGGTGTTTAGTTTTCAAATCACAGGTACTGTAAAGGAGGCCAGGGAATTGTCTGTGTCCAGGGAATTCTTAGGAAGTGCCAGGTGTCCCTGGTTCACTTGTGTGAGGTGTGGTCAGTGCTCATCCTAGTCTCTTGCCCCAGGGTGACATCACTTAGCTGGGGCAGGACAAAACCCTTATCACTGCTGCTTTGCTAAATGAGCTGCAGATAAACACGTGGGAAGGTTGTCTTAACCTGTTTTGGTTTATATACCTTCTAATATTTATCTTATGGAAAAGAAAAGAACTTTGATTGTTTTCCTTCTGAGATCCCTGGTGTCCCTTCATGAGCTGCTCCTATTCAGTGCCCACAGGTGTTGATAAAACAGAGCTGAGCACATACTTCATAATGCAGAGAGCTTCTGTGTCAGTCTTGAAGCAGTTTGAAAGTGCTTCCTTACCAGGGCAGGAGAAAAGACAAAAGCATTTCAGTTCCTGTCTAAGCTAACCAGAGTAACAAATTTTTGCGTTTTTAATAGGGGTAACGAATGGTGTAAAGAATCAGTGCTATGTTAGGAATCTAAATGAACAGAGTGATGTTATTTCAAGAAATGGACACGTTTCTGATCTGCGTTTCCATTGTTGAATATACAATCACCTTGCAGGAAAGGCCAACAGAAATGTTTAGATTGTGTTTGTGTAGAAATTACCTTCAGTATTCACAGACATTGGAGAAAAAACAGTCAATTTTATTCATGGTACATTTCATGATGAGAGTGTTTGTAATTTCATTTTGTTTTCCCCAAGTGATAAGAAGATTTTAGCTGAAGGGCCTGGGGAAACGCTGCTGGCTGCGGAGGAAGAAGCTGCGCGCGTGGCACTGAGGAAGCTCTACGGGTACACAGAGAACAGGAGACCGTGGGACTACTCGAACCCCAAACAAGAAGTGGCGGCCGAAAAGGCAATCAGCAGTAACTAGATGATAAAAGACATTTCTGGTTTCTCTTAATTAATGGCCTCCGTGCTGAATATCGATGTATTTGGAAAGCCAAAACTCAGTTTGTTATTCAGGTCTTCAGTGCGTGAAACTTTCAGATCAAATACGGTATTAAAATAAAGTCTTTGGTTTTGCACAATGTTGAATATCTGCTCATTTTCCTAAATGTAAAAAGATACCCTTAATCTGAACTTTTGCCTTTTGGCTGAGTTTTTCCATACATCACAGGAGACTGTTTTTAAAGATGTTAAATAATGTGTGACAAACCCTGTATAGAAACAGGTTTCATGAATGGTGCTTTGGAGGTTGTTTGGAGAGGACTGTTAATAAGCTGAGTTTAATTATGTGTGCAGCATCAGTCTTTGGATTGCATTTGGATTCATTTGTCCATAACCTTGTGAAAATATCAAATGTAATGATGATACCAACACTAGTGGTGGTCCAGACTTTTGAGGTCTTACTGCTTGCATGCAAACTTTATTTGCCATGCACATTGGTTTCTATTGTTGGAACATGAAAGATTTTTAAAATTTGTAAAAATGTCTCTGTTGCAAAACTAGAAATAAGTGAAAGTGAGGATCATGAAGATCTGAACCCACAGAAATTGGAGAACATGATTTCATGATCGGCTCTAAGATAAGGGTTTTTTTTTTCTCTGTTTAGTCCATGTACCTCAGTTTAAGTGATCACATGACTAAAGTACTGGATTCAGTTCTGTTTGCCCTATTTGTAGCTGGTTTAATACAACTCCAAATAAATGGAACTTAAGAACAACTCAGGTACCTGCATGCCATAGGAATTCAGCATGTCTTCCAGAGGACTACAGATATGTGAGGACTGTGGCTCTTCTGGAATAATCTTAAAAAAATGAGTGAGAGTCTTCTACAAACTGGGACTGAGACCTGAAAGAAAGAAGCTGGATGTCAGACCGTGGTTCAGGAGGTGTTTCTGCGTTATCCCATTATGAGCAGTGGTTGCAAAGGAAGACACCAGGTAAATGTACTTTCATCCAGGTTTGATATTGCTGTCCATGGCAACACACATCCTTTGCCTTTGGCCCATGGGATGGAATCAGTGCAGGACACTTGGCAGCCAGAGGTCTGTCCTGGCTGTGGCTGCTGAGCAGGGCTGTGGCACACTCCCTCCTGCCCCTGCCGTGAGAGCCAGTGCTGACTCTGCCCGATGGGAACAGATTTACTGGTGTATCCAAGCAAAAGAAGTGTCTGTCTGTGATCCAAGAGTGTCTCCAGCACTCGGTGTGACCTGTGTCTTACCCCTGTACAAAGTGCTGACGTGGCTGGAGAGCAGCAAAACCTTCCTGCTGTGTTCTGGGATGGGGGATCACTGCTGTGAAAGCTGCAGTACAAAACAGAGAGCAGAAAGATCAGCCTAGCATAAAATGTGCATAAAATCACTTCAGTGAAAAATTCCAGCCAGGTAATCTATTGCTGCTTACATAAGCAAAGCCAATAAGGTCAGTCTATTCCAGGGGAATAACAGCAAAATTTGAAAGGATGATAAAATTACTCATGCTATTTTTAGTTTTCAGATGAGGTTATTTCTCTTTACCTATTTGAAAAGGACAATAAAAGGTGGGTTTTTTTACAGCCAAGGTTTGATCTACCTACTATTACCTCATGTATGTATTTTGAGATTGAGAAAAACCAAATTTCCAACAGTTTACCTTTAAAAAGTATTTAAGGTCTGCTTGCTGTGGCTTTATAGTTTGGAGTATGGGCCTAAGTCATAGAGGTGGATTGCTGAGTACTGTGCTGAAAAGAGCCGACTAATGCAAGATAAATCAATTTATTGTGTGGTACATTATGGAATGTATAGAGCTCAAATGGAAAGAGTTTGGGGATATGGAAAGATAAGACTGGGTTTTTATAGAGGTGTGAGTGAAAAAGGAGTTTTTATAAGAGAAAGTGTCCTATTTTCAAGCTTCCGAAGATCAGTAAAAGCATTTTATATGGTATCTGGCCTTTAATTTCTGAAACTTAAGTATGTATTTCAGAATTTATAGCTGTAGTAGTGGGATCATTTATATACTTAACAACTCTCTGTGTTTTTTGTTTGTTTGTTTTTTAATCAATAGCCATAAACAATAAGTGATGTTAAAAGATTGTTTAGATTTACAGAAATCAGTATCTCCAAAGTCTGGAGGAAATGGCAGCTCAGAAACATTGTTCACAAAATTCCATGCCAGTTTTGTTGTCTGGAAAGTGCTTTGTGAGCTGCTTTCCTTGGTTCTGACACAGGTGCTGAGTACAAGTGATATGCTTAGACATAGTTATCAATTGAATTATGAAATAAATGGACTACTAGTAATTAATCCATTGCAATGGCATAATGCAATGGCAGCTTTACTGTTGATTTTAGCCTAGACTTGCCTTTTCTCCACACATTTTCTCTAAGTATGAGATAAATTCAGTGTGTGAGTGATCTTGGATTACTCTCTTTGTCATCTGCATCCTTTGTCTTTTTCTTGAAAGTGTTTTAAAAATTATTTTAAGAAATATAAGAGAAGTTCTACATTGGTCCCAGCTAAGTAATTGAAGAAAAGCTTGGTAATGTGCTTTCATGCACTGTTATTACTGTTCTTAAGTTACTTCTGTTCTCAGCTGGTACTTTTGCTTCTGTGTCTGTGGCAGTTCAGGAATGTGACTGAGCATGCTGTATAATCTCCGTATTTTCAACGGCAGCTTCTGGTTACAATGACCAGATAATTTACTGTAATTTTCTCTTTAAAAAATAGCCCCTAAATAATTCTTGTGTTAATTGTTGCTGTGACTTAAAAGACAGGAGATTAAAACACAATCACTTCACAGTTAGCTCTGTGTTAATTCAGAGTTTGAAATTGCTGATGAAAAGTTAAAGCTTTTATTGATATTTCTCATAAGAAACTCTTGGGGTTTGTGGTAAATCAAAATTGTAAATAAGGTGCTCTGGTATTATGTTGCTATAAAAAGCCATGAAGAATTCAAAACTTCAAAAGATGTGTTGTCACTGTGTTTTGCAGGGAAGGGGGAGAGGGATGAAGCAGTACAGAAACATTAGAAGAGCCCTACTTTTCCTTGTCCTTCACTGAGTGCTGTGGTAAACTTTAAAGAACTCTAAACTATTTGGTATTTCTTAATGTCAGAGCTTTGAAGTTTAATATTGAGAGATGCATCTGTTGTGGAGAAGCAAACACCCCTCAACAAGGACACACTGCTTTTATCTTTCCCTATCTATTCCATGGATCTAATGGCACTATTTTTCCATGTTTCCCATTTCAGTTTGCCTGAGAAATTGAAGATACAATGCTCAGCAGTTGGTCAGTAAGTAGCCAGTCACAGTGCAGGCTGCAGGGTGGAACCAGCTGATCTGTGTGACAGAATCAGAGCACTGAGGGCTGTCGGGGATTCTGAAATCACGGGCACTGCAATGCAGCTCTTTGTGGTGCACCTAAAAACTGGGGCTGGTCTTCCTTGGGAAAAGGGTGGCTCTAGGGAGAAGGTAAATGTTATCATCCTGTTCTATTTTTGTGTAATAGGTATAATATTTCTGCCAGCCTGTGGTAGCTGTGCTGGTGACTGCTCTTGGACTTCCATGTTTCTATGCAGACATGTTACCCGAGTTGCTCCAGTGCAGTATTGTATGAGTGTCAGGGACCTCCTGGGTCATCTCACAATCCATCACCATCCCAGCTGTGTGGTGGAATCGTTTTCCTAAACAGATGGAGCTCCATTTTAGATGCACTACATCTTCTGCTCTTGTTGCTCCAGCTGGGGCCACTTACAGAGCCTCACTTTTCTGATACAGAAATTCAAATCTCTGCCTTACCTCTGACACTATTCATTGCCAGTTGTGCTCACTTGTTCTTATGCCACTGTTTTTTATCAGAAGAAATCTTGATTTTATTGATATTGAGGGAATTCTGCATTTAATTCCAATGAGATTAAAATTTTATTGAGTTTTAAACATGCTTTAGAGCTCCTCTTTATAGGGCATCTTAATAGCTCTGCAGTCCTGTGTTTTCCCTTAATTAGTCTGGGATGCTTATATAAATCACAGCAACAGCTGGTTTTTTTATACCTTGAGTAACATTTTTAGATGAATCATTACCTGACCTTTTTAGTTTAGTGCTCTTTGTCCTGAAGGCATGATTTTGGTTTAAAGCACTTAATTTAAGTACTTTACGTCAGAAACCAAAATGAATTACATCGGTATGTGTGTCTATTAAAAATGGTATTTTCAATAGTCATTTAAATGACTTGGCCAATGTTTGTGTAGCATTTCTAAATCTTAAAAACATGCAACTTGCAAAAAAAGAAAGTTCTGAAAAAAATGGTTTTATATCTATCTTCAAAGAAACGCTGTTTAATGCAAGTTGTTTCAGTAGAGAGAAACAATAGTAAGCTGTGGTCCTTTGCTTCTGGCAACAGATTCCGTAGTTTCATGATTCCCGCATATTTAGGTAAGTATTGAATCAAATCTCCAGTTTGTCAATGCCAGTGTATTTGTGGCTGCACTTTGCACTTGGGTGGGGGGAAAAAGTTGCCACTGGCAATTTTTCAACCTTACTGAAGGGAGAAAATAAATACTTATGACTGATACAGAACAGTTTCTGAAGTTTCTAAGTTTGGAAGTTTTAAAATGTTCTGCACTCACTTATTTGACCATTTCTAGAGAGTGATGCAACTATTTACGTAGTAGGTAGTGAGTATTAATTGACCCGCTGCCAGCAGGTCTCAGCTGGGACAACAGATCTGGATTTGGGATGACTATCTCTGAGGTAGAGCAGGGGATATTGCCAGAACAAACAATTAAGCCCAGCTGAATACAAAAATGAGTGTGTGTTCCTCAGGGCTGCAGGAAGCACACTGGTGGAGCACCACTGCCCTACATTGGTCCTAAACCTGTGAGAGAAGATTCAGAGTAATTGGATTTCCAAGATAGCTTTCTGGAATTGTTCTTGTGGGCTATCTCCTTCACAGAAGCAGTCCTATGTAATTAAGAATATACTAGTGAAACTGAGGAAGTGACACAGAGTTGGTCATGGAAGAGGAGAATTAACCAGGGGAAGCATTCCCACCACCAGAGGAGAAGGATTTGTCTAAAATCTCTGACTTGGTCCAATAAATCTAGTTACATTAGTGGTTATTTCAATAGAACGAGGAGAACGGCTTTATCCTCTTAAGTTATTGGCAAAAAGATAAGTTATTAGTTATTAGTAATAAGGATGACAATCAAAACAATTTGTGAAAATAATTCCAACATCAGAGAATGTTTAAGGAGGAAAAGAGTCCAGAGAGAAAATGGCTTCATTAGTTGAGTGCTAGTTGAATGTTAATGGAAATTATTCTCTTTAATTTCAAGTGATGGGAACTGAAAATGTTTACAAAATAATTCTTTTATAATCCCTCAGGAAAAATATGGTTGCCTGATCTAAAAGTGTGTGTCTGAAGGCTTCTTGTATTTCACAGACCTTCTGCATCGAGTAACGACTGTGGCAATGAGCTTGGTAGAGCTACTTTTATAATTTGATTGGGCTTTCATCACTAAGGAGCTGACAGGCTTGGATTGGAGCGATTTCCCTGTCATTTTCTGTTTAGAATATCAGAGTACAGTTCAGTTTTGCTTTTATGTTTGTTTTGCAGTAGAAATATATGTTAAATATTTCATTTTCTTCTCAAATATCATGTGATGCTATTTCAGCATGTTTTCAATCAGGCACTTGTCAACAACCTGTATCCACCAGGCAACGAGACAACACTTGGAGAAGGAAAAAAAGAAAAGATGACATTCATAGTGGCATTGAGCAGGTCCCCCCCTGGTAATCCATTATTGCTTCTGCTGCTGCTTTGCTTGCTTTAGGATGAGCCCAGGTTCACATACCCACACAGCTTCACTTCAAGGCCCACGGCATGACGTGTTTCTCCCCCAGGGACTGGGAATCTGCCCTGGTCCTCGGTGTGCTGTGACTGCAGGCGGGATGTCCAAGTGAATTTGTGAGTCTTGCCTTGGTTCAGGCTGTGTGCTGCAGAAGCTCGTGGAAATCTAGACCAGTAGCAAAGTGTTAATTATGCACAGGCTTCAGAATTAGATCGTTTCATGGCTTATTTCTTTGAAAGTTTCTTGTTGAACTTGTTAGTTCTTAAGTGGTTATTTCAGGTGCCCACTGCAAGCTTGGCTCTATGATCAAGTGTTTAGGAGATGGATCATGGATCAGGTTGAATTTGGTTGATCTCATTATCTCATGAGGGACAAAACCAGGCTATTTAACAAATTAGAATTTTTTTTTCTTGATTAGACTACTATACTCATCATTTCCTAGTAACCAAAACCATCAGAGATTAGATGATAACAACAATAATAATAATGTTTGACAAAATTTGGAATAAACTAAAATCTTCCTTTAGAGAAGAATTCCTCATATTGCAGAAGGGATTTGCTGCAAGTGACAGCACCCACTGCTGAGTTACCTGACTGATTTTTGAAACTTGCAAGAAATACCTTTTCTGCTTCAAGACCATTTCCATTTTTGAAGCATAACAGTGCAACCTTTCAACACGAAAGTGTCATTTCAAAGAGTTCACTGTGACAAATGGGACTTCGGATTTTATCATAGAGGGGGATGAAAGTGGCTATTGAGGGGCACGAGGGCAATTGTAGGAATTGCCTGGCAGTGCTGAGGGGATCCAGCAAAGGAACAAAACACATGGTGCTTCAGAGCAAAGCTGAGATTGCAGAGAGCAACCTGAACATTCATTAACTGTTTGGTGATGAGTTTATAATGAGGAAATACAAAAAGAATTAAACCCTTTGGCAGACAGGCTTGAACAGTGATCTCCATCCATGAAGGAAAGAGTGGGAGTGTCAAACGAGTTAACCCTGGCAAATGTCTAGGTCAGTAACAATGGAAACTTTTCATTAATTCTTATGGAACCTTCCTCTGTTATTACTTTGCTTAAATTGTGTTTTGAATGCTAACACTCAGAATCTGACTCTGAATCAGCAACGTTGTGGTGTGCAACAATGCTGAGGGCAGCCTGCAGCTGATGGGCACGGCTCTATCTCCTGCCTGCACGTGTGACATTTGGGTTGGGCACTTATCTGTGGGACCTGCAAGGAGGGGACAAGAAGCTGAAGGGTAGTTCTGCCATCAGAGCAATATGTGCAAGCTGGCTATGAATACATTTAAAGCTGTTTGTAACTACAGCTATGGCTTTTCATGTTGAAAACAGCTCAAGGCAAGAAACTGCAGGTGTTCTTCCTGTACAGAAGGTACAAAAGGACTGAACGTCCAGGGATTCATTTTTCCTGTTAAACTAGTTATTCTAAAGAACAGTTGGAAGGTTTGCTCTTGTAATTCAAAGTAAATGACATGGAGAGAAAGTGCTAAAATATTACTAGTTTTAGCTGTATTTTTTCCCATGTATGGGTTGAGATTAGGCTTCTCCTGCAGCAAACCTCCCCTAAGAGGGTATTTGGAGCTACCAGGGATTATCTGTATCTATCCACTGCAACTGCACTGGCCTGTGCTATACTGTCTGTGTTGTTTTTTGGGGATTTGTTCATCTTGTTCCTGCTTCAGCTTTTAACCCCTTAATGCTACCAATCATAAAGCCCTTCTCTCTGCAGTTTGAACACGAGGAATTCCCGTGAATTAATGGAAAAAATCTTGGTGACATCTCAGATTTTAAATTACAGCAATGAGAAACCTGACACTAAAGTTCATAGAATCAGGGTTCTTTTTGTAGTCATCTTCTAAAATATTTTCTTTCAGAAATGGGATGACTGGAAAACTTAATTTTCCCATATTCACATCACATAGATGATCTTTTGTATTCTTCTGTTTGAATGTTTGACATCTAAAAGCTCTGTTTTCCTAAGTTTCTCTATTTTGTTATGTCCATCTCCACTGCTTTACTCTAAGATATTGTTCTTTTGCATCTCATTTCAAATTCAAATGGATGATTCCATGACTTTTAGTCTGATCCTTGTTATATTCATTGATTTGTTCAGTGCAGTATACAAGAACTTTGTTTATCAGGCAAGATTCAAACACTGCTATGTTGGAGTCACTGACTTAGCATTTCAGATCATGGAGTGCCTTATAGGTGTTTTGTTCCTTGTCTTGGTATCTCTGGCTCAGTGCATTTTTTTCTTTCTTTTTGTCCTTTTATCATGGTTTCAGGTTGACTTAGAGAAAGTTTTGGATCTCTTCTGTAGATTCCAGTTGTAGACACTGCCTCATGATTACCACAAGCACTGAAGATGCTCAGAACAGTTGGTTCTACTTTAGTGTTCCCCAAATCAGCTCTCAAGTGATGTTTATTAAAAGAATTAAAATTCTAAGGAAGTCTGAAGGAGAATATGGGAGTTTTGTAAAGTGCAGGCAAATAAAAGAACCCTGGCAGAACATGCTACTTCTTCTGTCTATTTTGTTTCCCTCTGTCTTAGTTCAAGAGAGAACTAAGATATTATGCTGGCCAAGAAATAATCTCTCTCCTTTTAAATTTAGGAAAACAGAATTTTAATTAGGGAAGAAAAGAAAAAAAAATATATATATTAAAGGATAACAGTTCTTAACCACCACTATATATATATCCAGAGAAGAACCAAAACAACAACAGAACAGTCTGTAACAAAACCACTCCACCCCTCAAATAACAAGGCAAAACAGTCAAAAGATCTTTGGGGAATGCAATTATATCCACGGACAGCAGGTGGCGCTGTGGCACCTCCGCTGCCTCACTCTCCCTCTCAGGGGTGCAGTTTATATTTACGGACAGCAGGTGGTGATGTCGTGCCCGGCCGGCTGGGCTCTCCCCTCAGGCGAGGTGGCAGGGTAGTTCCCAGGTTATCTCCCGTGAGAGCAGAAATGGAAAACAAAACCAGCAGCAATCTTGTCTTTGCAGAAGCAGGGAAAAACCGAGGCCTTTTCTCCCACCTCTTTTCCTTACGGCGAGACTTGTAATAGTTATAATCACCCACGGATGAAAAAACAGTTGAGTTGGGAACGAAGAAAAGGAACACAAAATCCAATATCCAGTGATGCTGAGATAGTGTCTCTGTGTCCCCGTCCTCTTCGCTCCCACGACAGACTGAGCTCCCTGACCTGCGCAGAAAGCCAGAGAAAAAAACCAACCCCCTCTCTCCCCTGCTAGGGGAAAAAGATCCCAACAAAGGACCTAGCCAGAGTCGTTAGTGTCTGCATATGTATGTCTTTTGTCTCCTTTATTAGCCATCCTACCACCCCAGGGCGTCGGCTCCGAACCTCTTTGGAAGGAATTCCAGATTCAGTTTGAAAACTCTGACACCCTCTCTGAAGATATTTGTCAAATTACCTGTAATTCTTTTTGCCCAGTCTGAGGCAGTTCTAAGACAGTGTTAGCCAATGGTATTTTCCACCAATTAGACTGACTAATCAATAATTTAGATTCATTAGTGGAAATGAACAAAGGCCTCTCTTCATTCCCATGGGAGTTTTACAGAAAACAGGCAGGAAATGCTCATCATTAAGTGGAAAAGCTACCGAAGAACTGAACTTGAAAATACGCTGGGCTTTAAATACAAATCTCATTTGTAGGTCAAGAAATAACTAATGTTTTTAAACTTTAATGTGAAAATTAAGTTGTTCCTGCTCAGAGAGCTGGGAGAGCATTTCCTGGTTCAGTACTTTATGTAGCCAAATACTACAGAAGCTGTTGGTGGGTTAGATGTCTGCCTAAATTCTATCTCTTCAATTTTGAACCAAAAGTTAGAGTTGAACTCTTTCCACCATCAAGGCCTGTCTTTTGCTTCTTTGTCTCCTAAAGTTGGGGGTTTTGGTATCCTTCTCATTTTGCTCTTATCAGTTCCACAACTTCTCTCTTCTACCCATAGACTCTGGGCTGTGTTGGGTATTGCTAACATTCCCCTGGGAAGTTCCAGCAAATATAAAATATGATATGGCTTATCATTATATAGGATCAAATATGAATACACCCTTTTCAGTTTACAGGGTTCCACTCTCCTCTGGCACGTTCCTCTGAAAGGATGCACGGAACAATCCTTTTACCAAAAGTTCCGTGATTTGTTGGTACAGTTTATAAAGCATCATTCAACTAAAGGGTCTTACAGAATAATGAAAAACCAATACAAATCAAAATCAGTAATAGAAACATTGGTACACACCCTAAAAATAAAGGTACTGTCAAGATGAAATTAAAAATAAAATGCATTCACCTTGCATTCAGGATATTCCTATGACAGATGTTTTGCCTTCACTGCAACTGTATATAGGTGTGTTCTTTCCACTACCTAGTCTGTGATTACAAACTGGAATGTGATCTTGTACACTTAAGGCATGATGGAAATTCAAGAACTCTGTCAAATAAAGGGGCAAGGTTGAAATATTGATAACCTCTCAACATCACTGATCGAGCTGGAAAGCAGCAAGAAAATAATGTGTCCTCAGAATTTCTCACTAAAATTGAAAAATTAAAAATTCCTGCAACTTTGGAACAATTAAATCTGCTGAAATGTCCTCCCTGGATGTGAAAACCTCCTGCTGAACTAGACTGGATTACACTATGAGCTGGGACAATCCTGCACTCACAAATCCTCCACTGAAGTAAATGAAACTGTTTTCAATGAACATGGTGCCTGAAGGAATTTGTAGATTTTAAGGCAGTAAAACAATAGTCATTTTAGGCAGGACAGGCTCACAGGGCCCCCAGAAGATCCTGCTCTGCTGGGAGAGCTCAGTATTTAGTTCACAACTGCAGGCACAATTTCAGTAACACAGAAGTGTTCGGTCTTCTGAAAAACTTTCTAAACAGCTAAAATTTGTTAACAGAATTTATTTATGTTATCAATGAATATACCTTTTCTGTTTGTTTTATGAGAAGAATGAGAAGAATAGAAGATAAAAAGCCTAAGAAGTGCATTTCCAGGAGAGAGTTGTTAATTGTTTAGTTAACTTGAAAAATTGAAGAGAGGTAGGTGTATATGGGACTCCAGTCAGGGAATCTCAGTCCTTCTCACTGAGAAACTTCAAGTAGATACAACTAAACTATAAGGTAAGAGATTTCATTCAGACAAAAGGAACCATATTTTTAATAACACTAATTTTGGATGTCATTGATTTGACTTAATTTCAATTCATATTTTCCACTAAAACAATTTAAAAAAATAATGACTGGAAGAAGCTCAGCTAAATTATCATTTACATGGCAACCTTCATTCATATTAGTTATCACCGAGCACAGAACATTAAGCTAAGAAGAAAGATATTAAAGGCTTTTTAGCCTCTTTTGATGTTGATCTGTTATGTTACCTTTGGAAGGGCATTTTATACCTTTATGGTCCTCTTCCTAAAATCCATCTGGTTTGTTCAAATTAACTGGAAGATTGTAGTTTACTTTGAATTAAGGAGAGTATGTGTCTTGCTGTTAATGCCTGATACTCTATCCAGCTTCCATCCCTCTCACTTGGAAACTGTAAAAGCTTTTCTGTCAATAAGGAGAGTAGGCAGGTCAAACTGTTGAGGGAGGAATCAAAACAAGAAGTGCTCTTTCTGGCTGTTTTTTGATCTGTTTCATACTTTGTGCTTCTGCTAGCTCTTGTTTTTGTGTGTCTCACCCCATACCTTCAACCTCCTCCACTGAGCCAGCACTTCTGCTCTTAATCTCAGATTTTCATTACTGTGGTGGCTGAAAATAATTTCCTACACCACATTATTCAAAAGGAATTAGGTATATGTCACACTAATAAAACATTACATGAAAAAAATAAAGACCACCAACTTGTGCATCACAAAAGACTAAGCTGATGTGACTGTGCTTTTCTCTGTGAGGTCTGTTTCCTACAAGCAGCTGTTATGGGTAAAGGCAGGGCTATCTATCATTTACCTTTTCTGCTACTTTAATGTCATAGCAGAGGGTTGGAACTGCCAAAGGGAAATGGCATTGCAGCTAAAAACAATGTTGTAATTCAATCATCTTTGTCTGACCATTTTCTTGCATTAAATTATCCAGATTTAAATAACTGTCAACAAGCAGTATCACTTACAGAAACATTGCTATGACTTTCTCTTGTTCTGATCTCTTATTGAAAAGTATCTATTCATTAATAAAAAGCTATTGCTTAAATAAGGCCAGGCACAGACACACTAATTTATGCCCAACTGGCTGGATCTTGAATAGAGCATACCAGTGAATGTTCTGCCTGCGTTCCTTTTAGCGTTTTCAGAAAACCCTTCATATACAAATATTGCAGTAGCAGTTCACCACCGTTCTGATATACCTAATCCCAGGATTAATTTTCTATGCCCATCAGTAGTGAAGCAAGATGGATTTAATAGCCCATTAGCCTTTCAGCATGATAATTTTCACGTCACTTATCCTGCTGGGTTAATTGCTTTAAAATGGATATTATTGACCTCAATCCTAGTGGCAAACAGAGAACGTCTTATTCATCTCCCAAATGTACATTCTTAGACTATTGTTTCTTTTGGTCCTGACAATAAATCCCCTAGATCATGTGTTTGTATATTATAATTTATACCCTATTGGCCCATATTTAAGAGCTTAATGAAGCAACATCTTTCAGATATTAGTACCCATGACTGGAATTTCAAGTTCTGTTTTTTATGTAAAGAGAAACATTGTAAGCTTAAAAATATCACTGGTTTACCTCTTGTTAAGAAAATAATTTTTAATGCTAAAAGCTGTGGCAGGTGCAGCAGGGATTAAGCACTTTTGGAATAAACAGCTGGCCAGTATATTTCCAACCACAAAATTCTGGTCATTGGAAGGAGAAAATAAAGAACAAAATTGGACCGAAAAGCTGTAGGAAAGGAAATGTGGGTTATAGGGTAGAGAAACAGAGCAATGTATCATGAAAAAGAAAACCATAGAGTAAAGCTGCAGAGTAAAGTTTTTATTTGCGTATTGTGAATTTTTTTTCCTTTAGGGATTTAGAGAAAACATAGGCCAGCTGTTTTGAGGGAATTAATGCTCACTGTGAGCTGCAAAAAATAGAAAAAGAGGGAGTGGAAGAGGAGCACAAGTTATGTTATTGCTCGTGGGGAGCTGAAAAAGGGCTGGAAGTTAACCTCACCAGTTTTCAGACCTATGTGTGTCAACAGCGTCACACGTACAGTTATACATAGGTCGTTGTATTTCTTAAGCACTGGTTTCTATGGGAAACAGGAGGGTAGGATTTGAATGTAGGAACGCAAGGGTTGGAGCAGATGTGCCCACAGTCTCTAGAAGAACCCAGATCCCACAGATCTTACGGGTATTTGCAAAAGGGTGTATCCTCACACACCCCTGAAGTCTCATTCTGTAGTTCCCTGGGGTAAACTTGCTTTATAAGATATAGAATGGAGGGGCTTGGTATTTACAAAAATACCAATTGATTCTAAATCAATAACGTAATTTATCTACCAGCATAAGCCTATCTTGGTTTGATAGGCTTATCAAATTCCTGAATAAGGGCAGAACTCTTTCTTCATAGGGCTCCTACTGAGCTTTGTGACCGACTTCAGCAGGACCAGGATTTTCCCTGGTTGCTCAATTGCACATTTTACCGACAATGACAATGTCAATGACAGGAGTGTCGTTTTTATTACCAGCTGTTCCCGTGTGACATTCACGTGAGTACATTTGTGACGAGCAGCTGAAGCTGGATGTTCTTGCTCAGGTACAAACCACCTTTGACTCCAGCTGAAACTCAACCTGACTGTAATGGAGCAACTCTCTGCTGCAGAGTTCTGTTGTGGAGCCAATCATTGCTCTCCAAAGTGTTTTCCAGGGGAAAAAAAAAAAAACAAACTTGTTTTTTAACCTTGAAGCTTCCCCCCCCCCCCCCTCCATTACAAACTTGTTTTTTAACCTTGAAGCTTCCCCCCCCCCCTCCTAAATTTAGGTCATTTACTTTAGGTCATTTAGGTCCTTCGTATGTTTTGTAAAAGGCAAAAAACCAAACCAAACCAAAACCCCCCTGAAATCTTCTGAATACCAAGAATATCAGGATTTCAGAGAAAAGTGAGAATTTGATCCTTAAAAGATTGGAAATATTTCTGTTTGCTTTTAAGAATGTTATTTAAGCATTGGCGATTATTTATATAATGAGTTAGTGATGTTTATTTTTCACTATGAACAGCTTCTGCCATCCATACTAGAAAAAAAGAAAAAAAGAGAGCATTGCATTCCTTCTGTTTAAAACAGACCTGGTCGATCAGCTCATGTAAATCAGCATACCCAGAGGAACCAGAAGAGGAATGCCAAACTACTGATGCTGAACACCTCGGAGGTTTTTTAACAAACTATGAGGAAAATACAGTGGATCAGATCTTGCTCCCCTGTGTACTGACGTCAGAGGCACAAAACTTGACCCTAAATACATTGCGTCGAGAATCATTAAACCTTAAAAGATTCTAAACACACCGTGTTGTGTCAGGCAGCTCTGTGAATCACCAAATTGTAAAGTGCATTAACTTTTTGTTTAACACTGATGTTGCGCGCTGTGGACAAACCCTCCTTTAGGCACCTCTGTAAGGCACAAGGAGGTATTTTGGGGCCGGGGGCTGGTGTGGGCTCCTCTGGGGCACGGACGGACCGCAGTGCTGGCTCTGCTGTCCGAGCCAGGCGGGACCCGCAGCCGAATCCCCGGGGGGCACCGTGCCCTTCTCACCCTAAACCCAGGGCAGGGCCCCTGAGGGCGCTGTGCCCTCCGCCCGTGCAGCCCGGCCATCCCTCCCAGGCGGCCCGGATCGCTCCGACCCTCCGTGCCCGAGCTCACAGACCTTGGGGCGGCCCCGCTGCCCCGAGCTCAGCCCGCCGTGTGCCCATTCCGCGGGCAGGGGCCGGTGCCCCGCTCCCCGAGCAGGGCCGAGCAGCACTTTTCCCCGCCGTGTGTCCCGCCCGCCCCGGGGTCACGCCGGGTGACTCGGCCCCACCGCCCCGGGCCGGGGGCGCGGCGTGAGGGGCGCGGCGCGTCCTCCGGG
>WBMV01007221.1:1244051-1286220 GCA_013396655.1 Campylorhamphus procurvoides
GCAGCTTCGTCTGCACCTCCTGCTCCGGCATCCTGTGAGTGAGTGAGTGAGGGCGGGCGGGCGCCGCCGGCTCCATCGCCCCGCACGGGTGGCGGCCCCGGGGCGGTGCGGGGCGGTGCGGCCCCGGTGCGGCTCCCGCTGCCCGCCCGGCCACGTCGGAGGGCAGGAGGCCGTCGGGAGGCTTTCCCAGGGCGGTTTCGCTGGAAGTGCCGTCGGCGTGCGGGGCCTGGGCCTGGGGCTGGGGCTGGCTGGTTGATCCCCGGAACGCGGGGGCAGCAGCAGCACCCCCGCCCCCCTGGAGGTGGTGAAGGGGTGGTTAATTGAACAAGTGTGCGGAGAATACTTGTGGCGAGGGAAGAGGCACGTGGCTGGGCAGGTCACTATCATGACGGTCTGGAAGGCACCAGCCCTGCCGTGAATACGGATTTTACCTAAACCTTAAGTCAAACCACCAGCCGAGCTCTCTGTGCATCAAGTTATGCTTGGCAGTAGTTTGTAAGACAACTTTCTAAGCTCCTGCTTAGTGGATAAACCCTAGCCTTAATGGTCTAAGAAACTTGATCAGAAAAGTAGTAGAAGGTGGGGTTCGCTTCCCCTTACATCAATTACTTCCTACAAACTATGTATTTAAACCTTGAAAAGGGATTGGCTCTGATAAAGTAATTGACTTTTTCCTGTTCCTCATTCCTGCGTGGGCCTCCCCACTACTCCTCCTTCCTTTTCCACCCATCCTCTTCCGAGATAGTGTGTGTATGAAACTAAGCTGTGAGCAGTCAGTTCTGAATTTCAGTCACATAGACATAATTTGGGGGGAAAACCCTGCTGTCTTCAGTGCTACTGTTTCATTAGCTGTATCTATTTGCTTGTTCATGTTTCTGGAGCGTTGTGCTTATGGGATGGAGCAAAATCAAAGAGTAGCCAAAGAAGTAATAAATAGTATGTCAAAGGATAGTTGGTGTTTGTAAGGGTTTGAGTTTGTAAAAGGCATTCAGAAGCCTGAACTAATTCCTGTCCCCTTAATACCCCAAGCAGGCCTTCTAGTTAAGGTCTGGTGTTTTAGAAGTAAGTTGGTAGTTATACTGAGCTTCAGAACAAAGCAAACATGTTAGTTCTGTGCTGAATTTACATGTAACAAGCTGCCTTTTGTACTACTAGACAGCTAATTAGACTTGGGTTTTTTTTAACTTCTACTTTGTGTAGACTTTTGAACAGACTTGACGGAAATACAGAAAATACATTTAGGTTATGAAACTGAAAAGTGACTTTAGCTTTTCACACATACATGCTATTCAATCAGCCAGCTCTGGCTATTGTTTGCTCTCTTAGCAAACTGTTATTTGTGCTGGCATGTGAAACTATTTTAAGCTACTGTACTGAGCTTATTTAATGGTTGCACATGTTCTTACTGGTTAGACTGACAGCATGACAAAACTGCACCATGAGAGTGTTTGTCTTTATTTTTCAGGCTTCTTGACTGTAATAGACAAATGTATTGTGATAGCTGCTGAGATGCTTAGCATGGGTTCAGAAGGGTGCATTCCCTTAATTTGTTGACTGGGAGGTATGGACTATTAAAGCGCATAGTCCAATTTACAGTAACCAAAAGGATGTACAGGCAGTGAAACAGCTCTTAAGCAGGGGACAGCTGCCACTTGACGTTAAGTTGACCATCATTTGGATGCTTAAAGGAGGAAGACCCTTTCTGTCAAAAAGTGGCTAATATATTGGTATTTGAATAAAATGCAGATAGTTCTTTCAGTGTAAATGTGCAGTGTTTTTGTGTTGCTTTATAAAAGCAATCACAAACAACACGTTTAGCTCTTAACAGCTAGTAACACCTACACTTAAAGCTGGAGTAAAGGATTGTTAAGAGGACTTAAAGCTTTCTTCTGAGTTAAATTTGAGCTCACTCTTTCATGTTGACTTGAACAAGCTTTCATAAATTGTATCTGCAAGATCATATGCATTGGTTAACACCTTAGAACTTAGCCACTGGCATATTTTTGTTGGTGATGAGACTTGGTGTAGGTCATGTCTGTTTCATAACTAGAAACTGTTATTTTTAACACTTCTGTCAGAGCAGTCCTTCATACAACTTGTTTATTTCCAAATCCTTTTCACTGTAGAATTCCACAGTGGAGGGAAATTACTTGGGAACAAACCACATAATGGGAAATAAGTGGTAAAAGTACTGCTGCTTCAGTAGTTCTTAATGGCTGCTTGCATTCTGTCTCATAATACTTACTTTACTGGAAGGCTTTAATAATCTTAGTACTTTTATCTTGTTTGTGTGCTATGTGAATGACTTGCATTGCTTCTCATTTTAATTAATTTTTTTCTAATCTGGTACAGGAAGTATTTTTGGAGTCAAGTAGACTGGTTTTTTCAAGTATGAAGTGCCCAATGCATGATTACAATACTAGTATATTAACAACTCTCCTTCAGAAAGGTTTCTCAGTTAATTAAAAGTGGTTGCTAAGATCCGTATCATCTTAAACAGACATGTTGTTCTAGACACACTTAACTCTGAACTTTTTAAAACTGTAGTATAACTTTTTTACACATTTTCTGAAGTGTTTTATTTGTTGTCCTATTCAGATCTAAAACCTTCACTGTGGATCCATCCTAGATTACCACTAAGTATTTTATGTGTATAAAGAGTGTGATGCTATTTATTAGAAGATTTAGTTTAAAAAACTACTATTTCCTTAACTCTTTCCAAAAATAGTATGTTTAGCTTGTTCAAGTACTGCTAAAAATGAGGAGGGAACTAGTGACTTTGCTAAAAAGATCTGTTTCTGACTTCAGTGTTGAAGGTGAGTCATGTTAAATTAAAAGTATGAATGACACAGAGGAGGTTCTTTTCTGTAATACCTGGGGGTTGTTGCCTTATCAGATCGAGCTTACCAGAGCAGAAGTTTTGCTGTGCAAAATGGTGCATGCAGGACAAAGTTCATGAATAGTGGTGTGGACATGCTTCCTCTTAAAGTACTTACTTCTGCCTGTCCCCTGTGTTTAAATACTTCATATGGGGAAAAAAGCATGCTAACATCACGCAAGGTAGCTCAACGTTTTGGTGTTGGACATGAACACAGGATATGTAGAACTGCCCACACATCATTTCTTCCCTGAGAGCAGCAGGATATGCTCTAGAGGAGCAGTTTGCTCAGGTCAAGGATTACAGTTGTACAACACAGGAAGATTTCTCTTTATTATAGCAAAACAGCATCTCGGGAAATGTTGGCAGGGAGATTCTTTTGGTTTGACAGAAGTCCTTTGATACAAAGGATTATGTTGGTAGCTATGACTGTTGTTTTCCAGGATGCTCCCATGCGTCCAACAGTGACATCCTTCCCTTTGTCTTATCAAATGCCTCTTTGCCTGTATCTCAGCTTACTGTGTGCAGCTCTGCTTTCTAACACTTCTGTGCTGCTTCTAGTCCTCCTGACCTGAGGTTTCATGAAAAGGTTTCATGTTTTTAAATTCACTGATGGAAAATACTCCTGTTTGATTGAGTCCACTTGCACAAGTTTTGTATTACAGATTTTTTTTATTTAATCTTGACTCTTTTTTATATCTGCTGGTGTGATAATTAAGGCACTCCTATCCTTTCACTGCTGCCCACTTAACTCCCTCCCAACCTACTGAGGAAGTCTCTTGTTCAGATGTTTTCACTTCTGTCTTGTGTCAGGAAGGAGCAACAAGGAATGTTTAGAACACAGAGGTACTGTGAGGATTGCTAAAGCACTTTTATGTTATTTCTTACAATTATTGGATCACACAGCCCTCTGGCTGTTGGCAGTATTCCTACTCGAAATTTTAAAATTTTCATAGGTAAGAGACTTTTGTATCAGCCAGATGGGAGTATTTGATGGCAGATCCACTAGTAACAAACTTAAAATTTTTGTGCAATAGGGGTGAATTATTGCTCCTTTCCCTAGAAAAAGTTTTGCTGAAATCAAAATGGTCTGAATAAACAGTATTAGAATGAAGGTGATCCTGATTGTGTTAGCATAACTTTTTGGTCCTTTTTATTCTGTTGGAGCATGTTGGCTCCATGTATGTGGTGTACATATATGTACATGTGTGTGTCTACATATATATATATGTATGTATTTAAGGGTATTTCCTACATTGCTATAGTTCTTGTTTTCAGTTTCAGGGCTGGAGAGCAAAGGAAATGTCTGTATACCACAGTGAAGACTGTGCAGTTCACAGAGAATGTTGGTTTGGTTTTTTAAGAAAAAACTAACCTTGACTGTGCTTAGAAATGTGTGTATGAGACTTCTGCTGTTAAAAATAAATGAGCTTGTGAGATGGTGGAGGGTCTCCAGGGAGGTCTACAAGTATCAGGAATGGCCAGTGCTGCTTATATTCTCTTTTCCTAATTACAATAGCATAGAAATAATAACAAATGTTGTGGCATTGGGTTTTCTAAAGCTTGTTTTTTGGCCACCTAGGGATGTAGGGTGCTCTGTGATGGCTTGGCGTTTGAATTGCCTCATTAAGGTCCTGTTTTTTTGAGGAATCAGATTTTGTTGGCTTAGACTTGAGGTCTTAAATCTGATACAGGGGACACTGGCAGTGTTGAGTGGTGTCTGCCCACTGTTCCTCCCATGGAAGGGACCTTCTGTTCCTACAGAGGCCACTCTTAAGTTTTTTTTTTCCCCTTCCCAGCCCTGGCCTTTGCAGACAACTTTGCTCACACTTGTTTGAGGTGAATGTGGGAATGGCTGCTCTGCCAACAATCACAAGTTCACTATAATTTGCCATTAAATTATGTTAGTAACAAATATTGGCTGCTTGTTGACAGTGTTTTGAATGTTTAATGTTTCAATTGCCAGACTGCAGAATCCTGTGTCAGTGGCCTTAAAGCTTCCTTTGTTTGCAAGAGTCCCAGTTTAACAAAGCTCCCTGGAGAAGAGAGGTCTCATGTTCTTTGTGGCTGCTCCTTTGGTAAGCTGGGACTCAGTGGAGGAAAGTCTCATGGCTGGAAGCTGTGGCCACAGTGTTATTCCACAGAAATAACCATTGCTGAGCATGGAGAAGTTGGCAGTGATGAGTGGGATCTCTGTGTGGGCTGCTCTAGCTATGGTGTGCTGGATAAGTGCAGATGGCAGAATTGTCTTACTCTCTCAGCTTCTCTCAGGGCCTCTCAGGAGGTCACTGCCTTCTGGCTGAAGTGCTGAGGTGATGGTTGGTTGCTGTCTTCCTTGGGAGCTCTGTGTGGAGAAAGGAGTAACTGGTACTGCTGCATGAGTGCAGGTTGCAAATATTTGTTCAGGCGCAATTTAAATTTAGACATGATTAATTTGGACTAAGGACTGTAATCTGTTCTGTCTCCTGTTAAATAGGGAATACTGTAAATCATTAGAAGTGTGCAAAGCACTTGTCAAATACATAGAAAGAAACGTTTCTCCTATTAAAAAGGTTTTTTTAATACCTCATAAGGGATAATTGTACTTGGCTGTCTACCAGTAAGCTTCCCCCATATGTAGATGAGCTGTTTGTGAATCATTTGGGTCATCAAGTATTCTCTGTAGGTAAGAAAGGGTTGGTCCTCAAATTTTTCTTCCAAAATCCTGTAACTGCTCTGTTTGAGGGAGATTATAGGCAGTTCATGAGTTTTCTGTTAGTTAGAAATCATAAAAAAATAGGGTGTTCGCTGTTCTATTGGTAGAATCAAAGTAGTTTATCTAGGGAAGATAACACATATGTATGGTCTGTGTTTGTGTGCATCTTCTTGTCTTTGATTCCTTGTTCCAGGCTGACTACTTATGCTGCTTTAGCCTAAGAGGAAGCTTTTCATAGGTTCTCCCCTCACCCCTTTCTGTATTAAAGAAACACAAGTATGTAAATGTCTAAGTACTGCAGCTTGATAGTTCTCTTTGCATTTATGGCAGTTAAAGTTCTGTTCAGGATTTCCAGTCCTCCTGGATCACAGATGTGTTGACTTGCTCTCTTTCATCCTGCTAGACATCTGACACTTCTGTGTTATGATCTGACCTTTAGGAGTGGGGTGTGTCTTCCTCCTTTAGCAGGATGGTGTGAAAGAAATGAGAATTTATCTTATCCCATGTCGATAAAATGTGTATATCAGGGAACTTTATAACCTGAACCTGAAAACTGGAGAGCATTCTTCACTGGAGAGGGAGGCAAGGAGGAAGTCTCTGATTAGACTAAGCAAAATCTTCCCTAGGCCTCAAGTACATTTAATATTGCTGCTTAATAGAGCTGTAGATATGTGTTTGCTGATTTAAATGCTATGAGGAGCCTTAGTAGATCAGTATAGAGTAAGTACTGCTTAGATAACTTGTTCAGTGCCTTTAAATTGCAAACACAGATACAATAGAGCACTTAAATTATACTTACTGCAAAAATGAACTTCCAGCAGGAGCTGGTGAGAAAGTTTAGATACACTGCCTGTGCTGAAAAACATATGAATGTGCTAGTGAATAGCTCTGGCTTTTAAATAGTTATTAAATAGTTTGCAACTATTGAATTGTGCGTCTTTGTAACTAATAGGAGTGTAAACTGAACAGAGCCAGATAAACAGAACTGCATTTACTGTAAAAGCAGGGGACAGTGATTGTCATATACTATTTGCTGGAGCATATTTCTGTGAAATGCCAGGTGAATGCTTTGTTTCTGTGCTGTCACTCAGTATGTGATTCTGCAGTGTCGCTTAGGGAAATGTAATTTCTTACATGCACAGATCAAGGGATGTTTTTAAAACCCAATAATAAGCAAACCCAAACCAACCAAACCTAATAGTATCACCAGCTCTGAAACAATTAATTTTAACTGCAGAAAACTCTTACAGATTTTTTTAAGTTGCATCATCTTAAAATTAATATTTACTTCGATAAATACCTTAGATAATAGTACAGTATTTTAAAAAATGTTGCTTCTTTGTGATGTAGATTTGATTTATGGCTAAATGAAAGATGTTAAATTTTTAATTTTAATTTACCAAGGAATTTAACATTTTGAGAGAAGAAATTAATTTCCTGATA
This sequence comes from Campylorhamphus procurvoides, assembly GCA_013396655.1. Lineage (NCBI taxonomy): Eukaryota > Metazoa > Chordata > Aves > Passeriformes > Dendrocolaptidae > Campylorhamphus > Campylorhamphus procurvoides. The sequence continues at coordinate 1,251,068 of WBMV01007221.1, forward strand.
GTTCATTAAACTATCTTGAAACCTCTCTCACTAACCTTAACAAAACTTCTACCTTTTTGTCAAGGTGCTGACCTGTGGAGTCTAATGTCAACTGCTCTGTTCTCTAAAATTTGCCTAAGCAAACAGTATTCTGTAAACTTAAATGCTGCTTTTAAGATACTCAAATTCATTGCGTTTCTTAGCAAAATACAATTAATTGTTTATCCAAGTGTTTCAAAGAATGATTCTCTCAAATTTGTTTCCTAATGAAACTGATGCTAACATGCTACTGCTTACTGTTCTAACCAATATTCAACTTTGAACTAAAAATGTGGAGATTCTTTTAACCCAGGATCAGAATTGCCTTCTTGCAGGTACAGTGTGAAATTAGGTGTCAAGGTGAATTTGCAAACTAAATGCAATATTTGTCCCATTAGACTTATTCAGAGAACTTGAAGTGCTAAAAATTTTGTCTGAGTCAAGTATAACGTACTAATATTTGGAACATCAGTTTTTTGTCATAGTATGTTTTGATGGATAACAATTTAATTTATAGTCAGTGTTCTTGGAAGAATCACAAGGTTTAAAGAAAACCACTAGTCATCCTAAATTAGATGTCAGTGATTTTTTTGTCTAAATTTAGAATTAAAGCGTAGGAACAAATATAAGCAGTAAAGATATCAGTAGATTTTCTTAGCAATTTGTTAGGTCCTTATTACATCCCTGCAAAGTTTTTTTGTGTGCTTTGATATCTCCTAGTTAATGTATATTAATTGGTTTTTAAGATGGTATTTCAGAAATCTAGGCCTGATTAACTGGAGTGTTAAAATAGCCCCCTTGTATTGCCTGAGTGTCTCCACTGTTTGGCATATGTGGGCAGTAAATGTTCTTGCATCCATTGAGCAAAGCACAGCTTGCTTTTAATTGTGTTTGTGGGCAAAAGCAGTAGTTAGCATGTATTTAAAGAATGAGCTCGAAAAGAAAGCAGGCTTTTCTTACTCTGCTACTGTTGCTCAGCAGGTTTTCTCTGTGTGCTCCCAGGTTTGGACTGCACTGGGTCTGACAGCATCAGGCTGTGGCATTAGAAATGGTATCTCTCATTTGAGAGCACACTAAAAACATTGCCTTTTTGCTTTTGCTGCATTTACTTTGTAGTGCTTAGGAAGAGGAGGAAGCCCTTGTGCATGCAGGGGCAGAAAGTAAACTAGAAGATGCTGTGAGAAAACAGGAATATGTAGGTTAAAGCAAGAGAGGGAGACTGAGCTGGCGAGTGTCACATGAAGAAATCTGGTGGAAATTTGGTAGAATTTGTAGAAAGAAGAGATTGAAATGATGGAGAAATTGGAGGGAAAGAAAACTACAATAGGGGGGCCCAAGATGGAGAGATGAAGGATGGGGACAAGGGTGAACAAGTTTGCAGAAGCAAATTAGGATTTGAAAGAAAGTCTAGTTACGTTTTCATAACTTTGCATAGAAAGTGTCAGAGTTTGCTTGTGTGGTTGTGAACACTGGTCTCACCTGAAGTTCATTTATTTGACTTTGCATGCGGAACGTTACTTTGAGAAGAGCTTACACAGCCTTAAGTTGCATTGCAGTACCAAAAATGGGTGTGTTTTCACAGAGATGGCTCCTGGTTTTAAGACTGACCAACTTACAGCTGTAATGTTAAAATGACTTTGTGACGACAAATTTCCTGAGTACTGAACCTTTCTTGCTTCTTTTAGGCGGGGCTTGAATCCACCCCATAGAGTGAAGTCGATTTCAATGACTACCTTCACACAACAGGAAATAGAATTTCTGCAGAAACATGGAAATGAAGTAAGTATTATTTGGAGAACAAAGTTGTTTTGTCCCTTTAATATTAAAATTTAAAACACTACTTAAGGAAAACTTGATTTATTTTTTATTTTTTTAAGCAAAAACTAGACAAGTTTTTTTGAAACCAACATCAGTTGAAGTGATGCTTCTGAAGAGCTTGTTTCACTTGGTTAAGTGATCATCATAGTGTTACATGTTATTGCCCAAAACAGACAATCCAAATTCACATGATCAGTATTTCTGAATTGGGTTTTCTTTTGTTTTTGCATAAGGCAATATGCAGCTGTCTTTTTTTTTTCTGCAAGCTCAGAACAAGCTAGACTCATTCTAGCAGTGTTTCCTGAAAGAGTGTACCATGACAAACATAAATACGAAAATACGCTTCTAACTGTATTTCTTCAGAGTAGGGGCCAGAAGGCCTTCTAGTAGTTTTAACAGGCTCTTAGTAAAAGTATAACCATGTTGAAGGTTCTTGAAGAGAGGAAGAAAAGAGAGAATTCTTTTTCCTCTGATGATTGCTATCATTGCTAGTGAGTGGTTTGTGCCAGCTTTGAAGAGAAGGAGTTCTGGTGTACTGACTTTCTGTTCTTTCTATTAGAAGCAAAAAATCCAAGGTAAGTGTGGGATTGGCTCTGTGGAAACCCATGGAGTGCATAAACCCTGGATGTGGCTATTGCTGTCTTCACTTGAGGGTGAAGTTTGTATTTTAATATGATAGTGTAGCATTGAGGGTTCTAGAGGCAGATTCTGCCTCTGTTCAAACTAGATAAAAGTTCTATTTCACATTGATTGCATCTGTGTTCTGTTTTAGTTGAACTATTGATTGTAGGCTACAGAGTGTCTTCTCAGCGTGTTCTTGTGAAGCTTTGTGGGGATAAATCCCATCCTTCGCTAAAATGCTGATACTTGGCTTTCTTAACTTGGCCCATTCTTAACTGTCAGGTTGAAGGATGAAAATAAAAGTAGCAATTTCTTTTTCTCTCCTGGTAAATACACGTTAAATGTTAGAATAACTGTTAGGGGATGATTTCTCCAGACAGAGCTGGATCAAGGTCTAAACTCTTCTGGACATTATAAAATACTCTTGATGGCTTAGGTTGATTGGGTTTTTTAAAGCTGTAGAGCATTGCATAGATATATGTTTATATCATATTGCTTGCTTTTTGCATAGGGGGAATAACAATCTTCTGTGGATTCATGTAAAGTATTTTGGAGTCTCTTTCCATAAGGTTAGACTGTAAACTCCAGCTTTGCTTTAAGCTTTGCAAGGATAAAGGGAAATGTGTGTGTTTTTACTTCCCTCCCTGCATTTGTTTTATTCTCAGTTTTTCACTGAATCTGCCATGTCTAGAGAGTGCTACAAGTTTGTTTTTGCTGATCTGGAACTTTAAGGGATTCCTACTCAGTTGATCAGTGTACTTGTTCTTGTTATAGACCTGACTAGTCTGCCAATCATAATGATTAAGTTGATACATTATTTATTATTCACAGATCTCTGCACTGCTACACTCTGTTTCAAAAGCAGGGATCTTTGCACTTGTAGTACTCTTAATAAAAGTTTTGAAATTACTTAAATGGGCTGCCTCATAAATGAAGATGTCCTCCTGAGTTTAGTTTTGGGTTGTTTGATTATTGCCTTAATTCTAAAGTAAAACTGAATAAATGCTTGTAACTGCAGATGGTAGATTAAATATATGCTCAAATACTGAACAGAAGTGATTATTGTCTTAAACACTAGTAAAAGTTTAAGTCCTAATTCAACATGTTTTTACTTTGTTGTGCTTTATATTGCAGTAGTTAAATAAGCATTTTGCTTTCTCTTATTGCTATTGGACTTTGGAACAGTTATCTGCAGATAAGATAAAGTATTGGACAGATGAAATTCATTTGACCTCACAAAAACCCATTGCTTAGCTTGCTGCTCAGCATAGGAGGCTCAGGTGTCTGTACAAAGAAATTTCCTAGAATAAGAATAATTCCAAACATAGAATTGTCCAACATTTTGGAACATGTGCATGTGAAGCAAAACACAATGAGTAGCTTAGATGTTGTAACTTTAAGTTGTTATAATTCTACAGCTCTCTATATATAGCTCCACTTTTTGCAATCTATCATGTTTTTCTGTAACTTTTAGAATACTTTCATTCCCACTTCTGATCTTTGTCCAACATGGCCAAGGCCTCTGTGGGAAGGTTTCTTGCTTCCAGGTGAATAGATCATTGTGTACAATAAGGATCTTGTTCTGAATAGAAAGAAAAACAGCAAGAAGGCTTCCATGAGATAATGTAGTTATTAAGGTGGTGAGTTGTTCTTACAGGAAGTAGTTTTCCACTCTCCTTCGAAGAGTATAAGGTCGGTGTATTGTATGATGTTGAAGTTCTCTAAAAAAAACCAACCAACCAAGCCAAAACACTTACTAATACCTGAAATACTAACTTTTTGCCAGTTGTAAATTACCCTCTCTGTGGCACACATGGATAAAACATTCACTTACTGAAAGCCTTCTGCAAAGCAACTGCTTTGGAAAGAGATTATTCAGGGCAGCTTCTCTTCAGGTGAGACACCATCTTCCTTGTATATACACTTCCGAGGAATGTCTTTCTGGTACAGGTAACTTGAACTTTATTTTTTGGATAAGTTTTTACTGCTTCAAATACAGTTTTTAAATCCTTTTACTGTATTATAAGACTTCTATATTTTGATGTTGGTTGCTCATCTGTAGGTATAAACAGATGTCCAGGCTTTGGTTTTGCTCATATTGGAGTTATGTCATTATTGCAGCAAGAATAGAGGCATCTTCCAGCTGATATTCCTCAAGTGCCTTCTGAAATCCTTTTGAAGGATAAAGGCAATTGTGACTCACTGAGCAGGGTTTTTCTTCTCCTGTTCATGAAGAGCAGTGTGAGGTATTTTCACGTTTTCATGTTAGGAGTAATGAGGAGAGAGTGATATGGATGTGATTGTGTGTGAATACTCATTTTCAAATGATGCCAAGGTTGATCAGGCCTCTGCTTGAGTCGTGCAATGGCAGTAGGAAGTGAATTTGCTGTTTGCAGAAAGTGGAGGTGGTGCTGATCTCATATTGCCATTATAGGGCTTTCCTAGAATCGTCTTTACTATGGAATGTGGCCTGGAAACCTGGAGTGGAAAGAGCAGTACTAAGCTGGAGCTGATGAGTCCTGACAGCACGAGCTGTGCAGTCAGGTGTCCTTGTAGTACATTCCTGGTTCTGCTAATACGATACAGAGATACATGAGCTGATTGTGTGTAGAACAATGTCTTTGTTAGCAGGATTTACTGGCTTGACTCTGCTTGTGAAACAGCTATAACTTCTGGGCCCAAACTGCCTTTGAAATCAGTATGTTGGCAGTATAAAATTCTTTTAACCTACAGAGATTAATGAATAATATTGACATCAGAAGTGCAGAATTACTAAACAAAGCTATAACTTGCTTACATAAGGAAACTGTTTCCAAATCTTTCTTCCTGTGGGGTGAGTGTTATGTTTTGGAACATAGTTTTGTTGTGTGGTAATCTGCGGTTCTTTGCACTGTCAGCATTACATTTGGTGCATAACTGAGGATATTTTATTGGCAGGGAGGGGGAGAAGGAGAAGTCTAATTTGGCATTTACCACCCTCCTGAAAGCTAATATCTCATTAGAGCTTTTTAAAGTAGACTGACATGTGTAATCTTCCTATGCAGTAGTATGTCTGGGTCTCAAGAAGTGTTGTAGGTCAAGCAATGTGCTTTTCCTAGTTGAAGTGCAGCTCCTACCAGCAGAAGTACGTGTCCTGTCAGAGCTTTGCCCTGCCTTGCTGCCTTCACTGCATACATGAGAAGGAGGCTTCATGGGCAAGAATTTTACTTTAGCTGCCCTGTCTGTATTTTTATTGTTCCTAACTATCATAACTATGCTAACAAGAGTTTCTAAAGTGTGGTGGCTCCATGTGTTGTGTAAGCAGAAGGTCTTTGTTTCCCCCATATCCACCTTCCCACACACTGGAGATCTGTATCAGTGAAATAGTTAGGACACGGTAAAGTGTTGTTTGGTAGCTGAAATGCGTAGCACTGGAATAGAAAAAAATGGAATCTCAGATTCTGTGTTTCTGCAAAATTTGATGGATGTTGCTGATTCTTTATTAGCAGTTTTTTAGTGTGCCTATCCTTCCCCACTTGCCCAGCTCTGTAAAAACATATGGGGGAAAAAAAATCCCAAAACACATCAGCAAAACTAGAAGCAAAGCAAAAGCTAAACTTTTGTGGTAAACAGGTACATGTATTTTTCTCTTAGTCTCTGAGCCCTGCTTGGAACTCCTGAAAGCATGAAATGTTACTTGCGGCTGGGTTTTAAAACCAGAAGCCTTGCTGGTCAGCTTTGTTTTGTGGTGTAACAGATGTGCACTGGAGGGGTTGTGTCCTTTGTTCCTTTCTGTCAAAGCTGAAAACAAGGCTGATTACTCAAACTGTAGGACTACAAGTGTAAATAGTGCATGGAAAACACGGTGGGGAAATGTAATTACTCTAGGAAAAGCAGTTTCTACCTCAAATGGAATAGCTGTGGAGTGCAGATTCAGGGAAACCAATGGTACGAAGAGAAATATAGGTAAAGATGTTATTCTAACATACAGTATGCACTTGGCCCAATTTCTCCTTTCAGTGATATATTTAAGTTATGGTAACTCAGTTTCTGCCTTGCTACCTCCTGGGTTTTTATCTAGGTCAGGGTGAGTAGGTCGAAGCCAGTTGTGATTCTCTTTCCCTCTTTGCTTCATGCTATACTTACTAATCTAATTCTGAACATCCCAGTATCTAGTTGCCAAGTGTCTAATGACATCCCTTGCAGGACTGGAGCTTGTTGGCAGAGGGCAGGTACTGTTCTTCCCAAAGTGGTTGTACAGGGATTCTCACGAACAGTTAAATGTCGTGAAGACGACTGCTGAGTCTTGTTATCTACTTACTGTTACCTGACAAGATAGAACTTTGATTTGTCCTGTTTCTTTGCAGCCCCCACAGTGTAGTCTGGGCAAAACTTCAGAGTGTTGCTTCTGTCAACAAAAGTGGACTCCAAATGCTACATATGCTTAATCATTCTGACTTCAATGCTGTGCTTTTTTTCCCCTGCTGCATTGGTGAGCCAGTGGGACATGGACTAATTATACTTTTCAGGGACAGTGGACAATGGTTATGGATTGTTGGATATGTTCCACTGTTTCTAGGGGCTTCCACATAACTTGAATGTTTACTCTTGGCTCCAGCTTGTCAGGCTCTTCTCCTCCAAGCAGAGCATTTTGTTTGATAGAGCCTTGGTTATCCAAAGGAGGAGTATAGCAGTACTTTTGGTGAATGAACAGAGCTTTGGAGAACAGGCTTATTTGTGCTGCTGTTGCAGAAAGAACAATATTAATATTAAATGGCTGAACCAGAGTATCCCCAGGGAGATGGTGCAACATAGAAGGATTTCAGAAAGCCATAGAATTTTTAGGCCCAATACCTTAATGTCAGTGTTGTGTAACTGTGTGGTGAGTTGGCATGATGCTTCATGTATTATCTGTAGAGCAAAAGAATGAGTAATTCTATTAAAATGAAGCTTGGGATGTATCATGAAACTTGGACAGTAGCATTTTCTGAATGAGCTCTGCAAGTCTGATTTTTATATGGAGTAGTTAGGTGGTTTGAAATACATGCTCTTTGGAATATCAAATTCAAATTTCTCAAAGCATACATTTTCAAATTAAGTAAAAAATGAGAACAATTACTTCCTTGTGTTTTTTTTTCCCTCAAGTAGTGAGTTTATATTAAAAAACTAAGAAGGAAATTGTGCATTTAGTAGAGAAACAGGTTGGGTTTGTACAGATGTACGTTTCCTTTCCTGCCTTTTTGTGCTTGCTGCTCCCATGTCCTGAGAGAGTCAGCACATGCTGTGGGTAACTATGCTGATTTGTTCAGGAGTCCTGCCTGGGCAGCTCTCGGGCCAGACACAGCATAGTACTGAACCTCATGATGAAGAACTGGCAGCTAAGGTTGCCAATCTGATTTTTCTGTATTTCTGCTACTTTTTTTTTTTTTGTCGTAGTTATTCTCTTGGTATCTGTCAAATTCAGGTGGTGAATTAGTGGGGAGTAATCAGGGTACCAAATAGATAAATGCTGAGTGATCATTCCCCACTATAAACAGCAAGTTGTGTGGCATGAATTTCCTTCTTTATCATAAGAGTAACCTTTAAATAGCTTTGAAGTAAAAAAAATGTGATGGCCCAATCAATAAAAATACGGCAAAAATAATTCCTCACAGCAAACTATTTGCACAGGATTCAGGACTTTTAGTGACTTATTTTAAAATTACTATGTTAAGATAACTATTTGAAACCCCCACAATTACATGATTATATGAGTTCTGTCTCTGACAACAGTGTTTTTTTCAATTTTATTTTTCAGTTTTGATTCCGTCCTGTGGCATTGCACAGCACTGCCATTTGCGTTTTTGTAGATAGCTGAAAATTGTGTTTTGTGGCTCTGTTGAAGCATAATCAATGCAGTGTTGTGGATTCCTGTCAAGTCAGATGATGGTAACAGAAGTATAGCTAGAAAGAGCATACAGGTCACCAGCAAGCAGGGGAACACAAGGGGCCTTTTATTGTGCTCTGAAAGCTGGCTTGGAATGGCTGCTGATGTTCAGAGCACTGTGTGGTACTTCCTACAGAATGAGGCAAAACTGGGCCTTTTAATGGTTTCTTGTGTGATATTAAACCTTTATAAAATTCGGCTCTTGAAGGACTTAAGTCAGAATCATGTAAGTCAGAAAAGACCTTTAAAGTCATCAAAGATGAAGCAGGAAGACAAAACCACTGGTTTTTGGCAGAAATATGGTCTGAAATGCCCTTATTGAGTGTGTGATTTACCCTCTCTATTCCACTCATGGTGTATACGCACTCACAATTTTATGGTTCATTTTCATCATTTGCACTATCCAAATCCAGACTACTTTAATCTCTTGTGGTGTTCTGGTTTTGGCTTCTACAGCTTTGTGTTTTTAAGAACTTTTAAGCAATTCTACTTTCTGATAACTCTCTAGGTAAAAAAAATTATGAAATTTATTTTGCATCTCTGGTGTAGTAAAGTATGATGTGTTTATATGGCTCCTGCTGTTAGACTCTGTTACAGTAAGAACTTCTTGCTGAAAAAGGAGGTTCTTTTGCTTGGTGGTTGTGTGTTGTCCATTAGTAAAACTGTTTTCTCTGCTACTAGTAATGTAGAAACAATAAAGAGTGCCTGGCAGTTTGTTTAAATAAATTACAATAGTGGCTTAAGGCATATTTCAGTTGTTACTTCTTTTTGTGGTTAGGTACTTAGAAGGAATTAGTTGCTGCAGGAAACACTTCTGGGAGCCTGCCTTCAGAAGGTTTGCAGAAATTGCAATGCAGTGCAAGAGCAGATGCCTTTAAGAAGCTTGCATCACATTAAACTAACAGGTGTTCAGCACAGCCCTCCTCCGTCCCTGCTTGCATATTCATAGCACTGTTATCTACTACAGCTTCATAGCTGGTAATGAGCTAAAGTCACACAGGACTTTGTTTTCTCCTAGAAATCATCTGTAATGGTCAACATGGCTTCAGACTTTGACACCTGGTGGGTTTGTCATGTCGTTTGTTCTCTTTTCCCCTTGGAATGCTTAGGCACTGCAGGGTGAAGATGAAGCAGAAAACTAGGAGGACTGGGCTGTGGTTTGATTGTTGCTTTGATCTCCTACAGGTTTCAGTGGTACTTCTGAGATGGTAATTGTGATGAGTTTCTCTGATCTGACTAGTTTTGGGCAACAGTAGGAGGAGTAATTGAATGGCTGGTATGGGTGGGGAAGAGGACCTCCTCTTTCATTTTCCAGCACATCTCAGGCTGGATGCAAATGGATTATCCTGGTACAGCCCACAGCCTTACTGTGCTGGGTGCAAGATAAGTGGGGGCTGTTGTAATACTTGTTTTTCTGCTTGCCCAAAATTAAGCAGTTTCTTCGGTGTTTCCTGATGTTCCTCCCGATACTGAAAATGAGGTTGGGAGGGGACTGTGTAGGTTTAGACACCACCACCTCCTGCTGCTAGAGAGTCTTTAAATAGCCACAAGCAGGGCCTCTCTTCCTCCTGGCAATCATATGACTGTTACTTGTATAGTTATACTCACAACTCTAAGTATGGAAATACTATTGCTGGCCCACCTCAGATTATCCACTGCAAGTTTTAAAGCTGTACACTGAAATATTCTGACTTCATACATTTTGTCAGCAAAAGGTCGTGTTTATGTGCAAGATTGGTACTACAAAACCAGTGATTCGTGCTATTGGTTTTTATTTTAGAACAGACTTGTGACTCTTCTGTGTAAGTTTATATATTTTGTTTGTATGAAATATTAGAGATATATTTTCATTTTATCTATTGCCATACTGCAAATGACTGTTTAATTTTGAGAACTCAAATCAGTTCATAGGACTTAACCGTTTTATGGAGTACAATTGCTAAATGAATGCAGAATAGCTGAGTTTGAGGTAGGAACTACGGATCTTATTTTTAGATGAGTATTTAAGTATCTAATTTAGAGCTATCTTTTGATCATTAGATCTGTTTCCTGTTGTTTGTCTCTATCCAGTAGATGATGGTAAAGGACTGTGGAGTGTTGAACATGCAGTCAGGCTACGTATAACTAAGACATCAAATATGAAATACATACTTATGATGTCTGTCTAATCTCTCTAATCCTGAGCAATCTGAAATGACCTATAAGATTTATCACATTTGACAACTAGCAGTCCCTGACCAGGTAAAGAAGAAAACCTGTTTGGGGAAGATAATGAAGTGGAAGTATCACACCTTCTACACTGATTTGCCAACTTTCAGAGAAATGTGTTTATGCAGCTCTTGGTTGGTAGAGCATGTGCTTCTCCTGAAGGTCACTGGGGACAATGGTGAAAACCTGACACTTGCAGGCATAGAGGGCATGTTTGTGGGAGGCATGTAAGAGGGATGGTCAGCACTGTTTCAGAAAGCGTGTGGGAAGAAAGGGTATGCATCATAAAAACAAAGCTTTTTTGACTCTGCTTTTCTGGAAGAAACCTGCTCTGTGGTGGCAGACTGATTTTTGAGGGTAGCTAATGTTTAGTGTTATCATTTGGGTGCATGTTCAGGTTACTTGCAGAATAGTCTGAAGTGCTTAAAACATTTCAAGTTAAAACTCATGTAGTTTTGAGAACACCTTTACCCTTTCCTCTTGTTATTGTCAGGAATTGAAGCTTGAATGTACTGTGAATTTTGCAAGTGGTTCAAGTTTTGCTCACCCACAACTACAACTAAAAAATTGAAGCAAAGCAAAAGTACTACTATCCCCTCTCTCATAAATGTATATGATATTGTAGAAACTGTTTAAAAAAAGTTCCTGTACTCAAATAGTAATTACAAGTGTAAATACTAAACCTCAGATCCTTTCAAATCTGTCATCTGTGACTTAGGGCATATGGAATCTGCTTAAACCCTGAACTACAGGTAAGGGTATGCGTAGAATTAGGTGAAGGAGAAGAATCTTAAATATCACAAGAAGAAATCAGGTGCTTTGCATTTCATGAGTACATTTTATAAATATTTTGTAAAAGCAGTATTGGATGGTGTAGTTGGATGCGAGGATTTGCTTGCCCTGATGTGACAGATGGTCTTTCAACTTTAAGTATTTAGACAAGTACATGGTGCACCCGTCTGTTAAACCAGCTCTGCAGTATAACAGCACCAAGCCTGCCAGAGTTCAAGAAATGTTTGGATGATACTCTCAGGCACATGGTGTGACTCTTGGGGATGGTCCTGTGCAGGGCCAGCAGTTGGACTTGATGATCCTTGTAGATCCCTTCCAACTCACCAGATTCAGATATGATAAAATGTGCAGCCACGTGGTTTTTAGTGGTTTAATGTATTAATAATAGTCAACTTAAATCTGTTTTGAATTATGGTATTTTCTCTGATGGATCTGTGTTGTGCTTTTTTATTAAGGTGTGCAAACAGATTTGGTTAGGCCTATTTGATGATAGGTCGTCAGCAATTCCAGACTTCAGGGATCCACAGAAAGTAAAGGAATTTCTACAGGAAAAGTATGAGAAGAAAAGATGGTAAGATACCTTTACAATTATAAAGCTTGCCTCTCTGACAGGAAAGGAAGATGGACTGTTTCCTCTTGTTTTTGAGTGCTTTTCTTCTTGTGTGCTCTTTGGACTGGATTGCACAGCTCTATAAAGTAACAGGATTCTAAACTTTATTCAGAGCTCCTGCAGGAAGCAGAGAAGACAAACTAAAAAAGTTTCTCAGTGTTCATATTGATGGAACAGAAATGGCTTAAGGGGATGTCAACAACAGTCCAAAGTAACAGTTTTGCCGACACATATTAGGGTGGGAAAGACATGTGGTTTGTATTTAATAAGTACTAAAAATATTGATGACTTTAAATGAGTCCATTTTTAAAGAGCTATCTGGCATATTTATATAATACTTATTTTGCAAACTCCTGGTAGCATCTATAGCAGGATCAGTGGTTCAAGTAGCAAAGCTGAGATCTACCAATTCTCACACTTTAGTCTTACAAATGTTGAGAGAAACTTTTCACATTCAGCTTGTAAAAACTTGCTCTTCTTGAATGTAGGTATGTTCCTCCAGAGCAAGCCAAGGTGGTGGCATCGGTCCATGCATCCATCTCGGGGTCTTCTGCCAGTAGTACAAGCAGCACACCTGAGGTGAAGCCGCTCAAATCTCTCTTGGGAGAAGCTGCACCCGCACTGCACTTAAACAAGGGCACGCCCAGCCAGGTGAGTAGTGATAGGGCTGCTCTGCAGTCCTCTTGCCTCTTTTAGTGCTGTGAAAGAGTCTTGCAATAGCAACTGTTACTACCTATATGAACTGCTATAGACAGCTTTATTTTATATATTTTGAAGTATACAGTGTGTGCAGGTCAGGTACTAAATTAAGTTTGTTTCTACTGACCAAATTGATTTTTTTCAGTAAGGAGAAATTTCTAGTGTGATAAGTTTAATTATGATTGTCTTTTGCTTAAATACCTCTGAACTTTGAACCTAATGTGATATATTTTCATGTTTGTTTTTTATTTGAAAACAAGAAAATGACTTAATCTTGTTTACCAAGAGATTAGTAATGAATATATGGATGAAAGCATGCCATGCTTATTTATTACTTCGTATGCATTTGAAACTGTCTTATCAAGTGGTTTTCAGGGAGCATCTATATGCTTCTGTGTAAAGCCAGACTACACTATGTGCTTTGATTTTTGGAGAGTAGACAGGTTTTTTTTCAAAACTGCCTTCAGGATACAAGCAACATTTGAATGGACCTCTTGAGATCAAACAGTAGAAATTTGAAGCCTTGCTGTGAAATTCTTCTATTTTTCTCTCCCTATACTGAATTCTAAAGGGTTTTTTTCAGAATGTAGTGAATAACTATTTTTCATTTTATAAAATTAAATTCTATTGCTTGTATTTTTACAGTATTTGCAGTTTTAAATACATAATTCTGAAGTTGCTGATATATTGGAACTTTATTCTTCTAGGCCCTATTAAACCATGGAAATCTGCTGCAGAGTTCCTTTAAAAACCACAGTAGTAGCATAACTAGATAATCTTCCTCATACTGTAGGAGAAGGGTCTGTGCTCTATACAGCATCTTAAACTTCAGGAGTAAATGTCTTGTTAAAGAACTATGCTTGGCCTGTCCTTCTAATATTTTGCAGATGTCAGTTTGGTAAAATACCAACTTTCAGTACTTGCTAATTGAAATGTTGTTTGTAGTCTCCTGTGGTAGTTCGATCTCAAGGACAGCAGCAACAAGAAAAGAAACAATTTGACCTTCTCAGTGACCTTGGCTCAGATATCTTTGCTGCTGCTCCTCCTCAGCCAACTGCTACAGCAAATTTTGCTAATTTTGCACACTTCAACAGTCATACAGGTAGGTATTGGGACCAGTGTATCCCTTTTTCAATGTATGAAATGTAGTTTTAGTTTTGATGACTTTAGATTAAACTTCATGAGGTGTATGTCATCTCTGTGCCTTAATGTTGTATTGCTTGAGATTTCTTTTAAGGCTTTGTAAAGAAAGGTTGAAGACACAAAGAATGACAATTCTGCTTTTTGAAGTGGGAGTTGCTTTAGCTATTTTCTAGGATATGTATGAGTAGACTGTTTCTGCCTAATATTAAGCTTCGCTTTCTTTGGGGGAGGGAGTGAGAGAATGAGTAACAAAACGTTGGGAGAAGCTGATATTAGACCTTCAGTTTTCTTTCTGAAAATTATTGGGAAGAGCATTCATAGAAAGCAAGCAGATAGAGAGACTTTAAAGGAGTTCACATGCATTGATAGTAACTGCCAATTTGTCAAAAGAAAAACAAAGGCTTCCTCAGTTTAGTGACCTCCTCTTTTGTGTGTGTGTGTCTGTCTGAAAACTGAATACTGCCCATGTGGATAGTGTTCTGTAGTTTCAGGAAGAATAAACAAGCCTTGAGCATATGTATTGACTGAGGAGCCCTTGAATTCTTAGAGAATTGCTTCAGTAAAATACATTGAGTCCTCAGGGGGTTTTTTTCAGCCAAAGATCTAGAGTCATAGAAGTCTGTCCTAAAGAAAAAGTTGATTCTGTGATCACTGAAGTTTGTTGTTGCTAACTTGCTTTGTAATTGTGGGAAAGTACCTTTGCCTGCTTGATCTGAAAGGGCTTTTCATCTAGTTTTTCTGAGGAAAAACTGTGATGCTGCTAAAGCCACCAAGAATAAGAGATACTTCTTGCAAATCAGTCCTGAAACTGTTAACAGCCAAGAGAAAGTGTGATGGAGAGGACCTAAGATTCACACCTGAGGAACTGAGTAAAATACCAAGTTTTTATCCGAGTTAACTTTCAAAACCAAATGTTGTGAAAGAATTGGTTGAATTCAATAACACTGCAACAGCAGTTTTTATTCTGTGTATTTTATAAAATCCTTAAAGTAGATTTCATGTTAATCATATTTTTGGAGGTACGTTTAACTGGGAGAGATAGTGCTGTCTGGCTAGTGTTGTTCAGTGTTACTGAAGAAGCTGCAGGTACTTAATTCTGCTTCTTTCCAAACTTGTTGCTGAATGATTATTTATATATACTTACTTATTCTTTGTGGGTTTTAGGACATGAAAATTCCATTAAAGCAGTATTTCAATCTTGTGTTCCACATCTAGGTAAAATTCCATTGTATCTCTGCTGGGTAATTTTTAGAAGGATAAAAAGCTAAATGAATGCTCCAGAATAAATATAGTCTTAGGAAAAAGTCTTTTAATTTCAGGTTGAAAGAAGTGCTGAAAAACAAAATGTACAGAAATACTCAGCTGTACCGACCAGGTTTATGTTTCAATAGCTAATTGTTGTGGTCGTTCCCTTGACTTCTTCCCATAAGTTTTAGAACCCAGGACAGTTTCAAGGCTAGTCAATCAGTTTCTTGAAGACAGAAACCTGATTCTGAGTGTGCAATAGCTGAATGTGTATTGCAGACTTGCTACCTGAAAATGTTTTCTGACTTGCCAGGGTAAAATGCTTCTAAGGCTTGTTCAGTGCAGTAACTAGAAGGTAGTGTTAACAAAATAAATAAAAAAACTTTAGGCTCTTCCTTTTGGAACACAAGGAGGGTTGATCAGTCTGCCAGTTTTGGCAAAAACAGGTTTGAAATGCTCATTAAGGAGTTTTATAAACATGTAATTTTTGTTAATAATTGCATGCTGCAGCAGAGAATGGAAGAACTTGCAGTTAGTGCAGCACTGCTTTCTCAAGGTTTATGTTCTGGTGTTCTTGTTTTAGGCTTGGTTTTAGCTGTGCCTACAGGGGATGGACTTTTCTTTTTCCCTTCATGTCCACTATGGTTAACTAAAGAAATCACTGGAAATCACCAGTGAATTTAAGATCATTCAGTATGAGTTACTGTTTCTATTACTAAAGTGCAATTGAGTGCACCAGCTGATAGGAAAATATGAACAACCTTGTGCTGTAAAGTGTAGGTGTAAATCTTGAAAATCAGGCAGGAGCTGGGACTTTTGATACGTTCCTATTTTCCATGTTTTTTAACGTACTAAGCTGGCTCAGGATGTTGTTACATACGGAAGGGCAAACATACTCATGTTTACTGTCTGTACTTAATTTACAAAGTTCCATAATTTCTGCAAAATGATGATAGTGTGAAGGTGGTACGTAACTGTTCTGTCTGTAGTTTAGACTGGTAATAGCAACAAAGTTCAAATTTATTGGCATGTAGATTTCCTATAAACTAATGGAATAGAAGGCCTGCACAAAAGGCATAGTGACACAACACAGCTCTGACCCCAGATAACATGCGAGACTTCATCTAGAAGAAACAAAATAGCACCAACACAGTTACTTTCTAGAAAATTATTTTCAGCTTTGGATATATGTGACCTTAAGGTTTTTTTGTTTTGCAGTATTTCATGCCATTATTGCACTCCAGGTAGTGCAAACCCCACAGAAGAAACTGCAGAGGTTGTAGGGGCAGCTGGCGTTGCCAGGCCTGGTGCTGTCATCCTTGAGCTGGCTTTAGCTAGCGGGTTTTTGCACTGCCTGGTTGATTTGCAGTCCCAACAGCAGTTGTGAATCCACACCAGCCTGCAGTCTGCTGCTGTTCCTTAACTTATTAGGGTTGTTCTTGGGTTTTTGTATGGGGAACTGAATGTTGGAGTTGCCAATCTACACATTGCCCAGGTACAGGAAAGTACAAGTCTTACCTGATCTTCATCTTTGTGCTACATTTACATAGGTTTAAAGTTTACTGCGTAAAATAAAGCAAGATTAACATCTGAATACACTGCTGAAGAGTCTTCACAGGTCTACTGGTTGAATGTGGGCCCATTTTCAAGTCCTACTTTGTGTCAGCTGATGCACTAAAATGAAGTGTCCTGTAATGTAATATATTCCAGGTTTTGATCTAGACCTGAAAGATACTTCACTTAAGATTCTTGACATAGTGTTCTGTTTGTGAGAGTAGTTAAAATGAATAATTTTGCCATAATTCTGAGTGACATTTATGTACTTAATCATATTTGGACAGCTAAACATCAGTCTCTCAGTATCTCTATCCAGTTAATGCATCAGGATGAAAACACCACTTTAATTTTAAAGCAAAGTACAGTTGAATTCTTAATTCCTCTTAAAAAGCTACTGGTTTGTAACCCAGAACAACTCAAATGCTGGAATTTGGAGTTAGAGTCTACAAAATGCTGTTTGAGCCGATACAGATGGTACAGTAATAGAAGTAATTTTTCATCTGTTTGCGCCAGTTTTTTCTCCTTGCATGCTCCAAAGTGAAAATAACTTTCCCAAGATTTTGCTTTTTGTTTTATACTTTTTTTCCCCTTGTTGACTCTCATGCAGTGCCGGGTGACCTTGCCTGGCTGCCAGGTGCCCACCAAGCTGTGTGTTCACTCTCCACCTCAGCAGGGTGGGGGCAGGACATATGAAGAATCTGATGAGTCCAGAGAAAGTTACTGACATGGGCAAAACACACTTGACTTGGGGAAGATTAACTTGGTTTGTTGACAATTAATAATAGAGTAGGATAGTAAAAATAAAAAACCAAAACCACCTTCACCCCTTCTTTTCAGGCTTAATTTTACTCCTGACTGTTCTAGCTCCTCCTGAGATGGATGGGGATTGAGGGTTGCAGCTAGTCCAGAATATTTAATCTCTGTCACTGCTTCTTTCTCCTGCTGTTCCTCTGCTCTGTTGTGGGGTCCCTCCCCTGAAGTGGGATATGGTCCTTCTCAAACCTTCTTTCACTGTGGGCCCTTCCCTTGGGTTTCAGTTCCCATGAGATACAGTCCTTCAGGCAAGGTCACAGCTCCTGCCAAGAGCCTGTTCCAGCAGGGGCTTTCCACGGGCTCCAGCTTCCTCCAGTCCTCCCTGCCCGCTCTGCCCGGGATTCTCCTGGGCTGCATGTGGATGTCTGTCCTCAGTGTTCCTCTGCGGGTGCAGAGGGGACAGCCCTCTTCATCATGGTCTTCTCCATGGGCCACCAGGCAACCTTCTCCAGTGCCTGGAATACATCCTTCCCTCCCTCTGAATTGACCTTGGTGTCTGCAGTGTTCTCTCTTGCGTTTTTCTCCTCTCACAGCTGCTGCTCAGTGGCTTTTAACCTTTCTTAAACATGTTACCACAGAGGTGCCTCCAGCATTGCTGATGGGCTGGGTTTTAGGCAGCAGCAGGGCTGCTCTGGAGCCAGCTGAAGCTCAGAAATGGGGGCAGCTTCTGGGCTCTTCTCACAGGGACCACCCTTGCCACTCCCTGCCACCAAGAGCATGCACTGTGACCCTAATGCATGTGCCCACTTCTTATGAAAAGTGGTGGCAACTCCAGTCAAACCTCACACCCTCTCTCCCAGTGTCCCCTGGGAAGGGAAATGCTTGCACTTCCATGCATCTTAGCAGCATTGTGGAACTCAGTACTTTGTATTAGAATGTCTTTTGGTTTATAAATGTAGTACAGATGCTTTTTTAATAGGTATTAAGTGAAATAATGCAACTTTTCATTAGTGCTGTCTGACTACTAAGTAATGGTATTTAAGCAATCAGCATAATTTATTCTTTTTGTATATCCTTAATCCACAAAATTCCTCCAGAATAAACAAATTCTGACCTAAAAATATAATGTATTGCCATCTGTTATTCCAGAAGGTGTTTTATGGGCTTTCTTTAGATAGTAACTCAAGTTACCTACATAAAGAGGTTTGATTTGCATTTGATTAAAAACATTTTTTTCACTTCTTGCTTATAATAGAGTTTAAGGGTCTCTATGGAGCTTATCAGCTAGGAATGCAATTCCTGTATCTGTAGATGCTTTAATGTCCAGCTGTTTGAAATTAGATTAGTGTTAACTTTTATTTTGTCCTATAGTATGGCATGAAAGGAAGGCAAAAACTGAAATTCTATTTGAAATTTCCTTGGGTTTTATTTTGTGGATACAAATGAATGCTATCTTCTTGACATTGGTATTGATTTTTCATATTTCTGTACTCTGATTTAGTTTTTTTAAAGACTGAATTTTCCAGTTAGATGAGTATATAAACCTAGTCAAAACTCTTCAAATGGTGTCAAACTAAATTCACCTAAGGGAGAAGTACTCTGTGTATGAAGAATTTGAATTGTCAGTATGTTGCAAGAATACCTCCTAATTCTCGTTCACTTAGGCCATAAATTCTAGTTTTGGAGTAGCATTTAGGGTTTCACAGGTACATATCTGGTACTCTGTACTGTCTGGCTGTTTTTCCCTGAGCAGCCACCACTGCAAACACTCCAGGGGTTAAGCTGAATTGAACTGCTTCAAGTTGTGCAGTTGTGAGTAGCGGGATGTGTGAGGAGAACAGGAGTAGCATTACCTGGAACAGCTCTGTGCAGGTGATTTGTGAAAGCTTGTTCAAAGACAACTTTCAACTGTAGAATAATGTGTAATTTTTCTCATGTAAAAATCAAGTACACTGTAGGACATATCCCTGAGAGGGTGTCATGACCATGAATTCAGTTAATACATCTGGTTTTGTGTTTATTTCCCATATCCATTAACATGTTTTGTTCCTTTGCGATTTACAGCGCAGAACTCTGCAAATGCAGGTTTTGCAAACTTTGATGCATTTGGACAGTCTAGTGGCTCGAGTAATTTTGGAGGTTTCCCCACAGCAAGTCAGTCTCCTTTTCAGCCCCAAAATACAGGTAGAACTCCTAGCACTTTTGATTAATACTTAATTGAAATAATCCTTACCTTTATGTTGGAAGGTACTGAAGTTGAGTTGTTCTTGCATCTGCCTGCTTTAATGCAATCAAGCCATCTGAAGCTCTGGGGAAACTCAAAATGAATTCCTTCTGTTTGGTGTTGATTTTTTTTTTTTTCCCTAATGCTGCTCATAAGTCTGATTTATGGCACTATGTGTTTGTTAGCTCTACACCTGAATAACTATGAAAAGAGTAAACCATACTGCTCTGATGAATATTGAATTGACTCTTTATCTTGTGTTTCAGTAGACCCAAAAGCACATCACAGTACCAAAAAAGTGTGTCTCTGTATATATATAGCACATGCACACACTTCAGTATGTTTGACTTCATGTGTAGAGCCTATTGCTAAGATTTATTTTGCTTTCCTTTAATTTGATCATGCTTTAGGACTTCTGCTTGAGCTTACACTTGCTGTTTGTCTAGATCTTTGGCTGACTGACTTTCTTTTCCTTTTTTTTTTTTTCTTTTGAGTGTGGTCTTGTTTTAAACTTTTTTTTCAAATTTTCTTTCTCCCTTCTTATGTTAACTTTAACCCACACACAATTTCTGGCTGTCCAGCGTTCAGAACGCTTTCATCTAGCTGCAGTTTTGGTGAATTTACTTCAGCTTTTCCTCTCCAGGCTGTACACAGTAAGTTCCACGCTGTGGAAAACTCAGCTTGCTTCATTTTATGCCATTGTAGTATAGCACTTCCATTCCTCCTGTTGCATATGTTGTAACTTGTTGACTATGCTATTAGAAAGTCATGTGTTCTGTAGTGCGAGTGCAATCATCAACCAACTGTTATAAAATATGTTACACTTAATGGAATAACCCAAATAAATTTAAGTACATGACCTGCCTAGATTAAATTGTCTGGACACTGAAGAGATGGAAGCTCATGGTTTCATATTTGATCTGAAGTTCAGTTGTGTGGACCTATATCAGATTTCTAAAATTGACTTATGTATCTCTGACGTCAGTGGAAAGCTGTATAAAAGAGCTTTGTGTGTCTTCCCCATCACCTCTTTCCTGATTGGATGTGGTCAAAAAACCCCTCTGGAGAGCAGAGAACCAAACTAACTAAACCTTGGCATGAAACCATACTGCTTTTAGACTTCTAGGCGCCTTTTTTTCTTAGGATGGTGACTGACATCTGAAATGGTTAAACATTGAACCATGAAGTAAATGCATATGGCAGCTATTTATTTGCCACATGTGGCAGGAAAATGAAATCTCTGGATTTTGAATATTAAAGATCGAGACACATATTTCTTTTTCTAGAAAAACACTGTTGAAATTACTTTTAACAGCTAAAAAATAGCACATAGTTTTGAAGACCAAATTATGACTGTAACTTAAGCTGTTGAAGTTTGGGGGTTTTGTCCCTGATCTGCAGACCAAAAAATAGACAATTTTTTTTTTCATGACCCAGTGAACTTTGAAGGAAATGGGAAAGAGTCTTGAATGTGTGGGATGGGGCAGGGAAACATGTTGTCTCAGGACACCACAAACTGGGGGTTAATGTGCCATCAGTTGCAGGTGGAGAAACTTTCTCTGATTTGGGGGTATTGATCCTGTTTAACTTAATTTGTTACAGGTGGAAGTGCTGGATCCGTGAATGCTAACTTTGCTCACTTTGATAACTTCCCCAAATCCTCCAGTGCCGATTTTGGAGCCTTCAATACTTCTCAGAGCAATGCCACAGCAGCTGCAGCCGGTAAAGCTGCAGTGAATAAGCTGAATCTCCAGTCAGCTGACAAATACGCAGCTCTTGCTAATTTAGATAATATCTTCAGTGCAGGGCAAGGTATTAAACTTCATTCTTTGACATGCTTATTCTATATGTGTATAGTTACCACAAGGATGGCTGTGATTGTCAAAATAGTAACTGTATTTCAAAATGTCCTTTCTCTAAGTGATCAGTAGAATTTCATGTCAATGTACCCTTAATGTGCAAGATATAAGTTTTAAGGTTAACATCCTTCCAAAAGGATAATCATCATAAGACTGCTTTTTACAGATCTACTTCCCATCAAGATGTAGAATTCTAAATTGAAGTAACTAAATAATCGTTGCTGCAATAATAACATAAAAAATATAAATAGGTGTTTTATATTTGTATTAAAACCCACACTGAAGGCTCTTGAATGGAGAGCTGCAGTTGTTGCAGAGAGCTGCCAGAATAATTTTCCTACCTCTGCCACAAAAAGATTGGCTTTACTTTTTATAAAATAATAGCAGTGATACTTGGGTTCAGTTGATTTGAAGTTAAGGAGGAAAAAGCTAGTTATTCTACTTCTCAAATGGTGTGATTGGTAGTGTAAAGCTTTGTTCTGAAATGAATTATTATTTGAAGATAGGTGTTTGGTTAAATTTTCTGGTTGAAGATGATGATTATTTTTCCAGGGAAACCAGAGGCTCTCTGGAGCTGCAGAATATCTATAGAAACATGACATTTTACTAATAGCTAATGACTTGTTGAACACTCACTCCTGTGTGCTGTAGTGCACATTTAAGTCTGAAACTGTCCCTCGATTTTCATGCAGTTCTGTCAGCAGGACAAAGTGAAACCATCTTCATTCCTTTGAATGTGCTTTGTTCTTTCCAGGTGGGAGTGAGCAGGGAAGTGGCTTCAGTACAGTAGTGTCAGCAGCAGCAGGTCCTGCCTTGTCAGCCCCTAATCAGTCAAGTGCATCTTCAGACAAGTATGCAGCTCTGGCCGAGCTGGACAGCGTGTTCAGCTCCGCAGCCACCTCCAGCAACGCCTACACTTCCACCAGTAACGTCAGCAGGTACTTGGGGAAAGCTGCTCCGTTTCTGCAGTGACTCCAGCAATGTGCACAAAAGTAGCTTGAGGTCATTTCTCAGATCTGTTTGTTTCTCACATGAATGGGGAAGTCTGAGTTTAGAGGTACTACTGAAACTGAATCCTTTGTTTTAGGCAGTAGCAGTACTGACTGGTAGGATATGACAAAATTAAGAATACTGTCAGCAGAATGTTCTCTTCACCTTTCCAGCCATTACATGCTAAACCTGTTAGATGGTAGCACTTTGCTATCCAGAATACTTGCATGCATACTCGAAATCATAGTGTCATCCCTGAAAAAAAAAAAAGATATTTTTAATGTAAATGGTGCCACCCACTTCTCTTCTAGATCGCTGAAGTAAGAAATACCAAATACCTGTCAGCTGTTTAGTATTGCAAATGCCCCTAAGGCTTCCACTTTGCAACCTTTATGCTGTTGGGCTTTGCTCAGTATTCCTTCTTCTGCTGTTGTGGAGATGCTCAGCAGTAGCGCATCTCTGGCCCTAACATCAGGAGCTCAGTTTCCTGACACCAGTGAGGAGTATTGCAGCCTATAAACTGCACAGAAGCATTCATCTCCTTTCTTCTACATGCCAGCAGTAATTGTAAATTGTGTTTACTTGTTAAACAAGCAATTCTGACTTCACTGAAGGAATTGTATAAATTCTTTGCAGCAATGCTTTTGGAACAGTACCTGTGGCTGCTACTGCACAGACACAGCCTGCATCTTCGAGTGTGCCTGCTCCATTTGGAGGTATTTAAGTGTTACTGACACCTTTTGTGGACTGTAAGCAAATGAGTTACTAATTTTTAGTTGATAGTGCTGTACTTTGACACTAATAATACTGAAGTTACTAAAGGATGCAGAAAAGTACTACTGTTAAAACACTAAATTTGATATGCATTTCATTATAAATGCCTAATAATTTCATATAATTTTATATATTTATGTATCTCTGTATAAAAGCTGTATAAACTTTATGTGAGTCAGATTGGCTGGTGATTTTTAAAAGACTTATTTAATAAAATGTTTTTAATATTTCAGCAACACCTTCCACAAATCCATTTGTAGCTGCCCCTGTTGCCCCAGTGGCACCTTCAACAAATCCATTCCAGACCAATAGCCGAGGAGCAACAGGTTAGGAAAAAACCCATTAGGTGTTTTGAGAAATTTTCCTTCAAGTATTGCATTGTTTATTCTTTTTCCATAACTGTGTAATTTGTTTTTTAAATGCTTTCTGTATTTCTGTCTCTAGTCTGTTTGACATATTGTGTGCTTGTTCAGTGTCAAGGCCCAATCCTAGGATTTCAAATGGTGGTCATGAAAAATGTCAAAATTATGTGTTTTGAGCTCTGCCTGTTGTTAGTTTGTGTGTTACCAGTTGGGTACCTTCCAAGACTATAACCTTGGCTTTGAAGCATGCTTTGTAGCAGCGTGCCTGGAAATCAGGGATCTTGAAAGCCCTGCAGCTAGCATGGCAAACACCTTTTTTAAATTGATTTCATTATTGCAAACTGCTGAAAGCTCTCAAAACCAAAGAGCCAGAGCTGGAACCAGGAAAGACAAGGCCCTGAGGCTGTTAGCTCCTCATCTCTCCATTTACTCCACCTCTCCACTTACTCGTGTTCTTTTCTGTAAAGCATATGTTTCATCTTTACACTCATTAATTATATTAATTTTCTTGGGGGAGGATTCTGTAGGATCTCAATTCCATAGGCAAAACTTAATCACTTTTTGAAAAAGCCAACTTGTACTTACTACTTTAAAACACTGCTCTTGGATTTAGGTGGCTGCTGGTTATGCTAATTTTCCTCTCCAGAGTCGCTGCTAAATTTTGACACGTTTATGTATTAGCTGGACATCCCAGATGTGCATTTTGACATTGAGTTGTGGGTTACTCAATGATTTAGATAGGCTGAATTAAACTGATCAGCCTGAGTTAAAACTGAATCAATAAATTCACATCCTCTGCTAAAATTAACTCTGTTTTCGGTCCCTTTGGAGATATTATGCAGCTAAACCTTTTCACATATTTAATGCCCAAAATATCTTTTCCCTTGGTTTAATTTCATTCCTAATTGTGCTATTTTTGGATCACCATTAAGAATGTGTAGCCTCTTTAGATAAATTTCTTTGAATAAGGCAACTCTATCCTTCCACTTTCTAAACTGGTGTCCTTGGCTTGCCGAGGTTCCAACCCTTTGGAGGTATCCTGATGTTATGAACTAGGTGACAGGAGATAATTGCTATAAGTAGGTGTGTCAGCTTGTAGCTTGTCCTTTTATGTTTCCTTGCTGCATGAACTTTGCTTTTTATTATATGGGAGCTCTGTTTTGTAGTGTTTATTTCTAATGGGTTTTTTACCTTAATCTATAGCTGGTATGAATGAATTGTTCAGTACATATACATGTGTTTCTCTCTCTCTCTCTCTCTGTATATATATATATATTTATAACTAAAAAATGACTGTTCAAGAGTGTATAAATGATTTGACATTGTCTGGTCTCTTTGTGGCTTCCATAAGGCCTCTCGGGAGCAATGCACTCTCACATATTTCCTCAGGCTCATTTTGGTAGGTGGCCACATTTGGTATCAAGTTTCTTGTGGCTAATTGTTCTTGCTTGTAAAAGCTTATCAATAGCTATCTGGTTCTCTGCACGAAGAGTTTTGGAAGACTTTGGTTTTTAAACTGAAGTGGGTGTGGGTATTTGGCAACTGGGCAAAGGGAGAGAAGAGCATACATGAGACAACCTGTTGAGAAACCAAAACAAAACCATTATTGATCTCCTCCATGCTCACAATCCAATGCTAAGAGTGACTCTTGGAAGTTTATACCCACAAGAGTTTGATGCCTTTTGGGATCTCCCGAGTCATTGCTCACTTTGTTGTGCTTTTGTTCGCGTTTTAGCAGGTTTGCCTGTTGAGTAGCTCCTCTGCTCACTGTGACTTGAGAACAGTGTTAGTACATCAGTTTTGTGTGCACTTTTGTCAACAGTTTCTGTATGTATAATGTCTTGCCCTTGAATACTTTTGGGGTAGTTTTTTCAACTGCTAATTAAACTATAGTCTTTATATTAATTTTATTAACTTCTTTAAACAGTTAAGCTTGCATAAAATGTAACTGGTAACGTTTCAAAAGAGAAGTCCTGTTTAACTAGCACAGAATACCTGGTGTCCATGTTTGTACCGAAAGTCCTTCTATACACTTTTCCTTTCAAGAATAACTCCCAAAAGACTGAATAATGGTTTTGTTACTACACTTTTGCACCTAATGTGCTCCTATTCATTTGCTGAAGACATGTGGAAATGCCTATGAGCTATGTGTTCTTTACTTGAAATGTTCAGCAGAGAATCAGATGACAAGTTCTGGGGTGTTTTTTTTGTTTTAAGTTCTGTCTCAGCAGTAAGAGGGTTTGCAATAGAAACTTTGTGTGCAAATATTGTGCATGGTGAGAATTTCCTTTAAAGTGCCATTAAGGATGGGATGAAGAAAGGGGATGCATGTATCCCATTGATTTGTTTTTATTATTGATTTGTTGTGTCCTGTAGCACAGCTTGAAGTAGGAAGATCCTTTCGTGCTTGTCTCAGAAGGATTGAAAACAGAGAGGCTTAGGCTGCCTGAGTGTGCTTGATTCTGATACATACAAACTTCTACCAGAAAAGCTCTGGGGGAAGTATATGATAACACAGAAAACAAAAAATTACTGCCTCTTCAGAAAGTATTTCTGAATATGCTGCATCTAGTAAATTTTAAATGACTCCATTCATTGTTAAAGTGTAACAGTAAATAATACACCTAGTTAGTGGTGATCCAAGTGAAGAAATGAGTTCAGTGGCTGTGGAAGTTGAACCACTTTTGTATGGTCACTGAGGCATTAGGAGACTCTTAACGTGCCATTATAGTAACTTGTTTTGTGGAAAAAATAATTTCTTACAAATGTTGTTTTTTTGCCTATCAGCAGCAACATTTGGTACTGCATCCATGAGCATGCCTGCAGGATTTGGAACTCCTGCTCCCTACAGTCTTCCTACTAGTTATAGTGGCAACTTCCAGCAGCCCACGTTCCCAACCCAGGCAGCTTTCCCTCAACAGACTGCTTTTGCTCAGCAGCCAAATGGTAGGTCTACATGTTTGAGATAATCTTGTCTAAATGGGAAACATGGAGAGAATGACCTGTCTATAAGTTGGCAATAAGGGGTGCGTATTTATTTCTACGTGAACTTGATGATAATGTTGATGAGGGGTTTCCACACTGTTTTGGCTCTGTAGTTGAGCTTTCTAAGTTGGCTGTGTGCAGTTGTGCAATGACAAAACTGAAATTTTACTATAATCTTGTACTAAAATTGTAAGTATTCCCAGGCTTAAAGGGTTTTTAGACAAAAAGGGCTGTTTTGGAGTGTCTGCAACACATTACTTTCTCTAACTTCATAGAACACAGGCAAGAGAAAACTGGAAAGGATTTTTTCCCTAAGTTTGTATGATACAACATTGAAAAAAGTGCATATGTAAAAATTGGGAATGGATTAGTTACAGACAGTTGAAAATAAACAAAAAGCTCAGCCTCCATTTTTTAGGCTGATGTTCATGATCATGTTTCAGTAGGATCAGTCCTGCTGATTCTGCAGTTCAAGCTTCCACTTATTTTTGGGTGGGAGCTGCACCAAATACTTCTCTGAGGGCTGTTTACTGATGTTAATATTTTTCACTTATCTTTTCAAGGAGCAGGTTTTGCTGCATTTGGGCAAGCAAAGCCCGTAGTAACTCCTTTTGGACAAGTTGCAGCTGTTGGAGTATCTAGTAATCCTTTTATGGTAAGTGAGTTGTGGCATGATGTTAATAACTTCTGTATGTCCAAAGAAGCATAATCTGTAACACTTAATTTAGAGATACACAAAGATTTTGGAGTTTTCTTGCTTCAGATAAGGGAAGGCAGCATGTGACTCTCCTAACTGCAACTCAGTATTATGATGACATGGCATTTGTAAGGCTGTTCAAATCAAAGCAGATACTGGGTTCTTACAGTGGTGTAATTTCAGAGAAGCACCACAAAACAGACTGCACTATAAACCAGAAGTATTTCCCAGTAGGTTATTTTCTTTTTTATGTATTCTGCATTTATAACGTACAATATAGAAAAAAAGTCTTAAATACTTGCCTTATTTTTGTTCTGTCCTTTTCCCCCAGGCTGGTGCACCAACGGGACAATTTCCAACAGGAAGCTCATCAACCAATCCTTTCTTATAGCCTTATAGACACTTTACCCAAAAGAACTCTTATGTGGTCACATAACATCTCTGCGCCTCTTGCACTGTTGTCTTGTTTCACTGATATTAGCTTTAAACACAAAAGAAGTCTTTAAGAAGTAAAAATAAAAGCCTGCATTGTGTACCTTTAAAAAATTTTAAAAAGGAAAAAAAAAACCCAACACAAAAAACCAAGAAAACCAACCCCCCCACCAGGTAATAACGTGCAAAACAGAGGGCTGTGGTAACATCCTTGAACCTGTGAACTGGCAGGGCAAAAGTAGCGGTATCATGTATATTAAATTGGCTAATAAGTTATTGCAGATACCACATTCATTATGCTGCAGTACTGTACATATTTTTCTTAGAAAATAGCTATTTGTGCATATCAGTATTTGTAACTTTAACACATTGTTATGTGAAAAATGTTACTGGGGAATAGATCAGCCACTTTAAGGTGCTGTTGTATCTCTTGGAATGAATGAGCTGCATCATTTTAACCATTGGTATTGGAAGTCATGAAGTTAAATTGAAGGTTTGTTCATTTCTCAAAACGTTTTCCTTTCCTAAGAGCTCTTCTATTTATACATGCCTAAATCTCTAATGTTAGAGGGATACCTGTCTGCATAATAAAGCTGATCATGTTTTGCTACAGTTTGCAGGTGAAAAAATAAATATTAGAAAAAACAATCATGGAGCGTTATTTCTGTGCAGTAACATTTATTGGATGAAAATGTGCACACTGCAAGTCTTGTACACAGATGAGGTATCAGAGCATGAGTTAAGCTTAAAATTTTCACTTGAAAACGTTTCTTCCTATCCTGTGATGAAAGTTGCTGTTTCAGCTCGAGTGAAGTGACCTGTCAGACAGGAGTGTTAGATGAGCTTGGATTGTTTGGATGGAGTATCTGTAGAGAAGGACACTGGAAGCCCTGGGGAGGGTGGGTACTCAAGGAAGGGTTTGCTGCAAAAGTCACCTGATTATGGGTAATTAATGACAGGCTTTGAACAAGCCTTAGTTGTGATCAGTACAGAATGTGACAGCAGGCCAAGGTACCACAGATGTAATAGCACTCTTTTTATTAAAAACTGATATATATCAGTAAGAGCTCCTGTGGAATATTAAATTTGTCATTTTCTTTTAATTTAGAGGAATGTTTCCTGCCATACTGTAATGGAATTTTGTAGAGGGAGAAAAAATGTCTGGCTTGTCTAGTCTGTAATAAGGTTCAGGAAAAATGTAACTGCATCAGAGGAGTTGGTGATGGGATTTTAAACACAGAAATAATTTAGCTTAAGTTCAAATAGAATACTGGAACTAAGCAAGTAATGTAAATATATTATGAATACTTAAACTGCAAGCTTAAAGCTTTTGGACCAGCTGGAGAAAATTATACCTTTCAGCATAACGGGAATAAACAAGGTGAGACTGATTTTTGGAAAAAGGTATGTAAGCCCATTTGAGATAACCGGGAAAATTCTAGAAGGTAAGACTTTTGAAGGTAATTGCCTGATTGTTGTATCTGTTTATTTCTAGGACATCTGAAAGGCTTGAGCTCTGCTTGTAAAATCATTTATGCTTTTGACTTCTGTTGCCTGCCTACGTGGGCTGTAATTTCTGGGGGTTATTTTGTACTTTGGAGATCCCAAGCACAGCACAGGCAGCTCATATAACAAGCTGCCTTTAGTAGCTTTCCTTACTTAGATGTCTGCATTTGTCCTGTTGTCATATTTCAAGTTAAAGTAGACTTAAGGTCTGGTTTTTCCTTCTGATGAAGACTGCTGGACAGAGTATGGTGTACAGTTTAATTTCCAAAATTCTCTGGGAAATTCACTAAAGAAATGCCCAGCAATTTAGGGTTTCCAAAGTGTTAATGATGCCCTTGCTCTCCCCACTGTATTTTAGCATGGTATAAGTAGCTGTAGTTCTTCCCTGTTGTTAATCTTGGCTGTTTTGGGATAGTAACAGGTAAATGCAGTTCAGGGGGGAACTGCGAGGGTTCAGCAGGGCCTGTGGAACACATAAATATCCTAGTACAGGATCTAAATCTACCAAGTGTCTTGAAAATGAGACAGTATTGTGGACTTGCTTCACCCGTATTAGTACGGATTAGGTTTTGGCAAGGGCAACTGAGACCAGCATCTATTGAAATTGTCCTGATCCAAATGAAGCTGATTCTTGCTAAGATACCAAAATTGATTTAAGTATGCAAGGCATGTCATTGTGGAATGTGCTGCAGAAGCAGTGGAATACCTTATTTTTCATAACTAGGTTAAATGGAGATAAAAGGTTACCAATTTAACTATATACAACCACATCTGTTTAGTCCGTGTTCACTAATTTTACATTTTTCAAACTCCACAGACAAGCAGCTGAAAATCTTGTATTGAGTCTTTATGTTGAGCAGAAATTGACACAATAGCTGTTTTATGGATTAGGTTTTAAAAATAGCTACATTTACAAAATGAATTCTTCACCTCTGATTATAAATATTATAAATATTGGAGGTCTGTGCAGTTGTTCACACAGTTGCTGGTGCATAGTTGCCAAAAGGTTGTTTTCATGCTTTAGCATCCAAGCGCTTAAGTCCTTTTATATAGAAATGAATGTGGAGACCTCCTAAATTAGTACTTCTGTCCTGGTTGTTACATGTGTAAGAAGATGCTACTTTTGTAGGAGTGGGTATGGCTTGAGTTCTGTAAGGCAGATGTGATGTCCACATACTGCAGTTCAAAGTTATTAAATGGCTGCAAACGCCCAAGCACCATGTGGAAACAAGTGCTGAAGAAACAAATTCATTTCGAAAGGATCAAATTTAGTTGGAATTCCTAAAAGGAAGCAATATGATGGAAGTATTCTGTTCTCTTGAGGGAAAAAGTTACTGGCACATAAAGATGAGCTCAAGATGTTCTGAAAGTAATTGATTTTTACTTTCTTGTGAGATGAACTGGGTCAGTTAATTCTGAGTCTTGACGAAGTTCTTAAGCCGGGGTAAAGGTATGCAGTGGAATTTACTGCTGTCTGATACAGTTGACTAGAAAGTGAACAGTTGGAAGAACATTGCCTAATTAGCTTTACTTATATTTAAGTCATGTTATTTAAGACTGCCTTGTATAGCAACTGAAGTGTCTCCCCACGGTTTAAAAATAAGTTAGTTTAGGAGATTCTTTGCTTACAGAGATAAGCATTTGTGGGTCATGGCAGTTGTTGGATATAATTATTGCATATGCTTATCAAGGCAGACACTCAGAGGGAAGGTCAGGGTGTTGTGTTCACCCACCTTCAGCAAACTCACAGTAAACTGTCACTGCATCCATAGCTGTTGATCTGCATGTAATGACATGTTTTCCTTATAGCCCTGTCACCTCAGCTTTCTGAGGAGTGCATTGTCCATGTGCAATCTGAAATGCCTGCATTTGGCCACTGGTACAGAGACAGTATTGCCATACTAAATCACATGGTAGTAATCCGAGATTTGAGTAGCATCTTTTGGGAAAAAAATGATTTATTGCTGTTTAACTTGTTTTAAAAAAATCTGTGTCACAACTTCCACTGGAAAAAGTTGGAGGGGGCTCTGTGGCCAGCTTTCCAATACTTATCTTGCTGCCAGGGGCAATTGCTGCTTTATATTCCCTAGGAATGTCTGAAGATCTTGTATTGGTGACTAGATTGCCTTTAATTGAAATAGTCAGTAGAAGTGAAGTGTCAGAGGTTGTGTTCTGTAAGTTCTGGTGTGAAGTTCAGGCACCTGTCTGTACTTGTGCTCACTGAGCATTAATTAAAGTTTGGGTGTTGACCACTAACTTGGAGTTAAACTACTGATGCAGAAAACAGGCAAAATGCGTTGCTGTTGATGGAGTTCTCTGTGCTGTAGGCTCATAAACAGCCTGCTTCAACCTGGACCGGTTTTGCTTGGTTGAACATTGTATTTCTCCTGATTTGTTGTTCAGATGTGGAGCCTTCTGCACTGTTGCTTGGAATCATTCTTCTTGTCTCCGTTGTTAATGACCAGTGCTTTCACCAGCCACACTGGTACCTCTGCATTTGATGGAGATAATGGTGTATATGCTTCTGATGAGGAAAATTCCAGCTATGACTGCAAAGTAGCTGCCATAAATGAGAAACTGGGAAATGGAGGTGGGGAAGAAGGAGGAAAAAGTCAAAAACTGCTTTTGCTGTTAGGTAATAAGGAATGTCCCTCAACTGCTTCCCTTCCCTTCCCAAAGTGATCCCATTTGAAAGGACGCAAGAAGTCTGACTGCTTGACTATGTATTGGAGGAGGTTGTAAAAGGAGAGAATATTTTGTTTTGTGCTTCCCTTCCCCACCTCATTAAGGGAGGATAGCTGCCCTGCACTTGTGTCTCTTCTCTGAAAAGATGAAAGCTGGAGACTTGGACCTCATTCAGGACATGTGTCAATTTTAGAGATTTAACTAGGAATTACTTTCATTCTGAAAATTAAGGTGCATCCACAGGAATTATATGATTTAGAATTACCGTAGTAATGGACCCATTGATTGCATTTTGGTTTGCTTTCTGCTTCTGGTTAGGGTATTTTGACAATAAACTTGGGAATAATAAGGCTTTAATTACAAAATTACCCTGATTAATAGGTGGTGGTCCTTCCCCTCTGCTTTATGAAAATGTTCTTGAAAATACTCTTAAAATTATTGCAGAAGTGCAAAACTGGGAGGACTAGAGGACAAGTATGCTGTAGTGGCTTTTGCCAGTTCACTTTAAATGAACCTTTTTTTCAAGTGAGTAACTGTCCTAACCTTGCACATTACCTGGAATCTTCCCAAAGGCTAATCTTGGAGCAGAACCTGCTTTCTGAGGAGAGTAGGGGAACTGAGAGCAGTCATATAGCTTACCTGAGTGTTGATATCCAGTCCCAGACCTCCTGAATCTACCACAACAACAGTTAAAATTGTCTGGATCACCAGAGCGACAAAGTTGTTGAAGCCAAACATCAAAGCGTAACGCTCCATGCTCAGGTTGACAGCAATCTGAAACCTGCCAATGAATGCACGAGTTGGCCAAACTATGGAGAGCAAGGGTGTGCAATTTAATGTGCCCCGTGGACTCTTCAAAAGACAAAGTCACTTCAGTCTTGGCTATTAAGCTTTAACAGCTTCCTTTTTGCAGGAATTCCTTGGGTTTTCTGGCTCTGCGACTTTTGTGCATCCTCCTTACCTTTCACTTGAGTGGATATTTTTGTTAAATACTGGTATGTATTAATTTGATCACTTGGAGGACACTTGTACATAGATCATTGAACAGCCAAATGCAGAAGCTACCTTCTTCCCACCTGAGGTGTACTATTGTAATGGTTAGGTCATATAATTCTAAACATAGTTTTATACAGGCTAGAAATAATATATGCTGCTGTCATAACCTATTTAAAATTTATTTCTAGGGAAATTTCCAGTCAAACTTTGATAAATTTAAAAATTTAACACTGATTTAAATAAATTTAATTAGATTAGTTCTTTATTGTACTTACGTTGCTATTGTTATAAGGAGCATATAGCAAGCTTTAAATGCAAGGTAACCAGCATAAGTCGCCCAGATGTTCCCAGTGAAATACATGAGATACAGTGAACCAGCATCCATTGCAGAGAAGATTCCCAAGGCCAGTTCTCCTGAGAGATCCCAGTTTACCTTGACATATCCGACTGCCATGGATGTTACTGAACCTAGAAGTTGAAAAGTACTAATTAAAACTCCGCCATTATTGTCCTTGAGAGCCACTGCATAACTGTGTAGCTGGATCATGCCAGGAGCTCTTGGTCTGTTACAGTCACAGTGGGCTCTGATAATGGTGGGTTTGTATTTCCTGTTAGTGGCATGGGAGTATTGCCTTTGGGTGTTTTCCTCCTTGCTTACAAACCCTTCACTGACAGGAGTGCTCCAGGAAAGTGCCTCATGGCCAGGGAGGCAGCAGGGCACAGTCTGTTGTTTCTCCCATTTTTTTAACAACTGTGAGTAAAGGGAAGAACAATCCCACCAGGCATTTTCTGCCAAAATAGGCATAATGAGTTCAGTTACTTCATGTAAAGATCTTTATGAAATGAAAATCTGTTGTACTTAATGCTTGCCCTTTTAATGAAAGTGTCTTTTCAGTTTCTGGTGAAAAACTTTAGGAACTGCATTTGTCAATGCCTTATTGCCCGTCGCATGTAACAAACCCCCTATTTCATCATGGTGTAGCAAACTCCTTTTTTTTTTTTCACGCAGGTTAGCAAATTGAACTTCATTTGGTAGTTTTATGTGCTCTTCATCAGAATTCCTTAAGGTAGAGCAAACCAATCCCTTTGGTCTGCCCCTGCTATAAGCAGAGGTTCCCAGTACTGTGAGTACCTTCTGTACTCTGAAAATAGTGTCAAGTGCCCCTGGGTATAAAAGCAAAAAAGCCCTCAGGAACACTAAAAACTGTAGTCCGAGTAGTTCTGGAGTAGCTTCAGTAAAATGGATTTTCATGCTGATTGCAGGGAGGAATAATAAACTGGCAATTCCCTGTAGAGATGTGGGATGGGGCTCCTGCCCCTCTTCCCCTCACAAGGAAGCTGTAACTGCAATGAGGTCTCTCCTCAGTCTCCTCCAGGCTGAATAGACCAAGCGCCCTCAGCTGCTCCTCACACGCTTCCCCTCAAAGCCCTTCACCATCCTTGTGATGCTCCTTTGGACACTCTTCAATGGCTTAATATGTTATACTGGTGCCCAAAACTGCCCCAGTGTTGCAGGTGAGGCTGCCCCTGTGCGGAGCAGCTCAGGACAATCCCCTCCCTCGCCCGGCTGGCGATGCTGTGCCTGATGCCCCCAGGCACGGCTGTCCCGCATTTTGTGCCCCTTGCCTCTTGTCCTGTTACTGGGCAACACTAGGAAGAATCTTAACTGTGTCCTCTTTGCTATTCCCCTTCTTTATGCACATTAATAAGATCCCTTGTTTTCTCAAGGGTAAATAATTACAGCGCTCTCACCCTCTCCTTGTCTATCACATCCAGAGGCAAATGCTGATCAGAATGTAGATGGAGTCACAGAATATTTGTTGAGGAGCGTTTAGCCTCAACTGATATTTAATCCACTGTCTAAGTAGACCATTTAGAACAGTGTATCTGATAATATGTTCTTTCAATTCCTAAACCAGCCAGCTTAAGGTGTATTTGAGGGAGGAATACGCAAAGTGTCGTTGCACAGGGTTTCAAACCACTTGGGGTTAAATTCATGGCCTAAGCAGAGCTGTGAACTTAAACTCTTGAAACACTTTGATGGAAGGAGCCTCCCCTAAAAAGGAGATTATTTTTGAAAAGCCCACTGATAAATGTTTATAGTAAAAACATGCTTTGCACACACGTTGGGTGTTATAGGCTGTTGACCTTGGTCCTTGTATGAGATGCAAAGGCACCAAAGATGCTGAAGATTCTCAGGACAGGGTGGGGATTGAAGTACATGCTATTTACCTTTTACTTACCTAAAAAAGTTGCTATTGCTTCGACAGCTCC
>WBMV01007222.1:0-27443 GCA_013396655.1 Campylorhamphus procurvoides
TTATCCAGGGTCGAACCACGACATCTGGTCACCTCCAAAAGAGCCAGTTGGGTTCAGGTCACCTCATATCAGCTGAAACACTGCATTTTTTGTTGAATGTGTGTGAATTTCCTGTGGACTAGTATTTGTCTGTAATGGTGATCATTTCTTGTATATTTCTAAAAATATTTATAATAGCACATTTTTCTCCCTTCTATTTGTAAATGGAGGGCATCAGCCATGGCCTGGATTACTGGCCTGGTCACAGCAGCAGGAAAGACTTTTACTTTTCAAACTACTGTTTGTGTTAACTTGGGGGACAGTGTTTCATTTCCATGCAGGAGGATGATATGCAGAGTCCTGCATGAGCAGGAAGCGGGTTCTGTTGCCTCACTTTTTGTATTGCCACTGCAGTGAAAGGGAAAGGAAAATACTTTTGCTATTTAAAAAAATACTGTACAACAGACAATGCTTTAAAGTTCTGTAGTGGCCTTCAGGAAGTAGAAGGTTAGGCCTGTTGAATCTGAAGAGAAGTCTGGCATTTAATGCACCAGAATCAAGGTATAAAATTGCTGGGTGAATCGGTTCTTGCACAGTTGGTTCATGTAGATGTTTGTCATTTGCAAACTGAGACAAGAATGCCTGTGTACTAAACATATTGCCCTGGGAAAGAGAGAACAGCTGCATCTCCATCCAAACCTCAGCTGTGTCAAAAGGAAAGTTAAATATTTAGGCTTCATTTTGGAGAAGGGACAATAAATGGTGGATCCAGATGGAAGAGGCGTAATAAGCTCCCATGTCCAGTCACAAAAAACAGGTATGGAGTTTTCTCCGAGCTGTGGGATTTTGTTGGCTGTGGACTCTGGATTGGGGGAATTGACTAAACCTCTGACTGAGCAAGCCTAATATGTGATGATGGAGAAGAGCACCACCAGTATGAGCACGTGATGCACATTTCAAGTGAACTATGGGCTGATTTAAGTCATGTTCCCTCACATAACCCAGTTCTAATCCTATGTGCAGATGGCTCATCCTACTCCCAGCACAGACAGCATGAATCTGGGTGTGCTGTGGGGCGACAGGGACAGGGGAGAGACCCAGAACCCTGCACAGGGAGCAGAAATAGTAGCTTTGATGTGTGCAGCATGTCTGGGAAGAAGGAAACAAGTCAGCATCTGTACAGCCCCTTGGTCTGCTTTAGGGGGGTGTCACACAACAGGAATGTTCCGGGAAGGATTTTCATATCCTCAGGGAGGACGTGTTCTTGTGGTTCTGGTGGTGGATCAGAGTGGAAAGCCAAATTTGACAGACCCTAGGACTGTGTGGGAGGGAGGGCTCAGCAGAAGGCGCGGGGTGCTGGGGTGCCAGCCAGGTGACAGGACACACACACACAGCAGGAGCCAATGGCTCGGCAGGAACACCCCAGTGCTTGCACTGTGAGCTATAAAAGCCCAGGGTGTTCTTTGTTCAAGCTGTTATTGTTGCACCATGATAAAATTGTTTCAAGGATACAGAGGTCTGAACCCCTGCTCTGGAGTATATTCCACATGTTCACTCTTTTCAGGGGTGGGGAACTTTTGACTTCCTTTTGTGCACAAGATAAACAACCCCCCAAAACCGTACAAACAACTCCTTTACCACTTCCTCCTTTTATTTTCAGCTAAGTTTTACACAATTCTATTCACTTTGCTACCTTGTCCTATCTTTCCAAAATGCCTGGACCTATTCTCTTCCAGCCTGGGATGATGCACACATTTTTTTTAATTTCTGTAGCAACCCTGCCAACTACAGCAATTTAAACGTTGCAGAAGCCTAATTACAGCTGCAGTACATGAGTCACTGCAGTGTGTGAGACGGCAGAGTATGAGCGCAGGCACTGGAGGAGGTATTTGGCTCCAGAGGGTATAACTGTTTTCTACTCAGGGTTCTTCTAGGGGTATTTCGGTAGTTACCATATCTTATCACAGTTAGAAGTGAGCTGATGGACTAGAGGCAAGAGAGGGTCAAGAAAGAAGAATCCTGTGGTTACAGAGATGGGCAGCATGGCAGCAGCAGAGGGGGCTGTCCTGTAAGGCACAGTTGAGGATCCAGGGATTCCGCACTTCTGATGTGACTTTGTGGGAAGTTTCAATAGGGATACTGAGTTCTCAGTGGTTTTACTGCAACAGTTGTTGCAGGGGAGGCTGCTGCTGATACAGGTGACCTTCTAATGGGAGAGGAATTTTCTGGAAGAGCAGAGGAAGCAGCAGAGGCAGGCTGGGTTCTCCTGTCCCATCCTGCTGCAAGCCCGTTGCCATTCTGCTGCAGCACGATTTGGTGAGGACTGGAGTGTCAGCATGGCAAGGCAGGGCTCCTGAGGAGTGTGAGGAGAAAACTCCCCACACATCACCCACAGCTGCAAGGCTGCCACACAAATCTGGGCATGGGGAAGTGACAAGGAGTATTTGCTGTTTGAGCATTTAATAGAATCCTCACAGAATCACAGAGTGGTTTGGGTGGGAAGGGACCTTCAAGACCATTTCATCCCACACCCTGCCATGGGCAGGGACACCTTCCACCACCCTGGTTGCTCCAAGACCTGTCCAGCCTGGCCTTGGACACTTCCAGGGATGGGGCAGCCACAGCTTCTCTGGGCAACCTGTGCCAGGGCCTGCCCACCCTCACAGGGAAACATTTCTTCCCAGTGTCCCATCTAACCCCACTCTCTTTCAGTTTGAAGCCCTTGTAGATGGTCTCTCTCCAACTTTCTTGCATGTTTTCTTTAGGTCCTAGAAGGCCACAGTTAGGTCACCCTGATTTGCATCATTTGGCTCACAAATGAATTAATCAGCTGTTACTAAAGTTTGTAGGTTTGATTATTCATTCAGATGGGCTATTTTTGGTTTTACCCATGATGGTTTCAGTTGGATGTGGTGGCCAGTTTGACCATAAGTGTAAAAACACACTTGTCAGCAAACCAAAAAACATGCTAAATAAAGAAGTGCCCAGTTCTACACTATCCATTACATGGGCTGTGTGTAGGTAATTTTTCAAATGCCAACATCTGACATTAACTTCAGAAAGATTATTCTATCTGGAGCTAATGATATGTGAAAGCCCTTTTTCATTACACTGATTTAAACAAAATTGTCCTGGAGTGTAGAAATAAACAGCTAAAACACATAGCTAAAGTAAGTAGTGCCAGGAATTGGTGCTGTTAACTGCAATAAACTCCAAGAATTTCTTGGGAAACTAAGGCACTTGCAAATGCATTTCAGTGTTCCCAAGCCTGCCTGCTAAGGCATGCTGATGTAAAACTGCTTGCCATGTTGCCTTGCCTCTTTACAAAGCTGGGTGTGTGTATGTGATTCACATGTGATATTTTCCTTTCAAGTGTGCTTATTTTAGGATGATTCTGCCAAAGTACTTGTTTGGATCTGAATTTGATATAAAATCATCCAACAGTTGAAGAATGTATAATTTATATGTCTTTCAAATTGGTCTATTTTTAACTCTAAATATTAGTCATTTATGATAATGAATAAAAATATTTCAGAAAAGGATAGATTCTTGTTTAACTACTTAAATATATCAAACTGGATAAACTGTTAATCCTGCAAACTGGCATTCCAGTCTAAATCCAAAGGGTGTAACCCAAAATTGCAGTTGGGATGAGGACCCAGCTGTTTCTGTCTTATTAGATAAAAATGCCTCTACAAAGTGTGTTGCAGGTAATAAGATTTTGATTAACTATTATTTAGTATTATTATGTTACCCTTATTTATGCAAATTTTTGCTGAACGTAAGCACAGACAGAATTATATCCTTATTAAGAGTTCATAATGAAGTGTTTTTTCACTGAAGATCAATAAAAGTTTAGCTAATAAGGTAGAATTTTACCTTAAAATACCACAATCAATTGTCTGTTAAAAACAGTTTAAAGCTTTCTTAAACAAAAGTGTCTAAATTAAGGGCTTGGTAGCAAATACTCAACACAGTGTGTTTCTCTACTGCAACACCTTTTAGAAATATTTAAGAGATTTAAAGGAAAATATTGCCTGCTGTCAATAGCAGACCTCCTCACCTTTCTATTATTATTCTTTGCCTTATTTTAAAATTTCTAAAAGGAAAAGCAGTTTCATAGGTTCAGCCAATATTTATTTTCTGCAAAGTAAAATCAAATAACATTAATGTAAACATATGGAATACATGAATATTAACTCAATCCATTAAACCTTTGTGTATCATGGCACTGAACTTATGGCAATGGTGTCACTGGAAAATAACATTTCTTGTCAATAACAGAGGTTTCTAAATCAATAAACTCATTTGAGAACAGGAGAACCCTTCACAATATAAAAGCACAGTACCTGAAAGCAAATGCTACAGAGTATGGTCACACAGGAGCTGTTCTTTAGAACTATGTGGATTGAACAATTTCCACTGAAACTCCCTCTAAAAAAATAAAATGATTTGTTAATAACTACTGTTACCTAAAGTTAGGTAGATCATGCCAGGTAGCACAAAATACAGTAGCTGGAAAATGCAAAATAATTTGGTAGGCCCATCTAATTCTTCGGCAGAGCTTATAGAAATCAAGAAGGATTCTCTGTTCCTTCCTTAATCTTTTTCCTTTTTTCTTCCAATGTTTGTTTAAATACATTTTTCAAGGTATCGTAAACATATGGTCCATTTTCAGAATCGATGCTTATCTAATAAAAGAGAAAAATTTTAGTTCAGTAAATGCCCAACACTTAAAAAAAGTAGCTTTGAGCTTTATCAAAGAAAGTATGTGTTTCATGATGGAGTGCTTAATGCTAAGTGTGTTCAGTTTTATGCTGACTAGACATTAAAATAAACTGGTAGAAGGAGAAATGTCATGATTGTTTCAACAGGTGATATGAGATTAGGAAGCAACTTGTTGAACATTCTGTTCAAATTCAAATTCCATTGGCTGAACGTGCAAAGAAGGCAGCTCTGAGCTGAGCAGCAGCTTCACCTGTCACTGTTGCTGAAGGATGCCAAAAGCAGAAGTTATTCAGATCCTGTGCCACAGGTCTGAAACATAACTGGATTGCAGTGAAATTTCAGAAACTGTTTAAACTGATGGAAACACTTTGAGTAGTACAGAAACAGTAAACTGCTCCCAGTGATGAGTTAGTTTCACCACTTAAAAACTATCTTTTCCCCAATTTGAAGATGTCCATGAACTGGCAGTGGTCCAGAAACACTAAAAGAAGACTCAAAGGATTAAGGCTGTAGTGACAGAGTATTTCCTACCCTTTATGTAGGCTCATTAGTGTAAAATGTAAACTCTGAACTAAATAGGTGAGAAGGAATTACTGTAACTTTTCTCACAGAGGCCTCCTCTTCTGAATTTACCCTTCCTGATTTAAGCCAAGTAAATACAATGTCATGGACACTTCTTTAAGGTTACTTGCCTTAGTGAAGGCTTTAATAGCACGAGTAAGTAAGGCCTCCTCCACATCAGCTGGCAGCATTTGCAAGTTCACCACGCAGTGTAAAATACAAAGGATAGTCTGACACTGCTCCTGGTGGGTAAAAGGAACAGCAGCTCATTAGAAGGAATATTTCCATTTTAACACTCAGGGTTTTGTTAACTGCTGCTTAAATATCAGGCTGTGCCTTCCTGTATTGAAACCTTCAGGTGCAGGAGCTGGTATTTCCACAAGCCTAAAGAGCCTCTAAATAATCTTTTCAGATGGGAAAAACTCTTCTCTTGAGCAGCACAAACTGCTCTGGGAATTTCTAGCAGGTTAGATGTGCACCTGGGGACTTATTTTTCAAGATCCCCCCCCATGAACTGTAACATTCATGTGAACTGGCATAGAAAAGGTGGGATTTGTTCTTTTTAGCCCAAAATGCCAAGCCTGTTTAGGGCTCTTTCCCCATCTAACTCAGGATGATCCTGCACGTCTCTCTGTTCTTTCCAGGTCTCCATCACCACTAAAGGAAGCTGGCAGAGAGACACTTGTGCATAAGGATGAATAAAGGGAGCAAGAGATCTTTGTGGCTGCTCTTCCCATCCTCTTTCCAGCTTAACAATTTCCTTCATTAAGGCACTGGAACATCTGTCAGGCAAGCAGCCTGCTCTGTTTTGAGCAAAAGAGTTGGACTAGAAGATATCCAGAGGTCCCTGTCAGCGCAGCTATTATGGGATTCTGAAATAATACAGGATAAGGAAAGGTAAAATTATTATTTCTTTCCCAATTATTTATAACAGGTGTCAAGCAGTTCTTATTTAATATAAATAGACATTTAAAACTCTGATAGAGTGGAAGAATTCTTGAGGAGGAAAAGTGATGTTTCCAGTTGAACTTGGGAATTCTGAATGTCATGTCATGAAGATGGTAACTGCACATGAAGTTCTGACCACATACTGATTGGAAGGTGGATTTTTGGGTATCTGAAAGAATAAAAGGGGCTCTGTTTTCTTCAAAAATACTTCAGAAACAAAGAATTCCCAAAGAATTAGGAAATTAATTTATATAATTAAGTGATCAAGAATGGAGAATTTTATTTTTTAATTTACCTTTGTAAATTTGCCTGGTATATTTACTTTCCCTTTGGGGAAAGCGCAGTTAATGAGTTTGGATCACAAGTGCCTATTTTCATGGGGATTTCACAACACAGATGGCCACAATTCTGACCTCTGTAGTAGACTTAGGCCTGGCTTCTGCTTCTTTCAATTAGCAAATTTTTCCTATTCCTTGCCCCAGCTCTCCCAAAGCTGCACAAGCAAACAGGACAAGCATAAAGTACAGCTGCCAGATGTGACATAACAAAAGCCATCCGTGGAGTCACAGAACAAAGGTTTCTCATCTTTGCCTCTGATCTCCAGGTGTGAAATTTGCAGGAAAATGGGCTAAAGCTGAACTGAATGTTCAAGGATTGTGTCTAGTGTTTTTCTTGTAATATTCATCACCATAGTAGTGATTATAACTCATACTATTCAATACAGAATGAATTCTCATCCTGATTTTTAAAGAGATTGGAGTGGCTTTTCAAAAGGGCAATTCCCTTGCCTTAAGTTAAAGAATCCAGTACCTACCTTTCTCAGCAAGTAGAGTGCTTCCTGTGATTCTGTGCAATTTTTTGCCAGCATGTCAACATCGTCTTTGGATATAACAGGTTCTTTCAGCTGCTCTATCCAGGACCACATCAAGCTGCAGAGGATAAAAGGATCTCTCTCGGTGCAGATTTTATCCCAAGCTCCATCTCGAGAATTCAGTTCTTTCTTAAAACAAAAGAAAACAAAACAAAACTGAAAATGCATCATCTATTTACATTTGCCAATATTCTCTTTGATGGTAGCAGTATCTGGTTGCTTATGTTCCAACAAAAAACCCTTAAAATTTACCCCAAAAAATTGTATTCTTTTCCAAAGTATCAACATTAATCAGCAGTAATACAAATGATTCTTTAAAACAGAAGGATAACATAAACAGTGCAGCTGAGAATCCCCAATACTCCGCTGGAATACATAAATCAGCTTTGCATTCTGACTTCAAAGCAAATGTTTCTGAGAGGATTTGGATTTGAGGGTAAGCAATTAAATTTCTACTAAATTATTTCTCTGTTACTCACAGAATCCTCTGATTAGTTCTGAGAAAGCAACAATGAAAACCAACACAGCTCTACCTTAAAATCTGTGCTATTTCTGTGCTACCAGCAGCCAAGCTACAACCACAGATAATGGCATCAATTTTCCCTAGGTAGCAAAATGAAGGCACACCACTCGAAATGAGGTCTCTACCCTCCTGCTAGAGACCAGAATTTATAAGTGCATTTTGCCAGCCTGTGAAAGAACTGGCCCATGAATGACAAGTACAATCATTTACTGAACCACATATAAACTGCTGTCCTAATGTGCCACTTCAAAGTTCACGTGGTGTTTTTGTCATTCTAGAAGTTAACCAAGGTGAAATATGCAGAGCCCATAACATGGAGTTGAGTTAAAAATTACCTGCCATATCTCTACCTTCTGCTTCACCTCCTCCTCTCCCAGAAATTCATTTATATCTGCAAGTGCTTTTGCTGCCAAAACTCTTCGGGCTTCCAAACTTAATTCTGACTGCACAACAATGTGTGGAATTGTCTCTGACACATCTCTGCTACCTTGGCTTTCATATCCAACAGAAAAGCTTGCTTTGGAAGAGGAAGAAGAATCAGAGTCCTCAGAGACATAGACTCTCCTGCCATAAATATTAGTCTTGCGGTCCTGCCCGGGACCAATCTCCTTGGCAAAGCTATGCCTTGGCATTCCAGGTTCCCTGGCACTGTGGAGGGAAGCGAGGCCTGAAGAGAAGGTCCTGCTGCGCTGCACTTCTTTGGTAGAGTTCCTTCTGTGGTAAAGTGAGGCTCCATCTTTGCGCCCGTCCAAGTTAAACCTGCCCTGACTCCAGAACATGCACGTGTTGCGCACTAATGCTTCTTTGTTCAGTTCCAGCTCGGGCTTTGGCTCATCTGTGGCAGAACATTCCTCCCCACTGTTCTGCTTGAGTCTGCTCCACTCTAATATCTGAGCAGGCACTGTCCAGGCACTGTCGTCTTGTTCTAAAAGAAATGCAGTTCTCCTTAAATCTGACTCACTGTAGCTTAGACGCCTTCTCAGATGAGTAAGAGGCTGAAGGCATTCGACATTCCTTCTTTTACAAAAAGAATCACATTCATGTCCCAGGGTCTTGAAAGCACAGGATTGGGTGAAGGATGAGTCTGACGTTTCGCTGTCCTGCCTGGAGAGGTCTTGGTCGAGCTGTGTGGACACCAACTGAGAAACAGTCTCCTCAATCTCAGCTGAGAGGTCTGGGATGTCCAACAGCTCTGCCTCTATCACTTGTCTGTTTTCAGCCAAGTCGAGCAGCAGTTTGCAGACCAGATGAATGAGCTTTGGCACGTGCTTGAGGTGCCTGCTCTCGTAGCCGTGGAGCAGATGTCTCTGCCGGGTCAGGTACTGGGATAGGGTCACTGTGTGAGCCTTGGGCTCACAGCAAGCAAACACATTTCTCAGGGGAACCAGGAACTGAGTGAATTCCCTGATGCACAGTAACTGCCCCCTGGTCTGGATAGAATTAGGCCTTTTTGCTCTGACAAAAAGAATTGCTTGATCAGCACTCATTCTTGTGGCAAAAACTAAGTAGCAAGCTATTAGAACACCTGGAAAATACAGAGACAAGATTAGTTAAAGAACTGTCAGACTGAAATAAACACTCAGTGGAAATACAGGAGACAAATTCTTATAGGTGAAGACATGCTATTACATGGTGTTGTTACTTAATCATAGTTGCATTTGATGAAGCACAGGATAGTAAAGCCCTTCTGACTACACTTCCAGTGAGAGCCTGCTGCTCTCCACAGCATCTCCAGGACATCCATCATTTGTGGACACAGAAGCAATG
Source organism: Campylorhamphus procurvoides (assembly GCA_013396655.1). Taxonomy (NCBI): domain Eukaryota; kingdom Metazoa; phylum Chordata; class Aves; order Passeriformes; family Dendrocolaptidae; genus Campylorhamphus; species Campylorhamphus procurvoides. The sequence continues at coordinate 9,378 of WBMV01007222.1, forward strand.
GGGGCTTCTATGGGAAGGACACAGGGAAAAGAGGACTTGAAAGAAGTAAATGGAATTTTAGATGCTCCAACAAATCTACCTGATCTAACAGTGAGTCTCAGGTTTGTGAATGTGTAATAAATATTGGACAATAAAAGGGTACCAGCTGAATTTGTGCCACCCAAAAGCAGCTGTCGCATTTGAATGTAGTGGAATCACTGTACAGATTAAAAAATTCTCTAACCTTACAGGTTTCTGTTTTTAATATACTAAAACCGATCTCCTTTAGTCATTCAGATCATTTAAACAAAGCACGTTAGCACTTTTAACCACTTTATAGATGTACATCTTGCAATGATACAGAATCTAAACTAATGATTAATGATTTATAACTAGGGACTGGTTGGCATTTTTAGCAAGCCTATTCTGCTGGCCCTGCAGCAGAGCACATACCTGTCCTCCCCAGTCCTGCGTGGCAGTGAACAGCCACCCTGCCCTCCTGCAGGGCGAAAGCCATGACTTTTACCATGTCAAGTATAGTAGTGAGAGATGCCACTCCATAATCCTTCCATCCAAAATTATAAAAATAAACTAAAAGAAAAAGAGAGACACTGATTTTCTGCCACACCGAATGTGAACTGTGTAGTACTACGTGCAGAGATAACCAGTAATAAATTAAAATACTAAAATTGCATAATGGTGCTTAAAATCTGACTACATCTTGTTTGCAAGAGATTATTTGCCCAATTCAGTGTATGCTTGCTATTGAAACTCGATAGATACACAAAGGTAGCAAAGAATTGTCAAACTCAAATTCAGCCAGAATGTAAAAAGTGTAACAAGACCGAGTGATTCATGCAGAATTACTGAGCTATATATAGGGAGAGGGTAATTTTTTCCTTTTAGACATTAAAGCACTTCTTCAGTCCTGCTTCTTATAAAGAGGCACATTCTCTCTTCTCATCATAATATGGAAGTACAAAAATGCTGTCAATACAAGTGTCCTCACATGAAATAACCTTTTATAGTCTAGGTAAGAAAACATGAGTTGTACCAGAATTTGAAACACCATTTATGGTTCATATATTGGTGAACACGGAAGGAAAATGTAACTAACTGTTTTCCTTTCCTTATTCTAAACACCTGAACAGAAACCCTCCATCTCTCTCTCCAAAATTCAAGAATATGTTATTCACTCTTGATCCGAGTTTCACATTTACATCCCATTTTGTGCAGCGTTTCTTACAGAGCTGCTTTTAACACACAGGGATTCAAGTGAAAATATCTTTAAGTGCCAAACTCAATAATTAACGAGGGAGAGCAGCAGGAGGGAACTCACTTCCAGCCTCCATGAAGGCTTCAGGAAGGTAGGTGAAGCCGCTCTCTTGTTCCAGAGGGTTCCCACAGCTCGCATGCTCCCCAGGGCGCTGGAGGTTAATTATGGTTTTTATGCCACATCTTAAGGAAGGAATAGATGAGTCAAAGTATTACATGCAGCCAAAATCTCATTATCCCTTATTTTCTGAAACACACATTTATTCTTAGTGGAGAATAAATCTTTACCTGCAGAGCGTTAAAATGAAAGGATCTCTATCAACAATCCAAATCTATGTTGAAAGAGAAAATGGATCAGGAATTACACTAGTAATACTTACAATAAATAATGATTGAATTTGTTACCTTTCAAACTGCTCAATAATGTTGTACTTTTCAATTAATTCTGTTGAGGGCCGAGCCATAGCCAGGATGTTATCTGTTATCCTGAGAAATTAGAGAAGGAGATAACAATGTGGTTATGAATCATTTCCTGGGTATGAGTCTACCAAAAGAAGAATACTGTTGTATTCAAGAAAGACAGAAATACCTTGCTGATTAATTAGAAGCACTTTTTAAAAAAATTCTACTCTCCCATAGTATTAGTGATACATCTTATTAAGCTGATCCAGATATAACATTATCAAAAGACAATTACTGGAACTGTTTAAATGGCAGGACATAAGTAAAAATTTCTTTGTAGGAACTGTTTAAATGGCAGGACATAAGTAAAAATTTCTTTGTATAGAAGTTTGGACTCAGATCCCTCTTTGGCCCTTTAAGGTTTGTAAATGCCCTTTAAGCATTTGCTGTTTGAGAAAAAAAAAACAGTAAGAATGTAAAGATACATAAGACTTGCTGCATATGAATGCCCTTCTGAACACATACCTACATTATCTGCCATGAGTGTTTTTACCATGAACATTTTTAATTAATTTGCATCATAGTCTGTAGCCCAGACCACCTTTTTTATAATTCATGACAGATAGGTATTTATTCCTTTGGATCTGAACCAAACTTACTGTAAGTCAACAGAAATCTTTCCTCATCTTTACTGGGCTGTGTACAGCAGCAATTCCTAACTCTAATTCCAAATCAAGCTCTCGTTATGTTTTACACTTAACTTAGCAGCAGCTGATTTTAAAAAAAACCCTTCACTATTGTCCTTTGAATTCTTTTCACAAATGCACCTGATAACCCCCCCTCCACTATTGTCCTCTAAATTCCCTGCTATAATTCACACAGCCGATGCAGCTGCATTCCGTGGCAGCGTCTGCCGGCTCGGCTCTCACCAGGAGGAGTAGAGCCCTTTGATGGCTTGCTCCTGGTCGCTCCAGCGCGCTGGGTTCTCGTACTTGCAGGCCCGTCCCCCGCAGGCCATGGAGCACTGCATGTGGCCAGGGATGACGTGGCGAAGGCGCTCCCCCACCTTCGTGTATTTGGCTGTCGGGCGCCTCGAACTTCCTGCAACAGAACCGGGCTCAGTTAGGGAAGCTTAGAAATTCATCTCTGCCTTAAAAGCATCACTTCAGCCTTAACCTGATGACATTACAAACAGAATATATAGATATTATATATTAATTAGACTATATATTTATATAAAAATATATAATTCAGGCTCATTTTTCAAGTAAGGATTGAGAGGGGAAAAAAACTTCTAGCATTACAGCAGAAGTTGTCTTTTCTGATGAAGGTAGAGGTGTGTGATAGCCCTTGCAACTGAAAAAAAGGCACAGTCTTCTCCAACCTGAAATCCAAAATAGTTAACCACATGCTTGGTGAGTGCGTGAATGTGTGCTTCTGTTTTATCTATTGTTTATAACTGAGCTGTCAGAGTAAGAAGCATGTATTATATACATACATATATATACATTTATATATAATACTTGAACAAAGAATCAGCAAACAAAATATAAAACACGGGGAAAAAAATGAAACCTCACTATTTCACCCACGTACATAAAACACAGTTAACACAAACAAAAGTATAGTGATACCAAGAAAACACCCGGAGCCGACAACAGCCTTATTGGAAAGTACTTTACTTTTTTTTTCGGGAAAACTTGCATCCAGCTCGTCGGGGCTGAGCGACGACAGAGCCACCATCACGCGGTGGGTGGACGAGGAGAGCAGCTCCACCACGGAGCTCCGGCGCCTCTGGCTCATGCGAAGGAGCGGGTCGGAGGAGGAATGCCTCCGACCCTGGAAGAAATGGCTAAAGATGCTGACAGCCGAGCGCCTCCGGGGCGAGCTCTGCATGCCTGGCCGGCCCCAGAGCCGCGGGCACGCCGCGGGCACGGGAAGTTACTCGGCGCTGGAGTTGCGGGAGCCGAGCATCCCCGAGCCGAGCATCCCTGTGCCGGTCCCCACGGGCGGAGCGGTCGCCGTGGCAACCGCGGATGCAGGCTCGGGGCTGCTCCCCTCCGCAGGGATTGCAGGGATTGCGTCTGCTCGGGACAGGCTGTTCTGCCGCTCGCTCGATGAAAATAGTTGCATTTCAACGAGGTAATTTTCAAAACGCGCAGGGAACAACCGAAACGTTTTCCATACACAATGGGAGTATTTAGTTCCTTCTAAATAACAGGCATTCAGAACTTGCTAAGACACAAAATACTCGATTCAAAAGAACAAACAGAATGTAGCTGGAGGCTCTGCCTCCTGAGAGATCTGTACATTATACTCCCCCACCTCACATTCCACAACCACCTCTCCTCCTCCACTTTGCTGCTTCAAAATGCATCATTAGCTGTGTAATGATTGGGATTAGTGTGTTCCTACTGAAATGGTTCAGCACGTGATGAATTGAGTAGAGTGTTTGCCTGGACCATTCATATCTGCTAACAAAACACAATTTGTTATTCAAAACAAAAGGCTGATTTTTTTTTTCTGGGCACAGCTTTTTTATTAAGCCAAGCTGTTAGTCCTGCAGCCTGAGAGAAAGTAGATTACATGGAGGAGAAGGGGTGTCACTTGAGTGCTTCGGGACTTCGAAGGTAGCTGTGAGGTGGCAAATTGCCTCCCCCTTTGCTTCCCCTGTGCTAAGAAGGAGAATGAGGTGGCCACAAAGATTGCAACACTCTGAAAAACAAAACGTTCTGATGCAGCTGTGTGGAGAACACACTACAGTGATGCTAAAGAGCCTTTGTCATCATTGGCCTGCACTGAGAGGGGGAGGCTGTGGAAAGCAAGAAAACCCACCTCAGCTTTGTTCAATAAGCAAATTAATCCCATTGCATTTCCCTAAAAATATAGAGCATCTTCAGTCTGTGTTTCTTTTAATGCTACAAAACCAGTAACTTGTAGAGAGGAATTTGCACAAGAGAAAGTTCCCTTCTGAGAGAAATTCAGCAGGCAAAAATCTGTGTTTTCTTGGTACTCGCCAGGAATTGAGGGCCTGAATTTTGAATGCTGCAGCCCAGCTCATACCAGGACATGGCAAGGTTTCACCAAGAAATGTGAAAAATATTTTCTAAATAATTATATCCCTGTCTTATATTTAATTCTTTTCCTCTTTCTCTTCCCAGAAACTTATCTTCAGTCTGTATCAAATGACAGTGGAGCCAGAAGTGAGGGAAAAAGAAAAGCTGCACATCATTATTTTCCTACTGAATCCAGCAGGATCTGCAAACACTCACCCAAAACGGTAAGAAATAATTGGATCCTGTGAGAATTATTAGAAATAGGAGTTTTGTTGAAGGGACATATATATTTTCAGAGCTAAGCAGTTTGTCAACACAAAAATCACAGTTTTCTTCCATTAAGAGACCTAACAAAACGAAAATCACAGAAAATATCTACATATTATCACGTGTTGATGAAATAATGAAGTTTGGTTTTGATACAGACAAGTTTATAAATGTGGATAATATCTCTGGGGTTCTTCTTCAATTTTCTAGGGATTTTTTTTTAGAATTGCTCTAAGAACTTTTTATGAATGGCACATCAGATAAAAATTCTTACCTGAACTCATATTTGCAAGGTACAGACTGCTCTCTATCAATGAAGAGTAGGGGAGTTCATTTTGCAGCAAAACTCCTGCAGCCATTGCAGTACCTGTTGAAACAGTAAAATATTCACTGAAAATCTACAACAGAAGCTCAAAAAAATGCAAAATAAAGCCAAAAATCTGGCACCTGGTTAGAGAGTTGTCCAAGGCTTAAGATTTGGGCAGTCAGACATTGACTGTACTTAGCACAGGGTCTACAATGTGCCTTCTCTGCTCTCTTCCCTCCACTCTATTTTTGAAATCACATCTGTGAGGATTCTCCTCTAACAGAAAAACTGAACACAGGAGTCTGTCTAAGCAGAAAACAGATCTTTCCTAATACTTTAGTATATTTCTAATACAAGGTGGGTTCTGCTCTGAAGACCTTCTAACAGAAAGCAAGCTAAAGGAAAGCTATAAACATGAACACATTTCTCAGTGTGATGTTTAAATAAACCCTTTACATGGCTCCCGAGTGGAAACTCTTACCCACTATAAGATTACCATCCTGTTTCTCATGTCTCTATAGGAAAATACCTGCAAGTATAACCAGAAAAAAAAGCATTTTTTATACCAAACTAGGTACATCTCTGCTGGTTCATTAGCTGTAGAAACTTTACTAAGTAGACAAACCTATAAGTCCCAAATCTTACAAAGCCAGTATTAGGATTCAGCAGCATAAATTGGGTTTTAAAAGACAATTTGCTAAAAACCCCAAATAAAATAAACAAAAGAGCATTGTGTGGATTAGCTGATACAACAGTCCTGTGCTGTGTTAAGTGTGGTGCTGTTTGCTGTTCATTGTCCAGTTCTTATCTCTAATTCTGCATGATTTTTTACAGTAAATATTTAAACAGAATTTCACTCATTTAGATATTACAATATCTGCCACATACCTGAATAAATTACTCTTCCAACAATGCTAAAGGACTGTATTCCACAAAGTCACCCACTGCAACTCTGTCCTTTTCAAGATGCTCAGTGGGGGGAAGAGAACCCAGATACACATTAAGAACCCTCTGGCACTGAGGTATCAGTTCTCTCAAAGGGATGGGAATTACACTGGAAATGTCAGTGATGCTCAGAAATGCATTTCCAATGGCAGCACATTAATAAGAATATGAATTAAGAAGAAACTTAATGAAAAGTATCTGGAGCATTTCTCTACTCAGCTACTCGACCATCTGACTCCACATTCTGAAAAGTCAATCCTTGAATAAAGAGGTACTTGCATATAATTGCATTTTATTTGGAGAAGCTCCAAACCCTCTCTTTTTTCCAGGGGACTTTGAAATCAGTAAGAAATGGGTTTCATTATCAGAGGAAACTTCGTACCTAAAGAAATAATTTTATTTTTATCCATAGAGTTAATAGAGTTGAATTAACAGAAATTGTTGGTTTCTATTTCTCAGAAAGTTCTCTTAAAAATTCTTAACAGTTTGTCCAGATACAAAAAAGACATGTACCCTCCTATGAGCAGCAGAACCACAACCACTATAACTATTTAGTTTTCCTATTTCCTTGTATTCGAGCGTTAGAAAAAAAAAAAGAGATGAAATACCAGCAATATTTCTGTAATCTAAAACTATTTTCCTATTTATTTTTTTTAACCAGGATTCAGGCTGACAAGGACTGTTCACTGAAAAGGGAAGAGATGAGGTTAATGAAGAAGAGAATTTAACTACAGGATTACAAAACACTAGCACGATTCTTCTTGGCAGAGGTAAACTCTGTTTATGTGTTGTATAACCAGTTTATTTCAGTGACACATCAAATCCGTAATTCCTGTGCTGGAATTAAAGATTTTGCCTTAATATAATTAATTTACTAAAAATAATATTTATAAATAACTAATAATTGTTTTAATTATTAATATTTTGTCTGCTTGCCTTTCGGTTTGCTAAACTTGACAGGTATTTTAATTTGCTCAGTGTGATCAATGTGAGCAATTCCCTTATATTTACTTCTAAAAAAAAAGTAAGACTGTGACAAATGCCTTTACAGAGTTATACTGCACCCCTCAAACAGCTGTAACATGGTGATTTGGGACAGTGCAGTGCTGATGTTCTAGAGAGAGGCATTACATTCCTGCCCTGATAAGAAGGGTGTTAAAAGTAAAAGCAGTGCTTGGATAAAATCAACAGCTCTTTCCTGCTTTGTCTCTGCACTGGATATTCTTGGTTTTTAAAAAAACGTTCTTCAGCATTTTGCTCATCCTGTGAACACTGGATTTTGCTCATGTCATGAACGTTAAGATTTTGCTCACCCCGTGAACACTGGATTTGGTTCAGCCCAGGAACACTTGGCAGGTGCTGGAGACACAAGCCTGGAGTTATTCCAGGTCATGGTCCTCATGAGGTGCCCAAGGGAACTGAATCACGTATCTCGGGCAATCCCCATATCGCCTTAATCAACTCTGCCCCCTTATCTCTGACATGCATCTCCACTGCCATGACAGCAAAGAGGCTGCTCTTTAATCCCCGCTTCCCGCTGAAGAAATGAAGTGTGGTCTCTGAAGGTCCGTGTCTATGTTTTAGCACAGGAAGTGTCACCAGGCGCTGTCGACACACAGCAAGGACACCAAAGACAAAAAGAGTGGCTGTGCTGACCCCAGAGATCGCTGTAAAGGCTGTGCTGACACCACATAGCAAGAGTGATTGTGCTGTCGGCTGGCAGAAGGCAAGAGCAGGACCACCCTGCCCAAGAACAAGGGTCTCTTCTGGACCTCTCCAACACTCCTGGAGCTCTGGCAGCCTTGAGGCAGTGCCCACCACCCTCTGGGGGAAGAGCCTTTTCCCTGAGATCCACCCTAAGCCTACCCTGACACAACTCCAGGCCATTCCCTGGGTGCTGTCCCTGGTCCCCACAGAGCAGAGATCGGAATCACCTCTTGCCATCATGATGCCAAGCACTAAAGAGGAATCTCAAGAGGTCCCCTCCAGGTGTGGATTCATTACAGTTTTGAGGTTGGGGTTTTTTCCACTTCTGAGAAGACCAATTTCTCACAGAAAGGATGTTTTGTTTCCTGTTGCATTTGATCACACAACATCCATTCCTACTCACTGCTTCAAACATGCAGAGGTGCCTTTCTCGCAGAGGAAACAGTGGAGGCCCATCGTGCTGTAGGTGAGATCACTCTGTGCTTCCAACTTTCTCCAGCTCAATTCCCATCTCCATTTTGTGATTGTTTTCCATAGATAATTGATTTAATCAAATGGACTCAAATATGCAAAATAACCCCACAAACCAAAATAAACAAAACCCCTCACGTGCCACACGCAACTGAAAATGAACTTGCAGTGATCAGAGAATATTTTGCATCAAGACCAAAATACTATCTCAGGAGAATAGAAGTAAAAGGTTTTGAACCAGTTTAACTAAACTCAGTTTAAAATCAGTTAAAATGAGACAATTCTCAGTTTACACAAGGCCCTACATAGTACAATTATATTAAAACTTACAACCAAGAGCTCCAAAGTTTTGCTACAAACTGCACATAAGATTCCTTATATTTCTGAACATTAAAACCAGAAGATGATACATTCACCTTTCATGTTTTTCACACACAGGGAAAGAAAGAAAGAAAAAAGTATTGGGGTGATCTGTGCAGGGCGAGGAGTTGGACTCAATGACCCTGATGGGTCCCTTCCACCTCAGCCTATTCTGCGATTCTGTGATTAAGGAGTGAAGCAGCCTCTTGTGCACATCCATCTCCTCTGGAACAAAAGCACTCCTTTGTAAGGTCACAGGTTGAGTAGTAAAGTGCTATGAAGGCAGCAGGACAATGGGAGATCAGGGATTCCCAAGGGAGAAGGTTCTTAGCAAGACAACATTCCTTCCTGGGTCACAGGAGCAGGACGGACTCAGCAAACCACCAGTGGGGTTTACAAATCAGCAACTCTCCCTTGTCACAAAAAAAGAAACCTTTTTAGTATTTCAGGATCTGGAAATCAGTGGCAATGAGTTGCTGGGCTGAATTTTTGACCCAGAATGAGAGAAAGGAGCAATGTCTAATATTTTAGCAGCCAGAAAGTAAGGAGACAAGAAGATGCTGGTCTCGCTCTACCTCTGCAGTGAAGATGGTTATTTAATAGATGCAATTACTATATTTTCCTTTAAAACACATTCTCAAAACAGAAAGAAGAGCTTGCATTGCCAGCTGGAGGGATTCCAGTTAGGGCAGTGCAGCTGCCAGCATGGACAGTAATCCCATTGTAAAGCTCCCCACTACAGAGTCCCTGTGGAACTATCACTAATGCTGAGGTCCCAAATCTCAGGTTCATGTGGATCTGGCAAACAAGAACACCACAGCAGATCACACATTTCAAAGGATTACTTTTAGGTATTAACATGAAGAAATCGTGGATAGACTTTCAGTTTTAAAATATCAGTACATGGGAAAAGCTATTTTAAACCTCAAACATATTCATACAATACAGGGAAATACTGATGCTTAGGCCTGTCACATGAAATCCTGAGGTTATTTTTACTGTTTTGTTGACTGCTAAAGTGAATTTGTTTGCAGTCACATGTAAGTAACGACCTAGCAGCCAAATTTTTAAAGGAATATAGTCAAATACAGACCACACAGGGCCATGTTAGTACCCAAGCAATCAGGTAACACAACTAAAATTTCCTCTGTGGCCTAATTCTGCAAGTACTTGAGAAGGTTTGCTTTTGTGAGCAGCCTCACAGAAGTCAACAGAATGTCTAAATATAAGATCACATGGAATAAAGTTTCACTGCCAAAATGCAAAATCCTGCACTAACAGAGATGTTTTAGATAACTAAAGATAACTTGGATGATTAAGACTAAATAAAAATAGGATAGTGTAAGGAGGACTGGTTATATTTAATGAAGTGGGTAAGAGCTACTAAATTATAACTTTGTCTCTAAATTCAGGCTCTGAATCTGATGTTTTAACATGACAGAAAAATCTTCTCAATTTGCATGAGACAAAGTTAGTCACTTGTACAGGAAGTACTGGTAAATTAAATTTTGTTTTAAATTACAGCAGACTATCTAATTTTAACATTGCCAGGAATAACAAAGCATTTACTTCTAAAGTTTTGTGAAAAATGTAGATAACAGGGTTTTTGTTAAACTTGATTATTATGATTAATTAAATAACATGCAAAGGTTGTTTTTCTCATGTGAGTATCAGTGAAAAAGGTTGCTGATAACAGATATGTCATGAATACTTAAGGTACAATTTAACAATAGTCTTGAAGCCAGTTTTAGCATTGAGCACACATATCTCAATAGGCACAAACCTCAGTTCTGTAGGTGTGTTATAAAAGTTCAATTATTTGAAATTTGAACTGCTTACTACCTTCAAACAAACACCAAAAAATAGGAAAAAGCAAATGAACATGTACATGAAAGACAGAGAGAAGACCAGGCAAAAATTTAAACAAATGTTCATATAGTTTAGTTATATGCTATTTAGGCAGCAGAACAACACTACAGCTGTTGTAAAACTCCAGGGATTTCATTGAACCACAACCAGAATGGATTTGTTATTTCTAGATGTGTTTTTCCTTCCTTGGGAAAAAAATATTCCCCACCTGTCTTAGCAAAGGGTGAATGCCATTTAATCATTAAGTTTGATATTTACAGAGGACTGTAAGTGCCTCCATGTACAAAAGAGACAAAAGAATGTAATTCATTAAAAGATTATGTAGGTGTTGGGCTGGTGATTCAGTGTTTGCTATTCAAAGAGTTTTTCACATAAATACCAAGAACTGCAAGGTAAGCTGATGGACAGGTCTCTCAATTGACTTGATTCATGTTATTTAAATCACCTCTTCCTCAGGTCATGTTAACTCAAGAGTTAACAGCAGTTATTTTAAACTACCTTGAACAGCCTGGCAGGCAATAATTACTGGTGAAAATTATAAAGGAGATGGCGTAAATTGAATATATTAAGTGTTCTACAAACAAAAATGGTGACTCAGAGACTCTTGATCATGAATCTCATGTTTACTAAGAGACTATCAGACTTGTAGGACTGACTACACACAGAACAATGAAATATTGTCAGCAATGCATTCTGACAGCACTCAGAAGTGGGGAAGTTTAAAAACAAACTCTGCAAGTTAGAGGAGTTCTTTTTAAACCTAATATAGTCAAAACCATAGTAAATTTACATGAGTTTTAATAGAGGTTTAATAATTTCAATGTAACACCTTACCTGTGACCCCACAAAAAGAATGAGTGAGTGCTGATCCCTTCATTGTTGCAGCATCAGCCAAGAGAAACACGTTGTAGGGGATTCAGCTTTTGCAAAAGAGAAGCTGAATGAATTCCCAGGGTGTTTCCTGTAGCTAATTGGATTCAGGATGGTAATCTGGGAGGAGCCACTAACTATCTTTTCTTAATTTAAAACTGTACAAAGAGTGCCTTGGGGACTATCAGATAATCATCCCATAAACTGCTTTTTGTGTCTGCCTGGGCTTTGAACGGATTGAGGCAAACAGGCCACACCAGCCTGATGTTTTAATGACTGAATCTTCCATCTCTTTTTTCCTGTTCACCTCATTTTCCTATTACCAACCACATATCTCCATGCATCAGACAGCTACACACATTGCTACAGAGAGAATTTTGAAACACCATGACAAGAAAATCAGATATAAATGTTTGTTATCTGGACTTACACCCTGAAAAAAGTAATTTTTCTCAACCAATAAAGCACAGAAGTATTTTCACTGAATATAAATCAACTGCATTAAAAGTAGTATCTCAAAGCTATTACAAAAATAAGTTCCCATGAATGTAAAGGATGTAATCCACTAAGAAGCAAAGCAAAGATTTTGTTGATTCAACTAAATACTAGACAAATGAAAAATGTAAATAAAACAGGATACAATATTCTAGTCTCTCTTATTAAATCATTTTCAAACACTAAATATTAATAAATGAAAAGGGCTTTCATTTATTTCCGTGCATGTCTTGTTAAAAAATCCCTAGGATTAATCAAGTCAAAAATGCCTCCCACTTATTTAGAAACACAAGTATTTGTGTGAGCTTCTATGGACAGGGAATGTGCTATTTGAACAAGCAAGGAGAGCAAGGTGTGGGAGACAACTCAGGGCTGATGCAAAGAACCTTATTAACTCCAAATCCATCATCTCAGCTACACACTTGCCTTAATTTTGGTTAGTAGAAAGATGGAGCATATAATGGAAGTAAATAGTTTTTGATAATTTTCAGAAATAATTTTGCGGTCAGATTTTTGTTAATAAAAATCAGGAGGAAGAAGAATACATTTTTCCTACAGAAAACCTAATTTACTGAGAACAGAGACAAATTAAGAAAGTAGTGCTTAAAATTACACACCTAGTTTTTTACTAATCTTACAGGGACAAAAAACCAACCAAACCAAACCAGGCCCTGGCACAGGGTGCCCAGAGAGGCTGTGGCTGCCCCATCCCTGGAAGTGTCCAAGGCCAGGTTGGAGGGGGCTTGGAGCAACCTGGTCTATGAAAGGTGTCCCTGCCCATGGCAGGGGGTGGAACAGGATAAGCTTTAAGGTCCTTTCCAACAAAAATAATTCTGTGATTCCAAGTTTGTGGGGGAAAAAAAAGGAAATAAAAATGGGGCTGTAAAAGCTTGTACACAGCTGTGGAGAACCCACTAAGATACCCTGGGTACTTAAAAAGCTGGACAGATTGTGGAACTTAAAACCCTCCACTGCACATCTTTCTTTGGTGTCTTGGTAGAAGCTTCATTGCAAAAGTGCCAAGCACCTGCAGCTTGCCCAGCCTGGGGGGAGCAAAACTCCAAGAATCAATCCCTGGGGGCTCCCTGGGTACCAGGAGCTGGGGAGCAGCCCCACTGCTCCAGCAGTCCCACTGCTCCAGCAGCCCTGTCCAGGGCCAGGTGACAGGGAGAATGACACACTCCTTCAGGTACTGGTGAGAGCAGACCCCGAGCAGTCCTACAGACTTGAGGCCCAGCAGAGCAGAGGTGACTTCCTGGGAATTACAGACCTCAGTGGAGCCTGTATTAGCAGCACAGAAAATGCAGGGTAGGAAGGTCAGCTGGGCTGACCCCCTGCTCAAAGCAGGGCTGATCCCCAAGCTGATTTCCTGCCTGAGGGTCCCTGCACATCATGTTTTGGTTTCATCACATTCTGTTCAGTCACTACAGAAGTAGCTCTGGAAATCTGTGAATTATGACTAAATGAACACATGTATTTTTCAAGTGTCAGCACACAAAAAATGTGTTAGCAAATAGAGCATCTGGCAAAATGTTTTGTAGGAGGAGATAGGGGGAGCTGACATTTTAGTTGACTGAAGAACAAAGAGCAGTTTCAGATAATTAATAAATATTAATTAAATTCTTAATATAAGCATACTCTTTGGAGCGAGTTCTAAATGCTCACATTTGAGAAGCTGTCACTGACACAATTAAGTTTTACTATCATGATCATATAACACTATTTACATATTTGATTCCAGAGGGGGATTGATTCTTGGTGCAACAGCCCTCTGCTTTGCTGTATCCACTCATAGGTGTCAGAGCTTCAGTTGTCCCTTATATCTGTTCCTACATTTGTACTCTTCAGTATTATTGAGTTTGTTCAGCTGAGGAACTAATTTTCCCTAGTGCTCTGCAGAGTTTAGTCAGTCAGTGCCAAACATTTGTTCAAACAGGCCATGCCACTGTATTTTAGTCAAGACAAGGCTTGTGCCAACTTTTTGAGGGAGTTAACCAATAGGCTGAAATAATTCCCAAGGCCATTTCCAAGGAAAGAATACAGAGTAGGTGGGCTGGTAATGACTAAAATGGTAATCTTCATCTCTCTAGGCCTGGCATTTTCCTGTTTCAACAAAATGAAGAGACTCCCCAGTCCTCTGGAAAATTCTGCTGAACTATGATTGTCAGATAAAGATACTAACAAGCTTTTTAGGTAAGTAGAACAGGATCACTGGCCTTCTGGCAGCTTATTTCTGCTGCACTGCACGGGCTGCCTCATGGCTGCTTTACAGCATACTTAGCAAATCCACCTGTCCCGTGACCTTAGGCACGAGTTTATCAGATTAGGCAGGTACAGAACTGTCTAAATTGTCTCATTAAAATGCCTGACCACTGCTTAGACTGCGCTGTTTTCATTGGTACATAATCAAAACATCATATTATGCAGAATTGAAAGTTTACTAAATCCTAAGGTTCATTTTAATGTAGTACAAATTGTGTGTTTGGATTCCTAGCTAGCTTTGGACATTTCCAGCTACTCCCTTTGCTTTTTGCTCTTCTCATAGTTTGGACCATAAAAATCAATTAATGTTGCTTTATTTTCAGCTTGTATCGAAACACTGCAGTGAATTCTTTAGCCTTGTGTAACTTTAGCATTGCATAAATGTTATTAGAGACTTTTTGTAAGTTCTGCTTTTAGATATTTTATATATATAATGTTTTTCTGTCTCTTTAGCATGATGCAGTACCACTGCAAATCAACCATGAAAGCAGGGTCAAAGCCTTTGGTAGACCTCGACTAGAGCAGTAGTGTCACAGTTGTGAGAGAACTGTACACATTTAGCTGCTTAATGAGATCCCAAAGCAGCAGCCCACTGTGATCCCTGTCCTCTTTCATCCTCTGTGCCTCTAACAGTCTCTTTTTGTTTGTTCCACTGTTACTTAAAATTGCTAGTAAAGGATAAAATGGAAATGCAGTGAAATGTTAGGTAAAGGCAGAAGAGTAGTATGAAAATTCCAGTTCAAAAGACAGTTCTAAAACTGAAGAATCGTATCAGGTGTTATTCACAGTCATTCAATGGACACAGAATCAGAGAATCATGGAATCAGCCATGTAGGAAGAGACCTCTGAGATCATCAAGTCCAACCCTTCATCCAGCACTACTGTGATTACCAGACCATGGCACTGAGTGCCACATCCAGTCTCACCCTAAAAGCCTCCAGGGATGGTGAATCCACCACCTCTCTGGGCAGGCCATTCCAATGCCTGATTACTCCCTCTGTAAAGAATTTTTTCCTAATATCCAACCTAACCCTCCCCTGGCAGAGCTTAAGCCTGTGCCCTCTTGTCCTATTGCTGGTTGTCTGGGAGAAGAGACCAACTCCCACTTGGCTTCATCCTGCTCTCAGGATGTTGTAGAGTGTGATGAGGTCACCCCTGAGCCTGCTCTTCTCCAGATTAAATACCCCCAGCTCCCTCAGCCTCTCCTCATAACTCCTGTGATCGAGTCCTTTCACATGCAATGCAGAAGGTGACTACAGGCCTAGGAAAAGAGTGTAAAATCTTTTTAGCTATAGGATTTAAAAGAACAGAAAAATCACCACTTAAACTACATATAGCTATAAAAAAGGAAAGCTCTGCTTTGTGAGACAGCTCATTTTCTACACACGTGAACCAGCAGTATCCATGAACCTGCAAAGCTCACCCAGGAACAATCTGTTTTGGGTTGGTACCTCTTTCTAAAACAGCCAGCAAATGTCAGGTTGCTGGAAAACAGAAATAAGGAGGAAGCCCTTCTTCCATACCTTTTAGAACTATTGGAGAGCTACCATGTATTAGGCCAATTTGTGATGACCTTTGCAAAAGCCCTGATCAATATACACACAATATCTAAGAAACATTGGTGCTGCCATGGGCATGCAGGACCATTGTTGAGTTTATGCACAACAAAACTGTTCAGAAGGGACAGACCAGGTAAAGGAAATGAGGAAATGTGAAGAAAATAAGTAGGTCAAAAGCAGCCAAATCCTTTTAGGCCTTTTACCATGTTCTTTTTCTAAGGAACAAAATGGTCAAGCTCTGGGAACTGTTTGGGTGAAGAGCTGAAGAGCTCCAGGGAATTTACGTGGCCAGAGATCAAGAGCTGCAGGTGGCTGTATCTCCCTCATGCTCCTGGGATAGGACTAAGCCCAGCAAAAAACTCCAGAGTGGAGAGAAAACTGAGGAAATGTGTTATGTGGTCTCGTATTTTCAACAGTAACAAGCTACCCAAGATCAGGAGCAAAAATGTTTACAAATTTCTCTGTCTTT
Organism: Campylorhamphus procurvoides; assembly: GCA_013396655.1. Classification (NCBI taxonomy): domain Eukaryota; kingdom Metazoa; phylum Chordata; class Aves; order Passeriformes; family Dendrocolaptidae; genus Campylorhamphus; species Campylorhamphus procurvoides. The sequence goes on from WBMV01007222.1 coordinate 25,671, forward strand.
TTGAAAAAAAACAGCCAAGGAACACATGGTTAGAAGTAATTTGGCTTTTGTTGTACATATGATTAACCAATTCTGGAGTCTGAACCTTGTTTCGCAAGGAAACAACAAATCTATGCCTAGGAAAGGTGTCTGTGAAACCTGGTCTAGTAGAAGGTGCCCCTGCCCATGGCAGGGGGTGGGAGGGAGGTGAGCTTTAATCTCCCAGTCCATCCTATGATTCTGTTGCCAGAAACTGGGAATACATTTGCCAGCTGGTACTAAAAGATACAAGCAATCTTGTACCTTATCTGAGCTTGCAATTCATTTTTTAATATTGTAGCACATTCCTTCACAGCAATTACCTCAATCCATGTCAGATTTCACAGTTTCTATACAACTCCTCTCATTTATAATTTTACTACTATTACATAAAAAAGGGAAAATACTCATAATGGTATAATTTGATTTATGATGAAGTAAAATATTTACTCAAACGTGGAAGAAACGCTATTCAGGTCAGTTTATGCATCCACCCTAGCAAGCACATCATGAGAGAGGATTACATTGCTAATTATATCTCTGAGGTGATACTCTCACAGCAGCTGGCTCTCAAGACTGTCTTATTTCTTATTTCCTATATTATTCTTATTTATTCTATCTTATTTCATCTTGTCTTACACATGCAGTTACACTGAATGTTTTGCATAAGCTACTGACGAAAACAAGCGATGGGAAAATCATGGAATCACAGGATGGTTTGGGTTGGAAGGGATTTTAAAGTTCATCTCATTCCACCCCCTGCCACGGACAGGGACACCTCCCACTAGCCCAGGTTGCTCCAAGCCCTGTCCGACCCTGCCTTGGACACTTCCAGGGATCCAGGGGCAGCCACCACCTGAATCACAACCTGAAAATGCTTTCCAGCAACACGAAATTGCAAACATATATACTTTGTATGTATTCTTCTGGCATTGACTCCACAGATGTGGAGCTGAGTTTTGCTAAGTGGGGTGCAGGACTCCCAAAAACACAGCTCTAAGAAAAGCAGAAGAAATGGAGCTGTGCAAAAGGAAAACATTGAAATCTAGATAATTAATATATCCAATAATTTTTTATATTTGTGTTACTCTGCTGAATAGTGACAGTCTGTTGCCAAAAGCAGTAATAACTACACGTAATAGTTACCGTGCTGTGTTTGAATTGACCTGTGCGTGTCTGCCTTCCCCCTCCAAAGGGGGTGGCCGAGCTGCGTTTTTCAGGGATATTAAGCGACGATTAGAGGTGAGGTACAACCACAACAAAACACCAAAACACTGTTGAGAAAAATCACTTTCCACCGTGCCCCCCTGCTGTCAGTCACAGTCCAGCGATGCTGAAATCACACTGATTATTTATTATGTCGAAAGCATTTTCAGGCTGTGATTCAGGTGGTGGCCGCCCCATCCCTGGAAGTGTCCCAGGCCGGGTTGGACGGGGCTTGGAGCGCCCTGGGCTGGTGGGAGGTGTCCCTGCCCATGGCAGGGGTGGCACTGGGTGGGCTTTGAGGCCCCTTCCAACCCCAGCCAGTCCGGGATCCTCTCACTGCCTGTGGTTATCCAGCAGCACTGGGGCCGGGTCCCCGCTCAGAACCCCGGGCCATGAGGGCACAGCGGGGGCCGTGAGGGTACTGAGGGCACAGAGGGGGCCATGAGGGCACAGGGGATGGAGCCCCGGGGGCCGTGAGGGTACTGAGGGTACAGAGAGGGCCGTGAGGGCAGAGGGGGGGCCGTGAGGGTACTGAGGGCACAGAGAGGA
>WBMV01007222.1:27998-38972 GCA_013396655.1 Campylorhamphus procurvoides
AGAGCGGGGCTGGGGGGAGCGGGAGGAGCGGGGCGGGATAGGGACAGGAATAGGGCTAGAGACAAGGCTAGGGACAGGAACAGGACTAGGGTGAGGGCCAGNGAATGGGGGAGCAGGGAGAACAGGGAATGGGAACGGGAAAGGGAATGAGGGAATGGGAATAAGAGAATAAGAATGTAAGAATAAGGGAAGCAGGGAGTGAGGGAATGGGAATGGAATAGGGGGAGCGGGGAGAGCAGGGAATGGGAATGAGAATGGGAATAGGAATAAGGAGAGCAGGGAATGAGAACAGAAACGGGAATGGGAATAGGGGGAGCAGGGAATGGGAACGGGAACAGGAATGGGAATGGGAAGAGGGGGAGCAGGAAACGGGAATAGGAATGGGAAGAGGGGGAGCAGGGAATGGGAATGGAATAGGGGTAGCAGAGAGAGCACGGAATGGGAGTGGAATAGGGAGAGCAGGGAATGGGAATGGGAATAGGGGAGCAGGGATAGCAGGGAGTGGGGAACGGGAATAAAATGGGAATGGGGCAGCAGGGAGCAAGGTGCATGGATGTGTGTGTCTCTGTCTGTGTGTAGGGGTGTGTGTGAATATTTTTATGCCATTTTACTGGCACAGCCTAATGTTTTTGGGGCAATCATCCTTAATGGTTGAAGGCTGGGAATTCAGTTGAAAATGCCCAAATGTTTTCCAGGTAGATGGTGCCTGCAGGTGGAAGGTGCTGTGGGTGTCTTACATCTTACCAAGAGTTCTGCTGAGGAGATGCCAGATATGGCTTTGAGAGGCTTAGGTCAAGTTTTTTGACAGGCGTGAAAGGTATTTAGGTCTTGCATGCAGAGGAGAATGGGTTTGTAATGGTTTATTTTAATACTGGAGTTGATTACACAGCCGCTGATTAAAGGAGCAGTGAGAGCCATAAACTTTAGTGGTGCATTTAGAGTGCTGGGCTGAAACATCTGTCTGGCGCTCACCAGGATGTTCTTGGCATGAGTGTCCTGGTAACACACTTGGGAAGTTGTGGTTTTCAAGGTACTCGAAGATTTTTGACAGAGCTCTGTGTCTCTCTCATTAGCCACATTAGTACATTAGCACCTAGAATTAGTGCCTCTAGTACATCATATCAATTACATAAGCACTAGCAGGATTTACATACTTTTAAATTAATTTTTTTTTAAAGTAAAGACAGATTTGGGAACTTGGAAATCATGAAAAGAATTCTGTCGCTCCCTTCTGCTGAGCTGAAAGAGCTGTCAGCATAAGAGACACAGTTTCGTTCTTAAAAGGTATCAGTCTTGTTAGTACTGTCTTAAATATGTCTTGGGTTTTGGCTGCAGTAGCAAACCACATTCCAACAATAATACTAATTTCTAAGCAACAACAAAAAAAAATGTCTGTGTGACTCTTCCCTTTGTCTCCCTCTAAAAGACTTGAATGGGGTTTCACTTCCCGTGTCTGCCTGTCAGAAACTGTTACTAAAATTCACAAGTTTCATTTTTTAAAGGAACCACAGCACACACATTAAGTGCTCAGTCTCTTTGAGTGTGATTTGTACCTTTGCAATCAATTATCATCTCATGTGTTCAGGGTTTGGCTGACTCAGGGTTGGAATGCTGAGCACAGGCTGTGATCACACCATGTGATCTGTTCCCAAAATTTGTGTTTATCGTTACATAATTACATGCATAAACAATCCTTTGCGTGCTTCAGAAAGAATTTATAAAATTTATAGAAGAAAGCACAAAGCTTTCTTTGTTTTGTTGTAAAGATACAACCACAGGGGCATGAAAATAAATGCTGGGTTTGCTCTTTTTTGTCTGGAATAAGGAAAAATTTGAGGTTTTCACCACGCTGTGTCCTTGGTCTGGCTCATGGTGCAGCTGCACAAACACTTGTGCCCATACGTGGTGCAGAGAGGGCAAGGCTGCTTGTCACCGTGTCTCAGCAGGCTGAGCATGGACAACCCCTCAGAACTGTGGCACAGAGAAATCCACGCTCCTGGAATGCTCAGAAATGTTGTATTTTGAATTATATGATTTTTTTTTTAGTTCAGAGAATGAACCAGGACCAGCAGAAAACTCAGTGAGATTTACCATGAGGTTCAGACTCTCAGGTACAGCCAGGAAAAGGACTTTTGCTTAGTGAGAGCAGCTTAATAAGGGGTGGAAAGGCGACTTTTTATTTTTCCCCAAGAATAAGTGTGTTCAGGTTCGGTGATGAGACTCTCTAGTGCTGTAGGGCCGAGTTGGAACCTTATACAAAGGAATAACTCCTGGGAAGCTGAATCTGCCGCCCACAGGTCTGTTCCGACCTTACAGACCTTTCCTGGCTGGAGCTCATTTTCCATCAGCACATGCCACCGTGTGGCAAAGGAACACCATGCAGCTGTTCCTCTCCCAGATCTGAAACACTTGGTTCTTTTGAGGTTCTGCCCTCTTTCTATATTCTTTGGATGGCTGGGGGCGGAGGGACAGGATGGGTTTCATCTCTGATGTTCCTGCCGTCAACTCGGTGGTTCCCACGTGGGTTGGAAATCCCCCCTGTGCAACGTGGTGGTGTTTGTAGGGTGATGTTGGACCAGCACAAAGTGTGCTTTGGAGCCAGGTTTTCTGGGCATTTCCCCATCTCAAGCAAGCAGAATAACTGTATGGGAGTAATCTGTAAAGTAAGGTATGAAACCTTTAAGCACTTGACTTCGTTTTTGCATCGAGATTCTTCATGGTCCTTACCTCCTGTGCACAAGCACTGGACTTTGAGGTGCTTTAAGGGGCAGAGGGACTTTTTATATGGGCAGACAGTGGCAGAAAAAGGGACGATGGTTTTACACAGAGAGAAGGCAGGTTTAGATTAGATATTAGGAAGAAATTGTTCCCTGTGAGGGTGGGCAGGCCCTGGCACAGGTTTGCCCAGAGAAGCTGTGGCTGCCCCATCCGTGGAAGTGTCCAAGGCCAGGTTAGACAGGGCTTGGAGCAACCTGGGCTATTGGAAGGTGTCCCTGCCCATGGCAGGGGGCTGGAACTGTAAGAGCTTTAAGGTCCCTTCCCACCCAAACCGTTCTATGGTTCCATGATTCTATGCTTTGAATGCTTTATTCCTCTTTTAGTTTCCTACCACCCCACTTGCTCCCTGGGGATAGCAATACTCCCTTCCAGTGTAAACATGGCTCTTACAAAGATGATCCAGGTTTTCACTGGAAGCCTTTCATTTGTACTGTTTACGCAGGCACATCATGCATTGTACAATATCTCTCTTGTTTGTCATGAGCATCAGCATGATGGGAAGGCAACAAAGGATTCCAAGGGATAATCAGCAGATGCAACGAAACAATGCCAACATCCAGAGAAAATAACTGGAGAGGCTGCTCCTGGGGCTGGACATGTCCTCAGAGGAATGTGGGAAAGCTGTGGTGGGTGTGGAGAGAGGATCCTAAGTGCAAGCAAATGGATCTTCTCCATACTGGATATTCTGCTGGAATTCTTTCACCTTTTCCTGGGAAAGATGAATGGTGCTTACTGCCACAGATTTCCAAGAGATTAAGCCTGAGCAGTGTGTTGGTCATAGAGCAGTGTGAGGATGGAAACCCTCACTGTAGTTTCAAAGCAGGGCAAGTTCAGCAGATGAAATTCTGCTTCCTGTAGTGACCATTTCACGTCCTTTCATTGGAGTTTGTGTGGGTTCAGTTCCTACTTCTCCTAAAATTATGCTACTGTATCTCTGTCATGTTTACTAGTCTTCTCCTTTTTGTGTAGAATGTTCTTGTTTTTACTACTTAATTTTTTTTAATTTGCTTTTTTTTTATGGGCCTCTGTGTTGAGTTTCCTTTTAGTCTCCTTTTTGGTTATTATATGATTCACATTTAATTTCAAGACCTTAAAACTGTGCTTTGGCCTTTACAGCTCTGATAGCCTGCTAAGTCAAGTGAGAAGTTGTTCCAAGTGGGTTTCTAATCACAAAAGGGTAGATGTTTCTGTAGTTTACCTTCCCCACACTTGTCACTAAATAATTTTTAATAATTAGGAGCTAATAATAACCCTTCATTTTACAACAGCACAGGTGGTAGATTAATGGGGAAGGATCTGAGTGGCTGTACTTTAAAATAATGATTAAAAATTTGGTAGCCAAAGTCTGCAGCTTTGGCTATGGTGAATTCTTTCCCAGATGGGGGAATTTTGGAATTTTGAGACCCTCCTCTCCCCTCTGTGAGTGGTGTGTGTTCTTTCAGCAAGATGTTAAACACCATATTGCAGTAGATGAATCTGCTTTCATCACTCACCTCTGTGTAACTGTTTGGCTTTCTAAAACAAATGCTTAAATATTTTCCACTTTATAAAGCCTGTGACGGTTGAAGTTACTTGCAGCTCTACAGCTCTGCAGCTGCAAATTGATATGAGGCACAGTGGAGGAAAGGAGATTTTACTGGGATGACATGGCAACTGTAAGTTTGCAGGGAGCTAATTTAAGCCATACACTCTTACCAGTTGGCCTTGAGCATTAGTAAAAATGTCTTAAGTCAGACATAGTTCATTCTGGTTGTGAGTCCAGTGGTAATTTTTCCCAGTCGACAGCTACAGCAGTCTACAGCTATCATTCTACAGCTTTTTATTTTTCATCAATTGAAGGGGGTTTTCAGTGACTTCTGCATTAGATTGGACTAGTTTTTCTGATCTAGAGGTGATTAGTGCCAGGTTCTCTCTAATGCTCAGTGAAAATTCAGAATGATATTGTACAAAGTTTGTTCAGTTTCCTAAACTCAAGAGCTGCTAAGGCCCTGGGTGTGCATTAAGGCAGCTGTTTTGCTGCCAGAATGGGTATTATCTCTATCTCAGATTAGAAACAATTATTGACTAAATAGCAGGGGTTTTTCCATCAGTTCAGCAGACTGGAACGGCACCTTCCTCAAGGAGATGTTGAAAGAGGAGAAATTGAAGCAGCGAGGTTTATTTTTGAGGTTTTTTTTAATTGTTGGGAAAAAAAGGAAGAACAAGGACAAAGAAATGTGAGTTACTTTTAAACAAAACATCAGGAATTGCCAAGGAGCAGAGTGAGGCAATGTGAACCTTCTGGTTGCCAGAACAACACCACCTGCCACAAGATTGCTGCAGGGAGAACATCAGGAAGGCTGAGCTGCAGCACTGAAGTCTTGGGGGTTCTGACCAATAAGGCACTAAAGAAAACCCACAGAGACGTCAGGGTGAGTTACACTCTGACAAAGAGAAGTGCAGGTGTTTGTAGGAATTTATTGGTACACCTGCAACTGGGTGTCCAGAGGGAAGGGACAGCTCTTGGTAGTGTGGAAATGTTGCTAGAGGTGCATCACAGGCTGTCTGAGCAGCAGGGCTGTTCCAGCTGGTGATTTGTATGATATGTTTGGTTGGGATTTTTGTGAAGTCCCATCCAAGTCCCTGAATAAATCCAACCCCTAGAAGAGGAAACGGAGTGTTTGTGGAGCCTTCATCCCTCTTACACTGATGGCTGTGCAGGAACAGGAGCCAAGCATGGCATGTTGGAGCTCAGTGCCCTCAGGGCTGTCATGGTATCATAACATGTGTATGTGTTCAACTGTGAGGTTTCCAGAAGCTTCTACAAGCAGCAGTCAAATGCACATACCACAGTTCTGCCTTCCTTGACATGATAGTGGGGCACCAGGGGGGGATTTTATGAGCTCAGTACTAATAAAGAAAAACATTAAAGGGTGGAGGGTCAGTTTACTTCAAGCTCACAGTATTTGCAGGGCACTGCCAGAGCTTTTATGGCCCAGAGAACAAACCCTTGGAGCACTCACAGAGCATCACATCATGTGTGGATGCAGGAGGCTGAGAAAGGTGTGTCTGGAACTCATCTTCACTATGGGAAGGGAAAGGAAGTTACTTCAGTGTGCCTGGTCTAGTGCAAAGTGTCCCTGCCCAGGGCAGGGAGCTGGAACGAGATGAGCTTTAAGCTCCCTTCCAACACAAACCATCCTGGGATTCGATGATTTATCAGAAATCAGTATATATTGCAAAAGTGGAGTGTTCAGATTTTAAAACAAATTTGGTTTGGCTGTGGTCTTGTCTGCTATCCATGAACTTCTGTGCCAGTAAAAACAGATGTGGGGGCTGTCGGTCCAGAGGCTGAACTGACTGAACTCTGCACTCATCTGGGACAGCGTGGGCACTTGAGTCTTTGGGGACATCAGCAACACAGTGTGGTGGACCCACTTAGTCACTACTAACTGTTTTGGAAATGGCTTCTCTGATTCCACAGAGTAATTTTGTTTTTAATTAAAAAAACAACAGACTTTAAAACTGTAATTGAACTCAAGGAAACTACATTTGATTCAGGGATATTATGGAAGCAATAAAGAGATTGAAAAAAATCAGCAGTTTTCTGGTGATTATTTGCGCAGCTCTCCTATTAATATTGTTTTGTTTGCCAGAGTATGATCAAAAACATTTGGCAGGCAAGACTTGGTCAGGAAAGTGAGCCAGTAAAATTGAGCTGTCATCTAAGTGCATACAGAAAAACTGTTCGCTTGGCATGAAAAACAGACTGTTTAGAGAAATAATAAACATGCCCTCAAAAATTATGTTCCTTCTCTCTAAAATCACGGAAGGTCACAAGACTTTGACCTTACAGAAGGAGCATAACACTTTATGAGACTCCTGTCAAAGCACATGATAAAAAATAAATACACTGTAATAAAGAAGTGTCAGGCTGATGGCTCGAATGTGCCTTCCTAACGTATCCTGTGTCCTTCCCGTAGGATGTGGTGATCCTGCTGCCACACAGTGACAGCCCAGCTGCAGGGAGAGCAAACCCATCCATTTTCCTGACCTATTGGCTGGTGTAATTAACCTTTGTTTCATCTCCCAAGTAAACCTTGCACACAATAAAATGTGTCAGAGTAAAGTAGAATTTATTGAAAAGTGTAATTTGCAAAGGCCCTGCTGGTGATTCAGCTGCTGGATAGAGCCCCAGATGCTGAGTGTCCATGAGGGATATGAGGATCTGGACAAAATTTGGTGGTTTTTCTGAGCCCTGATGATGGATGAGGGTTACAAGGATGGGTAGGGACTGGCTACCTCAGGAGCTGCCTGCAGCTGGGAGGGTGTTCACCCACTGGGCTGCACACACAGAGGGCAGTAGTCTCCCCTGTCAGCTCTTCAGGACTTCCAGGTATGCTCTTTATTTGGATTTCTCCTTCCTCCCCGATAAAGCTGTTTGCTTGAATGCTCCTGTGTAAACTCCGGGCATGGGAGTGAGACGTATCACTCATTCTTGAGAGTCCATGTGGTTTTCCATGTCATTGGAGCACCTTCAGTGGGGACCCTCTGCCAGCAGTTCCTGGCACTCTGTGCAAAGTGGTGACTGACAGAATAGCTTGTACTGGCCACAAACTAAAGCATTTGAAGGTGTTTCCCTGCAAAGCTTTGGGGCAGTGTAGAATCAGGTAGTATTTATGTATGAGAACTGAGGTGAGGGTTAAAGTCTGTTTCTAAACCCAGTTCTACCCAAGCATCTCTGACTAGGACCTGCTCATCACAAAAGGCTGTTGCCACTAAGGAAGAGAGAGAGCCCAGTACCCACAAAGACAGTATTTTTAAGTTATAGCAGGACACTTTGAGTTTCAGGTTACATGTGAAAATCTCCACTGAGTACGTAACAAACCAAGGAAAACCAATATTATTAAGTTAATCTTCCCTAAGATATCCCTGGAGCACAAATCTCAGGTGGAACAGCTGAGGGAACTGGGATTGTTCAATCTGGAGAAAAGGAGGCTCAGGGGGCACCTTAGCACTTTGTACAACTGCATGAGAGGAGGTTGTACTGAGGTGGGTGTCAGTCTCTTCTCCCATGTAACAAGGGGCAGGACAAGGCAATGCCCTCAAGTGGCACCAGTGGAGGTTTAGGTTGGGTATTAGGAAAAATCAGTTCACTGAAAGGGTGGTCAGGCATTGGAACAGGCTTGTCTGGGGCAGTGGTAGTGGAAGTGTTCAATAAACTGGATCTGTGGCACTTGGGGACATGGTTTAGTGGTGGCTGAGGGAACAGTTGGACTCAATGATCTCAAGAGGTCCTTTTCCAGCCTTAATGGTTCCATGATTTGTCACTCCCCCAATTACTTGCACAGCTTTTACCTTTATATTCTTCCCACCTGCCTGTGCCAGTGTTGCCTCACACACAGACACAGCAAAGGGGCTTTGCACTCACAGCTCAGGTCCAGCAGCAGTGGCAGATCCCAGAGAGGAGCAGGCTGGGCATTACCCTGGGCCTGCCTTGAGCTCCGTGTCCACAATAACATTAGTGTCTCCTTGAGCAACATAAAGAAAGAAACAGTCAAGAAGCTTCAACTCAGTTTTTGTGGGCAGTTCAGACTAGCAATCAGCACTGATGTGCTACCTGTGGATTTTATGGACTGACACTGCTTGGTGTTGTACAACCATCAGCCCTTCCTGCAGCATCTCGGGAGTTCAGAGGGAGCAAAAGTGTTGCTACTCTGCCTTCCTCAGTTGCTGGAGTCCTCCTCTCACATACAGCTTAAAACCAGCCAGATGACCTGTGCTTTGGAACTTCACCAGTAGAGCTTATACATGTGGAGAACATAAAAGATATTTAAATTTACAAAGCCTGAGCTCTCAGCGCGCTGAGAGTGTGTGCAAGTATTTGGCTTTGGGTCTGTCTGCCCCCAACCCCACAAAAGAGTTTAATCTAGAAAAAAAGAAATCTAAAAAAACCTTCATTTGCTGGCAGTTTAGATTCTGTTTAGTTATAACTCACAACCTCAAAACATAAGAATTAAGTTTAATAGTTCATAAGTTGTACAACGCACAGCACATACTGTTGTAATCTGTGCTGCACATAATCTATATGAAGTATTAACACCAATGTTTAAACAAAATACAAAGTCACTACAGGCAGTCAAACCTCAGCTGTACAATTTTGCTGAAGTATTTTGGCTATAGACGTGATTTTTCACCCTTCTACTCCCATATGGTATTAATTCAATTGTTTTATATGTTATACATGCGTAAGAACTAGAAGGGATTTCCTCAACCAACAAACACGGGGGATAAAAAGGTCAATGTTTATAAAAATGTCAAACTCAAAGGCTCTTCCCTGAGTTGTTGGAGGATTGCTATCAGTGAAGACTCAAAGCCTGTCATTCAAGAGTCCTCCAGAGAGAAAAGCTAATCTTGCCTTTCCACTTGTGAGTTACTGGTCGGATCCCTCAACTGAGCACCAGCAGCAGGAGTGCTGAATGGGGACCAGGGAAGTTTGGATGTGGTTTACAATAACGAAAAAAGGGTCATTGGATAGTTCAGTTCTTGCTCACTCTCGAGTTTGGTTCGTGATGAGGAGCTCACTGAGAAGCAGCTCCCAGTACAGTGCTGGTGACCTTCATGCCATGGTCTCTCCCTGCAAGAAGTTGGAAAGGGAACTGTTGCAGTTGCTCTTCCATGGGTAGTCTGGCAAATGAGAAATCAGTAAGAGACATTATCTTAACCTCTTTAAAACAGGGGTTTGTACGTCTCTGCTCTTTATCTGCAGCCTGGGTATGTTCTGGAAGGTAGTGCTCAATCACAAGTTGAGGTGGGAGAGCGTTGGGCACAATCCCAGCAGCGACTGACCTGCTTCCTCCCTTGTGATCAAATAAAACATCAGCAATATGTAAATATATTTAGGAGATGGGAGTTAGTGCAGGAGCTCCAGAATAACAAAACTCTTTCAAAACTGCTATCAGTTGAAAATGTGATCTCTCCTGGGAATGCCTGTTGGACAAAGGTCTTGGAGTCTGCCTAGGCAGAAGGTTCCAGCAGGAGTTAGGAGGGCCAAAGTTACTCCTACTCTATGGAATTGGAAAGGGAATGCTGTGGAAATGTCTGGAGCCTCACGGTGACGTGAAGATGTGCAGGTCTTAGGTAAGCAAGAGAAGCAGGAGCAGGGTCTGGTGTGGGTTTGAGGAGATCTCCCTTGTCCTCCTCAGTGTCCTGTTGTGGCTGCAGCAGCAGCTCTCAGCCCAGAGCACCCCGAGGTCTCTGGGCCAGGGAGGAGCTTTGGNAGGAAGGACCTTCTCCTGAGATCCACCCTAACCCTCCCTGGCAGAGCTTTGTGCTCTTCACTCAGGACCTCTCCCTGGTCACCAGGCAGGGGAATAGTGGTCTGTGCAGATGTGTTGGTGCTGCTGGTCCTGTACAGAACCTCCAGGACCCCATCCCCTCCCAGCCCTCACTCCAGCTCCCCATCACCTCCCAGCCCTCACTCCAGGACCCCCATCATCCCTCCAGCCCTCACTCCAGCCCCACATCACCTCCCAGCCGTCACTCCAGCCCCCCATCACCCCCCCAGCCCTCACTCCAGCCCCCTATCACCCCCCAGCCCTCGCTCCAGCCCNCGCTGAGCAGGCACCTCCACAAGGCTCTGCAAAGGCTCTCCATGAGCCCCAGCACAGAATCACACAATATCCTGGGTTGGAACGTACCCACAATGCTCAGTGAGTGCAATCCCTGGCCCTGCACAGACACCCCAACAATCCCACTCTGTCCAGAGAGCGCTGTCCAAACCCTCCTGCAGCTCTGGCAGCCTTGGGGCTGTGCCCACTGCCCTGGGGAGCCTGGGCAGTGCCCACCACCCTCTGCAGGAAGGACCTTCTCCTGAGATCCACCCTAACCCTCCCTGGCAGAGCTTTGTGCTCTTCACTCAGGACCTCTCCCTGGTCACCAGGCAGGGGAATAGTGGTCTGTGCAGATGTGTTGGTGCTGCTGGTCCTGTACAGAACCTCCAGGACCCCATCACCCCCCAGCCCTCACTCCAGCTCCCCATCACCTCCCAGCCCTCACTCCAGGACCCCCATCATCCCTCCAGCCCTCACTCCAGCCCCACATCACCTCCCAGCCGTCACTCCAGCCCCCCATCACCCCCCCAGCCCTCACTCCAGCCCCCTATCACCCCCCAGCCCTCGCTCCAGCCCCCCATCACCCTCTCAGCCCTCATTCCAG
>WBMV01007222.1:39036-107793 GCA_013396655.1 Campylorhamphus procurvoides
GATATGGGAGTATGGGATGTAGGGATGTAGGGATGTGGGATATGGGGTGTGTGATGGGAGTGTGTGATATGGGGGTGCAGGATATGGGGGGATTGGATATGGGAGTGTGGAATCCAGGGTGTGGTATATGGGAATGCAGGATGTGGGGATGTGGGAGTGTGGGATGTGGGGATGCAGGATATGGGGGTGTGGAGTATGGGGGAGTGGAGTATGGGGGTGTCGGTTACGGTGGTGTGGGATCTTGGAGTGCGGGATGTGGGGTTTGGGATGGGAGTGAGGTGTGGGAATGTGGGATAGGGGTGTGGGATGAAGGAGTGGGATGGAGGTGCAGGAAAAAGGGTATGGGATGGGGGTGCAGGATAGAGATATCAGGATGAGAGTGCAGGATTAGGGGAGCAAGATGGAGGATGTAGGATAAGGGTACAGGATGGGGGTGTGGGATGAGGGATGTGGGATAGGGGTCTGAGATGAGAGCATAGGATGGGAGCGTGGGATGGGGATGCAGGATGAGAATGCAGGATGGAGGGTGTGGGATGGGAGTTCTGCAATAAAGGTGCAGAATTATGGGGTGTGAGATCACCCCGAGTCAGGAGAGAGGCTGAGAACAATAGGATGGGAAGAGCCCCTGAGTCTGGCAGGACAAGCACAGAACTGTGTTAAATCAATCCATCTGAAGCTCAGCAGATCCCTATCAGTGGCTTCTCGGAATGTCATATGAGGGTCCAAAAATCTACAAGTGTCATAATATATGTACAGAAAGCAAAATTGTTTAAACTTTTTAAACAGCTGTGGCCATATATGGGTTTGAAATGTGGTTCTGGGCACAGTAAATAGAAATTTGCCATATCAGATGTAGGAATTGCAGTGTAGCCAATGTGAGATTCAGGTCTCATCTCGCCTGAAGTGGATGGCAGATCTTCTGGTGACTTCAGTGTGAGCAAGAGTTTCCCACAAAGAATTAAAAATACCTGCTACAGCATCAGGGGCCTTGAATTCTTCTGGCAATCCCAGTCTGTGTGGGCAAGGAAAATAAAACATCTAAAGTATGGTTCAAGTTTGGCCTGAGAAAGGTCTGCAGGATCAGACTGGATATCATAGAATCACAAAATGATTTGGGTTGGGAGGGACCCTAAAACCCATCCAGTACCACCCCCTGCCACGGGCAGGGACACCTTCCACCAGCCCAGGTTGCTCCAAACCCCATCCAACCTGGCCTTGGACACTTCCAGGGAAGGGGCAGCCACAGCTTCTCTGGGCAAACCTGTGCCAGGGCCTGCCCACCCTCACAGGGAACAATTTCTTCCTAATATTTAATCTAAACCTACTCTCTCAGTTTAAAACCATTGCCCCTTGTCTTGTCACTCCAGGCCCTTGTAAATAGTTTCTCTCCATCTTTCCTGTGGGCTCCCTTCAGTACTGGAAGGCCACAATCAGGTCATCCTGAAGCTTCTCTTCTCCAGGCTGAATAATCCCAATTCTCCCAATCTTTCCTCACTGGAGAGGTGCTCTGATCATCTTGGTGGCTCTATCAGAAACCATCCCATTTTCTTTAGCATTATAACACTGGTATTCAGAAAACTAATTTTAGACAGCCCTATAACTGTCATTAGTGGTCACTTAGAAGANACGGATGGGGCAGCCACAGCTTCTCTGGGCAAACCTGTGCCAGGGCCTGCCCACCCTCACAGGGAACAATTTCTTCCTAATATTTAATCTAAACCTACTCTCTCAGTTTAAAACCATTGCCCCTTGTCTTGTCACTCCAGGCCCTTGTAAATAGTTTCTCTCCATCTTTCCTGTGGGCTTCCTTCAGTACTGGAAGGCCACAATCAGGTCATCCTGAAGCTTCTCTTCTCCAGGCTGAATAATCCAAATTCTCCCAGTCTTTCCTCACTGGAGAGGTGCTCCAGCCCTCTAATCATCTTGGCAGCTCTATCAGAAACCATCGCATTTTCTTTAGCATTATAACACTGGTTTTCAGAAAGCTAATTTTAGACAGCCCTATAACTGTCATTAGTGGTCACTTAGAAGAGGAAATCTCTTCCCTCAAGGTTGAGGGTTCATTAGAACTTTCAGGTTGGTAGCAAAGCCTGGATATGGCCCTGAGAGTAATTAATTTCTTCATACAGATAGTTCCCTTTATATGAAACAGTGAAGGAATTAGTCTCAAAATTTCACACCTTCAAGGGGAATTTTCTGTGTACAGATTTGAAATTTAAAATTTTGGAATTAACATTGCCACTTTTAAATTTTTTTATTGAAATATGACCTTCCTCGTTTCCCATTTCATTCTAAATTAGATGATCCATGAAGGGTATTAAGAAAACTCATGCTCATTCCTACTGAATTATGATACAGAAGAAAGAAATTGATGACTGTGCAAAATGTTGGCCTTTCTCTCTTCCATCCCAACCTAAGTGTACCTCTGGGACAGATTTTACACAGTTCTGTGATGTGTTTCCCTGTGCCCCAAACCAGTCAGCAGTGTGAGCAGGGAAGATCCCTGTAGGCTGCAGGGCCTGAGCTGGGGTGGGCAGAGCTGGGAGGGGGGTGAGCACGTAATGCCCACCTGCCCAGTCCCCTCCTGAGGTTAACAGTGAGAAAATCAGTCTTTATGTGCCCTTCAGTCCTCTGTGACTGGGTTGGTTTCAGAGTTGGGTACACCAAGCAAAGCCCTGGCCTGAGGAGCTGTGCAGAGGATGTGCAGGATCTGCATGAGGTTGTCTTACAGCACTAGGGGGATTTGGCTGGGACACTGGTAATTCTGGAAGTTGGGAAGCTCCCTGAACTCCACACCATGAGCCAGAGTGTGCACACCTGTGATGTGACCATTGGCTTCCTGCCATCCCTCATGGCAATCAGGTTCCCTTAAACCCAGATCCCACTCCCACCAAACCAGTGACACAAGTGCCACCAATGTCAGCTGGTTCAGGACCAAACCTGGTTTGCAGTTTGATTCAAGGTAGCACATCAGCCCGAGGCACCTGGGTTTGCTCATGGGCCAGAGCTCTGCATTCAGGTGAAGGTGAGGACAGCAAGCCCAGCCCTGTCACCTGTGTCCCTCTTGTCAAGCACAGGTATCTCCACTAAATATTTTAACCTCACCTACTGATTTATGACCAAGACTCCTATGACAGGTTTTAAAAAATCTCTTGAATTTCAGCCAAGCTCTAGAGATTAAAACAGGTAAAGACTTCTAGGAGCATAAACAGCACATAGAAATCCTAAGCTGCATGGCACAATTATATTAAAAAGAAGTGTATTCTATGCCATCATGGTTCCAGCCACAGCAGATCTGCAACAGGCTGCAGTGCAAAGGGAAACTTCTAAAAACAGAAGCCCTTTAGGAGATTCCAAACACTGAGTTTTTCACTTCAAGGACATATTTTTGTTTGGTGTGATTTTCTGTAGGTGAGGCCAAGCTGCAACCATTTCTCCTGTTCCAGGGCCAGTGAGTTCTGCAGGAATGAGGAGAGATTTTGTTCCTAATCTGTGTTGTAGGGGCACTTTCATGTTTTTGTACCCATATTTTAAAATGAGATACACCTATGAATCAATAGGTTGTTTAAGAACAAACTAACAGAAAGGAACCTTTCGTCACTTAATTGTTTTATATTGTTTGGCCTTTAATGAGAGCTATTTTATGTAATTGGCTCTCTAACTTAGTGGGTTTAACTAGCTGTAGTGGTGCTTGTGAAGGACTGGGAAACCAGCTTTAATATGATTTTAGTATGTATAAAACATCTTGTTATTTTTTTAAATAAAGTGTTTCAATTAGCCATTTTTCTGTTTAATGATTTAAACATCTCCCTGCTGATCTATAAACCCAAATCATCCAGATCTGACATAGCACTCGAGAAGCAGGAACCAAAACTGACTGGAGGCTAACCATAAAACTGAAGAGTGTAAGGATCTCATTCTGTTCCTTCACTTTTAAACACCCAAGGCCCCAGCTCTGCACAGATGTAGTCATTAATTTAATTTATGAACCATAAACAGTCCCGTTCCAGTGAGCCGATGTGCACACAGTGAGTAACCTCAGCACACACCCAAGTGTTTATAGCACGGGGCTAATGGGGCATCGTTAAGGCATCCTTAATGTCACGACAGATGCAGGGGTTGGTTGGATTTCTGCCAATGCAAGACTGATAAGGATAGTTCATTGTTTTCCAGCTGAAACGCTTTCAGTACCTAGGAATGAATGGTGCAGCCAGAGGTGCTGTTTCAGTTTGAGTGTAATTATTTGCTGAACTAATGCACCAGCGTTTAACTTGCCCTTTTATACATACCCTGACTGTCATTTGCAAAACATTTGTCACCTGCAGTTTCACCTGTGCAGCTCCACGTTGTAGCCAGACCAGTTTTGATGTGAACTGGGGGACTGGAGTTCCTGTGCACAAAATCAACACAGCGCTGTTCCATAGCAGCTCTGGGTGGAGAAAAATGGTTGTGCGTGCTGTCAACAAGGGAAAAGTGTAATTATATTCATCTATTAGCTGGGACCTTGGTTCTAGGGGTAGCCACCACAATTTTGGCAGTGCTGGCGAAGGAGCTCCGAAACTACCGATCCTTTCATGACCAGGAATCAGTTCACAGAGGAGAGGCTGTCACAAGAAATACTGCCTGGCCTGAAATCTAGTCACGTTTGTGTCTGGTTACTGGTTTGCATTTCCAAACATTGCAATCCTTGTCTGTGAACTAGCTAAAAAACCAACAACAACAACAAAAAAGAACAAAACAAAACAAATTAAAATCCTATATGTAAAAAAAAAAGAAAGAGAGGGGGACTTTCACAGTGTGTTTCTTAGTGTTTGTGCTGTTTTGGTGCTCTGCAAAATAAAAGGATGTCAGGGGAAAGGTGTCCCAGTCAAATGGTTGGATATGTGATTTCACAGGACAGCGTGCTGTACCCAGGGGTTGTGGCAGGGACAGAGATGGCACTTATGGGAAACTTCTCATTTGGGGGGCTGTTCTAACAGATACAAGTTAAATGTATTCAGGCATTAGTAGTTTTAGGGGGATTTTCTTACGCTTATAAAGAAATGGGGGTCAGCCAATTTGTGAGAGCTGCGGGGGTGTGTGTAGTGGAGAGGAGGATGGGCTACAGACCTCGTGTGGCAGAGAAATGAACGGGCTGCAGCCCTCGCTCAAACCAAACCGCATTCCCTAAACAAGACTTTCCAAGATAATTCCACGGTCAGACTGCCCGACGAGGCCAGGTGTTCTCAGAAAATCATTTTTGGAGGGATACGTGTCTAAACGCTGCTGCCGAGGCTTTGCCCGGCCATTAAACACGACGTATTACTCAGGGCTGAGCTATTCCCCCAGCCCTGATGCTCCTTCCCAATTAGCCCGTGATGTCACGTTTTCCACTCTCTCCGTAGCACTTTGTGGATTTCCTGAATATTAAGTGCGGCGAGGAGGGAGAGAGGGTGTCTGACTCCCCTCCTCGGACACCCGTGGGAAGGGCAGAGGGTGCGGGGCGGGGGGATGTCCCCGCACGACACCAGGGTCCCCCGCACTGTCCTGCAGCCGGGGACGGGCAGAGCCCCCAGCTCGGGTCCCCCCTGCCCGAGCGGGCTCCGCGGACTGGGACCCCCGGCCAGGGGCTTCGCCGCGGTGGGAGGAGGGCCGGGAGTGACGGGAGAGGGACGGGGGACATTTTATTAGAGCTGTTTTAAAATTTGGTGTTGAGAAAACAACGAATTGGTTGTGTTTAAAACGCATCGAGAGCTTTGATGCAAAAAGAAAAAAAATATCCCCGGTTATTAATTAACTTAAGCAGCGCTGCGGGGCGGCCCCCGGTCCCTTTGGACAGATCGGGGTGGGAGCGGACACTGGGAACCCCTTTACTCTTGGGAGAGCCGAGACTTCGATGTGAGAGCCCTTATTAAGCCGTACCCGGCGCTCGCAGGGAGCCCACGGGGGTCCTGAACCCCGAGGGGAGAGGTGCTGGATGGGGTCTGCAGTGCGGGGGTTATTCAAAACATTATTCAAATATTATTAAAAATAATATTTTCCCGGTTGGGATATTTCCCGAGGGATCCAGGAGGCAAAGAGTTTGAATTTCGCTTTTCTCCGCGTTGTGGTTGTTGAGAGTCGGGAGAGCTGCGAGAACTTAACGGAGGGGCCGGTGATGCGGGAAAATTCAGCAAAACTCTTCTTCCCGTCAAATCGGGGGTTAATCAGAGGAGCAAAAGTGTTCTCACCGCAGGGAAGAGTTTTAAATCACTGGGTGAATTGTTTTCTTCTTCATAGTAAAATTTTCGCTGGTGGAACTGTCATTCTTGTCTGAATTGCCCAGCTAAACCCGAGATATCTGAAGCGTGAAAGTAAGCGAAAGGAGCGTTTAAAAATGCGTTCCGCTTTTATATAAAACGAAGATTGGAAGAACCTCCTAACGGGATAGATGCATCTTTAGTTTCTGAAACTAGTTATGTACATTCGTATAAACTTCTTTTTGAAAAGAGCTAACTCTGAAGTAGTCTGCATCTAACAGTTATATAAAGTCTGTCGCTGCTGCAATAAAAAAAACCCCCAAAAGAACAACCCAGAGCAAAACAAATCAACTAAACAAACCCCAAAACAACAACAAAAGCAACAAACAAACACACAAACAAAGCCCCGCGGTAAATGAAGAGCGATTTTTCAGAGAAGGGTGATTCCCTTCCAGTAGCTGGGGGGAAAAAGGTGGATAAAATTCGGGGCCTGCAGCTTGTTCGTGCCGTTGCTCCCCAAAGCCCCATGGATTCTGCCGAACTCCAGGACCCTGCTGTTTAAAAAAGCGGTTGTGTGAATCTACTGCCCAGATCGATGCGAAATAAAAGGGAGGGTTTAGGTGCTCTGTAAGAGCACGGGAAATTAGACAATTTTCAGGCGCTGTAAAAGTCGGAATAGAAATGATAATTAATAAAAAAAATTGACCGATGCCCTTTTTGCTACAGAATTTGCTTTGCAACGATTTTAAATTACTGACTGTGAGTGACACCGGGTGGTGAAGTTCATCTTTTCTTTCTTCAGCGCAGCATCAAAGTCTTTCAATAGGAGTGTTTGCAGAAATATTAATTTTTATTTTAATTTTTTTTTGTGAACTCGGGCTGTAGGCCTGCTCCCGGCGTGGATGTGGGATCCTCCGACGGTCCGTCGGAGCATGAACAGCCTCAGGGCGTAAGAATCATAAGGAATGTAAAAATTTAAACTATCAAAGATGGTGCCGTGTGATGGAAATGATACCGTGTCTGTGCAGCCCTGATCCTAACATACTCCGAGTTGGGGATGGGAGTGTTAATATTTGCAATTATTCATGAGTTTTGATTTATTTTAAGGAAACAAAAAACTCAATGGAGTGTGGGTAATTTCTTTTACGCGCACTGTTTGTTTATGAGTGCTCTGGTCTCGGAGGTGAGGTTGTTTAAACAATCCGATCTGGATTAGTCTGTTCGCTTGAATGTGGCCAAAATTCTTCTCACTTTACTCATAATTATTCTGCTCGTTTTATGATAATAGCTCCAAGGGGGTCTTTCACCTCGGCCGTAAAAAATCAGCACCTTGGCATGGAAACACCTTGTGATCTAAACGGAGCAGATGGACAAAGATGGGCGAACGAAAAGCCACGTCAGGAAACTGGAAGGGTTTTGATGTGGGATTTTCGATTATTTTGGGGGCCCCATTGGCCTCGGTCATAGCTCCCCGGAGCACAGGTGTGCACAGGGACACTGCTGCCCAGAGATTCCCGGGAGGGACGAGGGGAAGTGGGGGATGGATGGAGGGATGGAGTCGCCCGGGGCCGCGCAGCATCTCGGTGGGCTTTAAGCTGCCAGTCCCCGCTGCTGCCCCATCGGGTGATGTCTGAATAAATGACAGCTCCCTAACAGGAGGGAGCATCGGGGGACCTAACGGGGGTTCAGCCCGTTTCACAGCGCGAGAGGCATGATTTTAAACTGAAGAAACTTGGAGAAAACAGAAAAATCCTCTCGAAACTGCTCCGTACAAATGGCAGTAACCATATGGAACAGGTTATGTGGGAAGGCAGTGGAAGTCCGGAGCACAAATGAATTCGTTGTTGTCGCATGCAGAGGTGAATAGTAGAGTGAAACGGCAGCAGGACTCAAACAGCGCTGACAGGAGCAGCAGAGCGGCCTCGTGTTCTCCACAGTTCCCCGAACGCCTCCGCCTATCCCTTCCCCACCATTAAATACAAATTACCGGCCCGGGGGTCCCCGCAGCCGGGCCCTGCGCATCTGCCGAGGGGTGCGAATCCCCCCGGGGCTGTTCCCGGCTTTGCGGGGCGCTGGCTGCGGGTCCCCCCACGCGTGTTGACGGACTGTGACCCGCGAGAAGCGCTGGAGCCCGGGCCCGGGGGGAGCTGCCGGACCCTCGGGCCCCGACAGCCTCCGAGTGCTGGGACACGACCCCCGTGGGCTGCGGTGACTCCTGTGGCCGTCCTGTCTTGTTTACGGATTACGGAGCGGGGCCACGGCAGCCGCACGGGGAAAATGGGCTGAAAGCTCTTTTTCGGTCAAAAATCATAAAGAAGGAGGGTCATTCCCTTCTCCCGGGGATGAGCCCGCCGCTCGTCCCTCTGCGTGGGCCCGCTGAGCCCCTGAGACGCCCCTCGTGAAAACCACCCAGGCGCGGTCCCGCCGTGGGCAGGGGTCGAGCTCAGCCCAAACCCACCCCACGCTGGGGGATCTCGCCGAAATTATCCCCCTCTAATCCCTTAGTGCCGACGCTTTCGGTGGGGATTACGAGCGTTCGGGCTCCCGCACACGGATCTGGCGCGAAGCTCATCAGTAACGAGCTCGTGGGTATCTCCTGTCGTGCGTGACACGGGCTAAAGGGGATTAAGCGAATCCCGTTGTAACGAGCAAAATGTTCGTGTAAAGCCTCCAAATGTCCAGGGAAAGGTTCCTCTTCGCTGTAGGCGTTGTTCCCTCACCAGACCCTTTTAGATGTTTACAGAGATGTGGCCGAGATCGGCAGGGAACCCGGAGCTGAAGGCGTCGGGCCTGGGCCCTTCGACGGGCAGCCCCGACCTCCAGGGCGGCCTCCGCCTGCCCTCGGGCTGTCCCGGCTCCTCCGGCCCCGGGACCCCCGGACACTAAAATGGGGCTGCCCCCAGGGCAGCGGGCGCGGTGGTGCTGCGGGGCAGGGATGTGCGGGCCGGGGCCGGGAGTCAGGGGCTCCCCGAGGGTCCCTCTGGCTCCGCGTCCCTCCCCATCGGCCGAGGCGCTCCGGAGCTCCAGTTACCCCGTCAGAGGAAGGGGATGGGGAAAGAGATGCGGATGGGGATGGGAATTGGGATGGGAAGGGGAAAGGGGATTGTAATTGAAGACTGGGGTGGAGATGGCGACGGGGATGGCGATGCGGATGAGGACGGGGACGGGGTTTGGAGCCGGGGACGTGAACCAGGACGGTTCTAATGATCGGGCCTGGGCTGCGCTTCGAAGGGGCCAGCGGCTGTTTGGGTGTCTGCTCTCCCGCAGCGAGCAGAACGGCTAATTTGCTTTATATGGCGGGGGATCAAATGCCNGAGGATGCAGCACCCGCTGGAGCTGGGGGCCGCTCGCTACTTCCCGGCCGAAGCCTTCCCCGACCACCGCTCCCATCGCTACCGCAGCTTCATGATCGAGGAGATCCTCACGGACCCCCCGGACGCCAAGGGGGCCGCACCGGCCGGGGAGCTGCTCAAGTTCGGGGTGCAGGCGCTGCTGTCTGCCCGACCCTACCACAACCACCTCGGTACGTCCCGGGGGCCGGGCTGGGGAGCGATGGGGGCGGCGGGTGGGGAGGCATCGCCGGCTCCTGGTCCCCAGCGCCTTTCGGAGCCGTGCTCCTGGAAGAAAAACTCGTGAATTCTGCGTGAATAAATCGGGCTCTGCCGGCCGAGCGCATCCCGCCGGCCGCAGCCGGGTGTTTGGGGCCTAAAAGAGAAGGAAGAGGCTTCACGGCTGCAGCGGTGCTTTCACAGAACGGCCTTTGAATTTCAGGGGAGAAAGCTGTTGTTAATCGGTTGGGGGTTTTGTGGTTTTGGTGTTTTTTTCCCCCGTGTTTTTGGATGAGGTGTGAATTGCTGGAGCTAGGCAGTGGAGTTGGTATGTGTGTGGCTGCAAGGGGCGGCGCGGGGTCCTGCGGTCACAGATTGAGCTGGAAACTCGGCATATATATGCGTGTGTGTATATAAATATACATACATATGATACATAATATAAAACATAATATAAAGATATAAGTTTATATAATATAAAATATCTAAGATATAACATTATAGTCTTTACTATAATACTTCGATGTATATTTATTTAAAACGGATGCCAGCGGATTCTATCCAGTCGGATACAGTATCTGGGACAAATGCAGTATATTGACGACATGGTTGGGATTTTTTCTAACGCCAGGATTTAATATTTTTTAAAGGCCAGTACTTAATACATTTTAAAGGCCAGTATTTAAATGTGCGACGGCGAAACTTTCACTTCCCAAGCCATTTCATCTGCCGAGCCGTCACTCTGTATCCGTAGAATTGAACGGAAAAGGAGGATCCCAATTTCTTTTTCTGCATTTAAGAGAGAAAGAGCAAAGCGGCAACACCCAGAGCAAGGGAGCAATACACGTTAGAATATTTAGAAATCAGTATTATTTCCAAGATGAACTATTCACAACTATTTGGAGTAGCGGACCAGATAAAAGGCTCTTTACATCACTCACGGCTCGGTTCCGCGGGGATCAGCGAGAGCAGGGTCGGGCCCTGCAGGGAGGGAGGTGGTTTCAGCGCGGGCCGAGGAGCAGAGGCTCCCCTAAAAGTCCTTCCCCCGCCGCCGAGGTCTTTCCCGTGTCGCTGGGGGAGGACGGGCCGAGCATCGGATGAGGGACCCGAGCCGAGCAGGGCTGGGCCAGACCCGGGAGAACCGAGTCGAACCGGCCGAGTGGCGGCCGCAGCCCGAGGGGAGCAGCATCCTCGGGGATGGGCTCGCTGTCCCCTCCTCGGACATTTCTTCATAGGAAAATTGCTGGAATGCGGTTCATGAAGGGGGGTAGAAATTGTTACTACGACGAAAATATCCTAAAAAATTCCAAGAAGGGTTTTCCGGGACTGTACCCCGGCCCCGCCGTCTGCCGCGTTCAGCCGGGCCCGGCAGCTCTCGGGTGACACCGAGGGGAAGGCTTTTGGGTTGATTTAAATTATTTTCATTTTTAACATCCCACACACACATACAAGTCATGCCGTAATTAGGGTTACCCTTAAAACTGCCGGTTTAACGCTAAAACTTGACCATGTACTGCGGAGGGGACGGAACCGGGATGACCCAGGACCCGACCCGCGTCCCGGGGGTCCCGCACCCCTCCGGCCCCGGGGGCTCCGCTCCGCGTCCCCGCGAGGAAGGAGGAGAAGGGCCCGGGGTTCTTTGCAGGGTCTGGTCCCCTGGACACCGAGGCACCCTGCAGCCCCGGGGGTCCCCGAGCGCTGCCCGGCGCTGACGGCCCCTCTCTCCCGCAGCCGTGCTGAAGGCGGAGCCGGCCGCCGTGTTCAAGTTCCCGCTGGCTCCCCTGGGCTGCTCGGGGCTGGGCTCGGCGCTGCTGGCCGCCGGCTCGGGGCTGCAGGGCGGCTCCGCATCGCCACATCTCCCGCTGGAGCTGCATCTCCGCGGCAAGCTGGAGCCGGGGCCCCCGGAGCCGGGCAAGGCCAAGAAGGGGCGCCGAAGCCGCACCGTGTTCACCGAGCTGCAGCTCATGGGGCTGGAGAAGCGCTTCGAGAAGCAGAAATATCTCTCCACGCCCGACAGGTAGGCGATGGCGACCCTCGGACCGCGGGCGCGAAGCGACGGGAAGGGGCTCATTCTGGATGGAAAAATTCGGGGAAGCTGCCACCCGAGAGGGACGCGGCCGGGCTGACCGCCTCTCTCTCTCGCCTGCAGAATAGACCTGGCCGAATCGCTGGGGCTCAGCCAGCTCCAGGTGAAAACCTGGTACCAGAACAGGCGCATGAAATGGAAGAAAATAGTAAGTGTCCCTGAATCGTCCGTCCTTTCTACGCTCTCTGTCCGCGTTCGATCGGGTATCGAGCGCTACCCCGGGAGCTCGTCCCCCTGCATATCGGCCCTGGGCTGATAATGATGATGAGAGTAGTAGCAACAATAATAATAATAATAATAATTATAATGATTATAACTATATGCCCCTGGTCTTTAAGGCCAGCACCGCCTGGGTCCCCCCCCGTTCCCAGCCCTGTCTGAGCCCTCCCGCTGTACCTCTCGGATCCCGGGGGAGGGGGGCGGTGGGCACAGCCCGACAGGACCCGCACTGCGGCCCCGGCCGGGGCAGAGCGGGGTTCCTGCGCCCCGGGCTCACAGCAGCACTGTTTTACCGGGGTGTCCCCCTCCTCTGCCCCCTCCCCGCCTCGCAGGTGTTACAGGGGGGCGGCCTGGAGTCCCCCACCAAGCCGAAGGGGCGCCCCAAGAAGAACTCGATCCCCAGCAGCGAGCAGCTCTCGGAGCAGGAGCGAGCCCGGGACGCCGAGAAGCCGCCCGAGAGCCTGGGCTCGCCGGCCGAGGTCAGCCAGGAGGAGTGAGGGCGAGCGCCGTCCCCGCACCGCCCCGGGCCCGGGGGAAGAGGATGGAGGGCAGCTCGGACAGCGGCTGCGGCCGCTTCGGACTCGGGAGGTTGGGACGCTTTGACCGGCCACGGCCGCGGGATTGTTGTGCGACGGCCCGAGGGGCCAGAAGGACACTGGAGCCCACCTTCCACATCTATTCGCTGTCTAAAACCCTGTGGTGCCCCTAGTTATTCAAAAACTGCATTTTATGATCAGTTTTATTAATGCGAAGATTTACTTTATTTACTTTATTTCAATAAAGTATTTTATGAACTATCGCTCTGAGTAACATAATGCGTTGGGGTTAATGTTTTTAAATTTTCTTCTTTTTTTTTTTTTTCTTTCCCCCGTGGAGACAGGTTAGAAATTCAAACTCAAGTTCCAGGCAGATGTAGAGAGAGAGAGCAAAGCGCGGTGGTACCGGGAAGATTCTCGCACCGTTTTCCCCGACAGCTCGGCTGCCCGTGGCCGGGAGAGGCCAAACCCACAGTCTCTTCTTGGTCAAATTCGGATACTTTCGCATTTTAAAGATACTTTACTTGCTGACAGATAGATTAATTATCTCCCGCACCACGCACCGTAAATGATACTTTTAAAAAACCTTCTTCGTGAGTGGCCGCGACGTAGCGCGAAATCTTGGCTCTTTGTTGTTATTGTCTCTCGCTTTTTTTTTGCTTGCTTCTTTTCCCTGAGTCCCTGCTCCGCGTTTTTCAGTCGGGATGTCAAATTACAGAGCATCTACTGAGACATGCAATTACCACCGTTCTGCTGGAAAACAGCAGCTCCGCAGGGAACGGCGAGAGCGAAGAGCGGGGGCAGGAGAGCGGCGGGACAGCCCCGGGCTGAGCCTCTGCTGCGGGGGCGCCTCGCAATTAGCGGCGGTAATTATCGCCCGCGGCTCGGGGGACCTCGGTGCCTCCCTGCCCGCCGCCCGGGGTGCCCCCAGGGCCGGCTGGGCGGCGGATCCGGAGCAGCCCCCCACCACAGCCCCGCACCGCAGCCGGCTCCAGGGAGCGCTCCAGCCAGTGCCAAGGGCACCAAGACGGCGGTCCGGTCGGAGAGGAGCACAGCGGACAACATCGACGGGCTTTAACTCAAAATAGCCCCGAGTCGCCGCCCCGGTGGAGCCCTCGGCGGGTGCTGAGGTGATTCAGCGCTGAATTCATCCCGGTTGGTCCCCGTTTTTCTCGCTTCGCCGCTCTCCAGGGCTCCGGCCCCGCTGCAATGAGGCTCCGGGGTGCCCTCTACCCCCTACCCTGGCAAGGCTCGGGAGGTGGCCGGGGATTCCTCCATCCCAGGTTTAATCAGCTCCCGCGATGGGCAGTGGAGAATACGGCGGGTGCTGGGCAAAGAGGAAACAACCTCATATTCTTAACGCTGAAATGATTCAGATACTTAACCAAACAATTAGTTGGAAACGTTTTGCTTAACCTGGGGATAAGGATGAGGGCTGGGAAGAGGGAAGGCGGAGGGGGGGCTGACAGAGCCGCAGGTCTGCCGGGGCAGGGCCGGGTGGGCGTGTGGCTTTGTCACCTCATTGTCACTGCTGCCTCTTGTTTCTGGCGGCTTCAGTGCACGTGAGAACAGCAGCCGGTGTTAATTAAAAGGGAGGTTCACTGACGCATTAACCCAAATTAACCGAACGACGAGCTGTGTCCATTCCCAGTGTCACAGGGGGCTGGCATAGCCGGCCTTCAGTCGGTGCTATCGCGGTCGCGGCACAATGTTAATATTTTCTTTTCGCACTTGAGTAAGTGGCGAAGTGATTATTTTCTCGCAGACCATAAAGTGATTACTCTTCGCAGACCATGAAGGTATTAAAAAGGGTAAGTTGTTTTATTGTATTTTATTTTTCCCAGACAGCGAGCGAGAAGAGCAAGGCAGGGTTTGGGATGCTCTGGTAAGCTGGTGTTCTGCCGAGCCGGAGCCGGGCAGCAGGGCCGGTCCTGCCGGTGGTCCCGGGGCTCCTCTCCCCTCTCCCCGCACACCGAGTGGCCGCGCAGGGGCCTCTCTCCGCGGCTTCTGCACCAGAGGTAATTTTTTTTCTTGTTGTTCCACGGCAGGAGAAGCTCCGAGGGGGCTCGGGAGAACCTCCCCACTAGCAGATGCCCGTCCCCCGTGAGGCTGCCTGTGTGCCCGGAGCCCCCGGGCTCTCCAGCGCTGTTCTGCCATCTCCCACCCGGCCATTGCCTCCAGCAGGACGGAGCAGGTGGGACAGGACCCGGCTGGCCTCGGTGGGAGCAGGGACGGCTCTCTGGGGACAGGGACACGCTGCCCGTGTGTGAACACGCTGTGAGTGGGCACACTGTACCTCCAGCACCGGCACCGCCGCACTCATGGGCTCCCCGCTGGAGCCGCCTGCCCAGGAGCGTTTTAGTAATGATTTTAATGACCAGCTTTCGCTTCGGAGGAGCCGGTTACAGCCCGGAGCGGGACTGAGCCGGGCTGAGGAGCCCTCCTGCCTCCGCACCGATGCTGATGAAACCCAGAGTCCTCTCCGGCACCGGAGAAGCCTATTAAAGTTATCAGACAATACACCTAATTAGACTTTTTTATCGGTTGGTTTGTTTTTGTTGTGTATTTGTTTTGTTTTGGTTTTCTTGTAAATGAGTTATATATTTAGATATATTTATCCTTTTAACGATTTCCTGTGTTGTTTTCTGTTAAAGTTTCATTTCCCATGATTTCCTGCAGCATCTCCGGGCAGGCTGCCTGTGGGGCTGGCTGCTGTGGCATCACACGTCAGTGACAGCAACTCGGGGCCAGGGGTAGGCAGGTCCCGATGGTGTACATTCCAATGGATGGGTAGTCCACGGACTGGGGTGGAATGAGGTGATCTTTAATATCCCTCCCAGCCCAAACCATCCCGAGACTCTGCGATTCTGTTTGAAAAGCAAAGGCAAGCGCCACCAGCCGCCAGTGACAGCGCTTTAAAATCTGTTTGATAATATCTGCACGCATTTAAACCCAGGGCTTTGGGGCTCACCCCGACCAGCATCAATTAATATTTTTGGCTGGTGAGCACGACAAGGAACTTACACCAGGCCTCACCTGCACACAGGTGGATAATTTTGGTTAGTGCAGCATAATTGTTTCACTTTCTAATTATCTTTTACCGCTGTAATGAACCCGTGTGGGTGCTGTTAGGCTGCGATGGGTGAGACATAGCAGAGTTGTCTCAGCCCAGACACTCAAAGGTGTTCGACAGGAGCCTTGGGGAAGATCTGGATGACTTTGTTCAGTGCTGTAATTTCTCCTCAGAGCCCTCTTCTGCCTATGGGAATGATCTCCCTCTGCAGCACCCCAAAGCTGCCAGCAAAGCTGTTCCCCCACCCTGAGCATCATTTGCTAGTGCTGTATAATTCGGTGGCCAGTAAAGTACGTTTGTAGTTGATGCACCTGATCTGTTTATTCTCTTTTCTGTGTATAAATAAGATGTACTAGTGTAACACATTTATTCTGGCAGAAATGCACCCGTGCTAGCAAACTCCACCATTTTAATTACCAGTATAGGTATAACCGTGCATGTTTTCCCTATAAATGAAGCAGAAGCGCATAGACTGCAGGCTGGAAAAGTGTGTCCTTCCCATGTTTGAATGCTAGTTGGGTCACAGGTAATCAGTGAATGTTGGTTTTCTGAACAAAAATCTATTTACGTGAGTTTTCAATTCAAACACCTAAATTCCCTTTTTATGAAGCATCTCAAACAAACCTGAGAAATGTTCTGCTTTCCCACCAATGTCAATTTAAATATAGCTCCGTGGATCCAGGGGGTTTGAAGATTAATGACATGGGTGTTTATGCAGAGGTAGTGCTCCATCAAGAGAGGACCCGGGGTGGTGCTGTGAGGGGGTGTCCCACTGCTGAGGGCAGTGGCATGGCCCTGATTCTTGTGCAAGGCCAGGGGAGATCTATTCTGCCTTTCTGGAAGAAAAATCTTATCCTAGAGCAATACCATGAGGACACTTTCTACCAAAAGAACCCCCAAAGCACAACCTTGATGCTGCACTTACATCTCCAGAGGGTGGGAAACTGTAGAGGGGGGTGGAGGGGAAATGAGAAGTGGGTTGGGGAGTATGGAGGGTCTGATGGAGGGGATGTGGGAGGATTCAGGGGGCTATGCGGGGGATAGGGAGGGATGTGGGGAGGATGGAGGAGTGGGGATGTGAGGGGATGGGAGAGGATGCAAGGGTATGTGGGGAGCGATGTTGAGGGGTGTGAGGAGGGATGAAGGATGCAGGGTTATGTGTGTGGGGAGGTGGGACTGATGGGTGAGGAGGCTGGAGGGGGATGCAGGGAGTACAGGGGAGTGGGAGATGAGATATGGGGGTTTTGAGGGGATGGAGGAGTGGGGGAGGATGCAAGAGGTTCTGTGTGGGGCTGTGAGGTGGATGGGAAGGAATATCGAGGGATGTCAGGTTGTGGGGGGTGGGTGCAGGAGTTTTGGTGGCACATGGAGAGGAGGGAGGGGGACACTGTAGCCTGCACCCCCCAGGTATTGATCAAACACCCCACCTTACACTATATGTGTGTGCTGAATGGAAACTGGGGTGGGTCAGGCCTTCTTGGACTTGGGGAGAAACCATTAACATCTACCTGGGACTTTTCCCCACCATTTGGGTCCAAAATAAAATGAAGGGATCAATACAACCTACTGAGTTCAGTCAAATCCTCTAAAATTCATTAACTAGAATGTGAAAGTCCTGTTATTAGATGTTTGTCTTAACCCAAAATGTTGGATTGAGGTCATTACACAGACATTGAATTTGGTTGTTTCAGCTGACTTGTATGGTAGATAAAATCTAAACACTGAATTACTTATTCCCTGAAATTTGGCCCAGTAATGTGTCAGTGAAGTTCAGGGCAAGTTTGCATTACCACACTCGCATGGCGTTGCAGGCTGTTCTCTCTGCCTTGCTCAGCTTTGCCATGAAATCTGTAGGAAATGTGTCAGAAGCCAGGCCTGGGGACAGGGATGGTTACCTTTAGTGGGGTTGGGGGTGACTTTGCATCAGTTTTCATAGCAGACATTAAAAATACATCCCTTTGTCCAGGCAGCTCTGCGCTGATGGGAAAAAGTCACAGTCGTGCATGGACTCATCTGTTTACAAACAGAGTCCATTAAAACATGATTATGTACAACATGGGCTCTTCCTCTGCAAGATCCTCAAATCCATGGTTTACATTGCACCTTATATTAACAAACCACAAATTAAGCTTGAAGAGTTTTTAAAACATATTTTCTTTTTTTTTTAGGAAGCGAAGATGGAAGTTTTCTGAAATAGAAATGGTATATAAGGCAAATGAATAAAAGAGTGATTTGTGTCTTCTGGAATGAGAAGATTCCAGTTTTTCAAAATTATTTTCCCCTCAGAGAATTAATTTAAAGAGTATTGGGCAGCGCACACTCACTGTCTGAAAAGATATTAAAGCTAGTGGATTATATTCAAAAGGAGGATACTATTTGAGGAGGAAACCCTTGAGTCAGTGCTGAAGAGCTCCCCTGCTGAGCTCAAGTAGAGATATGCCTAAAGTGGGATGTTCATTCATACTCAGGAGTTACTCAGGCGTGACTTTGCAGTGAAAATTTATGCAAACCCCCATTAATTTATGGCAATTGTTTCCAGCCTGGTGTTGCATAACAAGGCTGAAAACTTGCTTACGCAGGATCCCCGGCCCTCAGCGATGTTCCAGCAGGATAAAGCAAATAAAGGGTAAACAGAGAAGAGGCAGATGTGCAGGAGTTATTCGAGTTATTCACAGAGAACACGGCATGTCCCGCAAACTCTGATGTCTGTCTGGAGACACGGGATTACAGCAACGAGGAGGAGAGAGCCTCAAACCTTGCACTGGGCCATTTTACAGAAATGACAGCCATTTTAGACGAATTAGACGGATTTATTACGAATTATCTTCTTCAAATCTCAAGCTTTTAATTTGTGTAGCACAAATATTGTGCCAGGGAAGTGTTTGGGGAAAAAGAGCCACGTATGGCAGGAGATCTCAGCAAAATGCAGGTCTGATTTTGTCTGGCAAGGAAGGTGCTCCCAAAATGCAGTTCTTTTTTCACCACAGTGAGGTCTCCAAGGGAGAAGTTGGCTGTTCAGTCTGAGCTAACAGCCTTTTTCCTTCTCTGCTGCTTGACAAGGTCTTAGAGAGATCCCACACTGTTAATGCTGCTACGAACACTTTCCAAGGTATTTACTGAAGATTAAGCACTAGTCCTTAAGGGAATAACATGCATCCCAAATATTTTCGGATTATCTTCTCTCTTAATTATATCATTTTCTGAAATATGGAAGTGAATAACATCTTGTCTAAATCAAAACAGTTTTTAATACACGTTTAAAGTAAAGAAGAATTTTTGTGCGTTTTCCTCTTTTTTTTTGTAGAAGTGAGAGCTGGTTTGCTGAATATTTCCATTTATTAGATAGAAATTCTCATCAGGCCTGCTCAGTCTGTGCAAAATGCTGGATGTTTGGGCCAGTCCTTGAAGATTCTCCGAGCCTCCTCTCATTGCCTCTTGGAGCCTTATTGATGCCACATGAAAGGTTTAAAGGGCCCTGTAGGGCTTTCTTTAAAAAAATTCTGTGGTGTGCTGTGAAATTTCCACATTAATGCACGTGGAAGTATTTCATATTCAGATTTCATACCCTTAATTTTAGAAGTCACAGGATGCTGCTTGTTCCCTGGTGTGTCTCAGTAGGCAAGTACCTGTGTACAGAGCACATGTATAAAACTGAACACAACATGTTAAGCTTCTTGATTATTGGAAATTAAAATTCCTTTTTCCCTAGTATTTGTACTGGTAAAGTACAAGAGTTCAAATATTTGCAGAAGGCGACGGTGAAGCAGCTGTAAATATGGCTGAATTTGCTTCTGAATTTAAATGAATATTTGCAACTTTTTGGCTAAGCTGTAATGCATGTGTGTATGGGCCAGGGGGTTTGTAGCTGCCAGTGCTTTACACTTTCCAGTGTGCAAATTGCAGCAAAGCCCACTGGATTAAACTTTTATTCATTTAAAAGGAAAAATACAACCTACTTTGAAAAATCAGACCCCTTCAAAAAAAACAAAATAAAACACAGAGAACATCAGAATCTTTAGATAAACACACACATTAGTGGGCGGGGGGAACAGTAAGTCGTGTGTAGTTTAACTCTGGAATTTCCAGGTTGAAGGAGGAGTTTGCTGCTCAGGGTTCAGCCCTGCAAGTCGAGATCTTCCCTGCAGTTCCAAAGAGCTCACTCTTCGGGTGGGAGATAAGGAATTTGTGGTTTTCAGAAAACATCATTTTATCCCAATTTTGTATTTTCAGTGTGGAAATGGGCCCGGTGTGATGAAGACTCAGGATATTTGGTTTCAAAGGGATGCAGTTTGCTAAGGTTTGGAAGGCTCCTTATGCCAAGCACTGCTGGGCAAAGTGCTCCAGAGACAGTCGTGGCTCTGTCAGCTGCCTGGACACACAAAATTCCAGTTAGTTTTGCCGTCCTTATTGCACCAGGAAATATCTGCATGGCAAAGCATTCAGAGATTCCTGTGAGGACCTCTTGCTTGTCTTCCTGTAATTCCTGCTCTGCATTTTCAGGATTGCTTTGTGCTTCCCCCATGCCCACAGTGCAGTGGAGCCCCAGGGATCTGGGAGGCAACAGACCCTGGAATGTGCCTTGTAGAGCATCTTGAGCACTTCCACCAGGCTTTGGAGTGCCCAGAGGTGGTGGATGCATGGCCAGAGGAGCTGCAGCTGAAGTGTGAGGGTGATGTCCAACACCAAAAGCTGTAATGTGTCTGTGGTATTTGCATGGTCAGAAGCTCATACCTGTTGTCTGCTCTACAGACTCCCAAATTCCTCTTCCCCAAAAAGGGTGATGTTTTCTATTTTCCAGGTCTCTAAACACATAGAAGGCATTTTTTTCTTCCTTGCTTTATATATAGCTAGTCTTTAGATGACTCTGCTTTCCTCTTACCCATTCATTTCATCCTTCCAGCACTATGGGGCATGCTTTTCACTATGGGGCATGATTTATTTTTTAGGTTTTGAAGTGGTGCTTCATTATTATTCAGAAGGGGTTGCTTTTCAGGATGACAAGCAGAATATCATGAAGGTAAGAAAAGGGACCTTTGCTGTGAGCCTTTTGTGGCCTCCAGTCTGTAAAACGACATAACCTGTTTGGTTGTGCTTAACAGGGATGCACATGGAAATGCTGCTCAGAGACATCTGCTGGAGGCAGAAAAAGTCCTCTGTGTTGTCTTAAACTCTCCTAAAGCAGTCCTGGAGTATTTTTAGGGTATATTTATACTCTGTTAGTATCTAGGAGATCCAGTCAGAGGCTGGCTGGTGTTGCAATGTCAGATGGGTACGGCCATCCTGTTGTGTTCTCTTTCTTGTGTTGCAATCCTTGTGTTTTTTATGAAGGGATTTATAAAAGCAACTGACATTCTGACAGACCTCTCTGTAACTATATTGTGATGTGACCTGTTGGCTGGATATGGAAAAAAATTAATAAGAAAAGGTATTTCTTTGTAGCTACATTTTTTTATTCACTATGGTCCCTCAGTGTCTTCTCTCAGATGAGACAAACTCTAGAGATGTTATCCCCATATGAATTTGGAAGAGTTACATTTGGGTTGGCTAAGAAAACATTACCTTTATAACCAGAGAGCCCAGCATTGGCAGCACCCAAAACTGGGTCAATGACTGTGGCACATATTTGAGTTTTCTGCCCTATTAACATTAAAAACCCCACTGTGTTTTCCTAGGCTTGGGTATGTGCACTCTACAAGAATTCTCTTCTTTGACCTTACATTTACACATCTCACATTTTCCAGGTGCGTTTTCCTGATGATATTTTTATTAGTTGTATTCATGGTCAGTGTGTCCTTGAGAGTCCACAAATCCTGCCCAATATGCATTCAACGCAGATGAAAAGCTTCAAGGCAAAGCATAATTTTCATGGTTGAAGATTTTATAAATAGAGCTGCTGTACCTGGGAGATGCAACTGGTCCTCCCAGGAATGAACTGTGGGTTTAATCCTCAATCCTTATATGAACTGATTTTTGTAAAGAGACGAGAGGGTTGGAGACAATGATTGGTCTAAACCAGCACATATACAGGTTTCATCCTGTTCATTTTTGACCAGAAGAATTTTACCCTGCACTGCCCAGGTTCTTGAGCTGGGTTTGGCACCACCTTATTCAGTATATTCAGATCCCTCGAGTTTGTTTCACTGCAACCCTTAAGAATTGACTTGTGGTGAAGAACCACTTCAACAATGAGGAGATGAATAGTGAAATAACCCCATTGATTTTACATTCTGGGTTACACTTTCCTTTCTTCATTTCAATCCTTAATGATGTGCTGAAACATCCAAGTTTTGGTGCCTGCACCCTCCACTTCTCTCTTGAGAGCAATATTTACCCACAGAAAAGGAGGACAGTCAGAAAGCTCAATCTCCTAAGACTATAAGGACTGGTTCAGCTATAACCACACTCTAAGATTTGACAGAGGTCAGCACTGTGTCTAGAAAAAGGTATGAAAAGAGTGATTCTCCTCTGAGCAAACAGTGATGCTTCTCTGTCTTGCAGTTGTACTTTACATCCCTTGGATTTCCAGAGGCACAAGTGGACCTGTGTCTCGGCCTCCAGGAGGCATTTCTTACCTTTAGGTGTCATTTTCAGCCAAGTTGTCCTTGGTATGTGCCACATTTTCTGGGAATAACCTCTGTTGTCTGAGTGATCCATGAGGAGCTACTTCCAATTGTTTGCTTTGCTAATTTGCCACCTGATAATTTCCCTTGATTCACTTGGGGGGGTGTTGCCACAAAGATAACTTTTGTCCCCATACAAATCTTTGTTTTAAGGGGATCTGTCATCATTTGCCTCAATGTTTTCCTGCCCTCCCTGCTCCTCATTGGGCTGTGCTGAATTTCCCCACACTCTGGTTGAAATGTGATGGGTTTAATTTCTAACTGAAGAGCATCAGGGACATCCCTGCCTGTGGCAGGGGGATTGGAACCAGGCGATCTTTAAGGTCCCTTCCAACCCAAACTATTCTGGGATTCTCTATGTAAGAATGTCCAGTGGCTTTAAACCAAGTCCCTGGCACAGCCCATTCTCGTGTTCTTCCATATATTTTATCAAGAACTTTCCCAGAGTTCTGAATATACATCCATATCCATCTGTGGTACCTTAAAATCTGTGTATCAGTGTTTTTTGGAGTGAAACCCAGCCCTTGTGCTGAAATAACCCCACCTCTAATGGCTGGTGTGGATTCAGAGCCCTCTCAGGCTTTCTGATCATCGGAGGAATTTTTCCTTTGATTCCTGAGGAAACCTTAAATGTTTTATTCCATAAGGTTATAGTTGAGGTGCTGACTGGGCAATGGAGCTGTGCTGTGCAGAGGGAAAGATGGAAGCTTCTTCAGAGGTTGTGGTTGCAACCCTGTTCATTAATAAAGCTGGTTTGGATTTCTTTTAATTAACTGTACATGTTAAGTTTTGGCATCCACTGATGTCATGTTTCATTATTGAAGAGTGTTTGCTGACTGTTTAAAAAATTGGACTGAAAACAGCAAGAATGGCAACTCTTTCCTGTGTGTCTGATGTTTCATCCTGTCCCTGAAGACTCCCAATGAATTCAGAGATGTTCTCCAAAGTCAGATGGCACAAAAAACCCCCATGAAAACCAATCAAAAGGGAGAAAAAGATGGAAAAAAGTTTCTGGCATAAGTAGATGTCAAAAACTTTCACTCCAGATTAGTCCTGCATGGTTTTGAGTGGAAAGAGACTTCAGGGGTCTTCACAAATATATATCTGTATATGTTCAGGTGGATTTTTCTCAGGAGGTGTAACTGAGGATCAGAGTTTAAGGAAAAGACTAGTGGAGTCAAAGATAGTTTCTGCTGTTGAGGGGAAAACTGCAGGTGTTACAGCGGAATGTTTGAAAACAACTAAACCCTCCTCCCACTCCCCCCAAAAATCCATCTGTGTAAAAGAAAATAAAGAAGAAAATCCTAAAATAATAGTGGCAAAACCTTACCCAAATTTTTCAGCTTACAAAGTGAAGATGGTGTCATATCTGTTTATGAAACCCAAAAACTTTCCCTTAATGAAAAAATCCCTTGAAAACCTATGACATTGATTGTTTTTTTTTTGTTTATTTTTGTCAGGAGGTGCAGTAGCATCCTTGAAGTGAATGGGGTTTAATGAGATTAAGATTTTACCTCCTGGTCTGAAGAAGAAAATCTTAGCACTTATCCTAAATAAATGGAGTTTCTTTTCAAAGTAGGAAGGCAAACAAAATTCTTTGGAAAAAGATGTGAAGAAATAACACATAAGGACAGTTTTACATTTTCTTAATGTATATTATTCATCCCTTTCCTACACATTTCCCTCCACCCTCCAAGTACACTCATCATACACCTATAAAATGCAGCAGAAATGGTAATGTAACAACATCAACTGAGCTTATTGAAAACTGTTCTAATTCCTACATTCTTTTAAAGAGTATTTATTAGAAGCTAAAAATCAAGGTAGATTTTGGGCAAGTGGAGTTGCCCCAGCGATCAGAGAGGCAAATTAGGGTGTTTTATTTAGTGATGTGGATATTTATTGGTACTTGGTCAGAATGTGTTTCTGCCTGTGAGGCTTTTTCAGAGTCACAGCTACAGATCTCTGTGTATTTATACATCATGTGAGATGGCTGATTCTGCTGGTAGAGCTTTATTTGCCAGGTATGAAGCTGCTTGGAGGCTGTTCCTGCAGCAGATGAGGCTCTGAGCCTGTTCAAGTTTATAAGCCACACCAACCCTGCAAATCCTTGAAAGAGCCAGACCCAGCTCCCTCCATACGAGACAGAGGAAAGACATCTGGTTTTCTATTACTCTTCACATGTTCTTTTGTTAATGCCTAATACAAGAGTGGCCAAAAAAATCAAAGTTTGCTTAATTAACTCAGCTGCTAAACCCAGAATGATCCCAGCATTGCACCTGAAGGTTTTGATGTGGGGTCACCTCTGGGTGGAAGTTCTTTTAACCACATGCAATAGAATCACACAGAGGTTTATGGGGTGGGGTGGAGTGGGCACCACATATACCATGATTTCAGGGAGACATTTTAATAGGACAAATCAGCCTGGAGGCTGAAATGTAGGACAGGACCAAGTGAGGCCACCAGAGGAGGTGGCAGAAGTGTGGACTCATTCTGCAGTGAATTTACAGCCTCACCTGCAGAGGGTTTGCACCCAGACAAACCCTGGGAGGACAGGCTGGCATCCAACCCTGCAGAGACTTCCCATGGAAAGGGCCAGGTTTGGAATTCTGGCCAACAAGGCTGAGACTGCTCACCAGCAAAGCAATGGCAGGATGTGAGTTTAGGAGCTGTGCTGCTGCACTGGGGGTGTGTTTGCATCCTGTAGGGAAATGTTTCACAGCAAAGCAGTTTTACTTTGGATACCCCACGTGCCTGGGAGTGGGCTCAAAGGCCACGGTGTTCCAGAGAAATGTTGGTGCCCTGGAGCACTGACAGCCTTCAAGTGTCTGGCCTTGTCTAGAGAAACAACAATGTCGTATCTAAGTTGGTAAGCTCAGCTCAAATCATGGATGTGGATGTTGTTTGGAGGTTAAAGGAGGCTGAAGGAATAAGTAAAGATGACAGTGCTCTGCTTATTTATATTTAATGGCCTGCACAGATTTCCAATCTGCTGCAAACATTACATCCAGGCTGAAATTTTGCAGTGCAGGGACACCCCAAAGTGATGCTGGATATCAGTGTGTTAGAAAGAAAGGAAAGAGAGAGGGGGAAAAAAAGAGAATCGCTCCCCAAGAGTTTAAAATGGAATTCTGGTTTGTGTTGGATCATTGTCCTGTAAGCTTACAGCACTCTGGTCCACCTGAAGGATCAAAAGTGTCCTCAAGCCCTTAAATAGATGACTCGGAAATACTTGAAATGTGTTTCATTTTATGGTAAGTTTAATGTTTCTAATCTTGGTGCAATTTACAATTACAATAAATATCACGAAAAATTAATGTGGCCACTTCAAATACAAAGGAACGACAAAGTGTAATCTGAGAAAATTTTATCAACATGCAATTTCCTTAACAAAAACATCCATGTATCATTTCAGCATGCTGAGAAATATTTATCTTTTGGGACAGCAAAATCATTTGCAGAACGTTTTAACTGCTAAATAAATATTTTACTGGCAACTTCTGAGGCATCATAAATGCAGTCAATATAAACAAAGCAATGTGGAAACCAGCTCCAGCCCCAGTTCAAATGGTGTTTGGCTGGTTCATGGCAACACAGGACTCTGGGATGCATTTGGCTGAGCCTCAGTGCTTGGAAAGGTCTGACTTCTTCCTGCTATTATAAGCAAGTTTGCTGAGTTTATTTGGAAGTTGTGGCAGCGGGAGCCACAGTGAGCTCTTAGGACTGGTGATGCAAGCAGTGAGTGTTTAATTGAAACTGCCTTTTAATAGTTAAATTTGAGTTTTTAATTGAATCCAGTGCTTCTGAGGAACATGGATTTGCAGCCTTGGAGGGAGAGGTTGTCTGCTTGGCTGAAGAGCAAGAGCATCAAGGCCATGGGGACTTGAACTTCCTCAAGGGTCTTGGCCAATGTGATTCACTGCAACGTTCCAGTGTCAGAGTCACAGAGTCACAGAATGTGCTGAGCTGGAAGGGACCCACAAGGATCATCCAGTCCAACCCTCAGCCCTGCACAGCCCCATCCCCAGGAGTCACCCCCTGTGCCCCAGAGCATCATCCAAACCCTCCTGGAGCTCTGGCAGCCTTGGGGCTGTGCCCACTGCCCTGGGGAGCCTGGTCAGTGCCCACCACCCTCTGGGGGAGAACCTTCTCCTGAGATCCAACCTCAGCCTGCCCTGCCACAACTCCAGCCATTCCCTGGGTGCTGTCCCTGGTCCCCACAGAGCAGAGATCAGTGCCTGCCCCTCCTCTGCCCCTCCCCAGGGAGTTGTCCTTGCAATGAGGTCTCCCCTCAGTCTCTTCTCCATGTTATCCGTGCTCTCCTCTCTGACCACCGAACTGAAATGGCATTTTAAGGCTGGTTTCAGAAAGGTGTACCAGGGAAGATCTCTGGAAATAGAGCAGAGACTTATTCCACAGTGCACTTGAAGAAAGAGTTATTCCTTACCAGGACTGTCTTTGCCATCCTTCTTCCCAAGGATAACACCAAATCTGAGATGACCTTTCCTTTGTATGGTCATTACTGAGCACGTGCCACCTTTAAAGTGGTATTTTCTGCCTAAGCTGGGTGATAATTGTCTGTTTACCAGTACAGCTGCTCATTTGGATTTGTGTGCCATTATTTGTGTCTAATATGGAATAGTATCTATATTGAATATTTTATTGAATATAAAATTTATTGCATATTTATTGAAAAGTGATACCTATTTTGTATATCAATGTAATTTCTTAAAGGATTTCTGTTAACAGTCAATAGCTTTGGTGCTTTATTGGATTCTTGTCTGTTTTGATGGAGATTTCCACAAATGTCTCTCTTTAGCAACTAAATTTTCAGGTGGTAGTAATTGGACATTCTTCTTGTCAGATTAGGAAGAAGTCACTTGCCAAGACTGCTGTCTTTATCAATTTATCATCTTGGTTTTGTTTTATCTGTTTGCTAAAGGTTTGCATTTCCCAGAGGTTAGTTTAAAACTTGTTTTGTTTTTAAATAACTTATCATAGAATCACACAAGAGTTTGGGTTGGGAGGGACCTTAAATCTCGTCTCCTTCCACCCCCTGCCATGGGCAGGGACACCTTCCACTATCCCAGGTTGCTCCAAGCCCCTTCCAACCTGGCCTGGGACACTCCCAGGGATGGGGCAGCCACAGCTTCTCTGGGCAACCTCTGCCAAGGCCTCACCACCCTGCCAAGAACTCAATAAGATGTTTTAGACATTTTGAATAAATAAATATCAATTAGGCAGTTTAATGTATCTACAACCCTTCTGTACACAAGAAATTTATTACTGTGATTTTACTTCACAAAACACTTCTGGAGTTTTTTTAACTTAACGATTTTTAGCACATTCACCTCCTGCTTCTGAGGCTATAATTTAGTATTTGAAGCAGGATTTCCAGGATAAGGTAGTAATTTCATAGTGAAGTTTGGCCTTTGTCAACAAGAAGATTCTTCACAACTCAAAAGTCATCAGTAGAGAATCAGAGGTGACATGGTGGAAGAGTTTGGTGAAGAGTTGCTTCCAGACCACGACAGTTGCATGGATTACAAGTGGCCAGTTGAAAATCATTGCAAAATGAGTGTTCTCTCCTAATTAATGTGTGTCCATGTGGTTCTACCAGGAGACTCGTCAGCATCTGCCTTGGAAAGGGTTGGAGTGGGA
Source organism: Campylorhamphus procurvoides (assembly GCA_013396655.1). Classification (NCBI taxonomy): domain Eukaryota; kingdom Metazoa; phylum Chordata; class Aves; order Passeriformes; family Dendrocolaptidae; genus Campylorhamphus; species Campylorhamphus procurvoides. The sequence goes on from WBMV01007222.1 coordinate 66,998, forward strand.
GCTGCTCCCTGCACTGCAGCTGGAAATCCAGACTCAGTTAAGGCTCATGGAGAGGTGTCAAAAAAGTTGTATTTCTGCTGCCTGTAACTCATCAGTCCTTTTCAGCTGCCCTACAGTCTGTCAGGGCATCTGGGGCATGGATTGTTCCTCCATCCAAGGATATGGAACTTCTCTAGACCAGCCATTTGCTCTGTGTTACATTCCTGAGTTTAATCCTGCTTTTTAATAAAGCTGTAGCCTTTCCTCCCAAGGAGAGAGAAATGAAGAGGATCAATAAATCAATAAATCCCTTTTGCCCTTCAGGAATGAATTGCATCTCCCAGGAGATGCGGGGTTTGTGCTGGTTACAGACAAATGGAAAATGAAACCCATGTGTGGGAAAGATGTGCTGCTACCTGTGTGTGCCACCTGCATCCACCTCTCAGTGGCTTTCTTTGGGAAGAGTTTGGGGATACAACACCTCAGAGTGAGCTGGTGGCCACCAGGTAGGGGCGTGAAGACCAAAGGATGGATTGTGGTGAACCAAATTGTCGTTATCCAGAAAGGATCACAGAATCATCAAGGTTGGAACAGACCTTCCAGGTCATCCAGTCCAGCTGTCAACTCAGCACCAGCCCCATGTTCACCACTAAACCCTGTCCCCAGGGGCCACGCCAGAGACTGGGACTCCACCACCTCTCTGGGCAACTCATTCCAGTCCCTGACTGCTCTTCCAGGGAATCTTTTCCAAATATGTGATCTGAACCTCCCCCGGTCACTGCCTTTGACTGCTCTGATTGTGTTTCTCTGTGCAGAAACTTCTTCCTTCCCATTCTCACTGAATTCAGGGAGTCAGAGGGAAGAGGCTGATGGGATTTGGGGCCATGCAGGTGAATGCCAGGCTGTGGAATTCAGCCAGGTGGCACCTGGAGTGCTCAGTGGGGGAGGCACAGGGGCTGTGCCACGACTCCATATAATATGCATCATGTATGTGTATTATAATAACGTATGTAAAACAACACATTTGTTTGCCATCTGAGCAAACAGAGTTTTGAGAGCTACAAGTGAGTTGGGGTAACTTTACCTTGTGTACAGGGCATGGCTCCATTTAATTCATGAGGCATTAAATATCTACCACAGGCTCTTGTGATTTAGATTTTGTTTTTAATAGTATATTTAAAGGATAAAAGCTCTGTCTTTTTTAGCAGCACACTGGAATGAGCAATTTCCCCCAGCATGATTAAAATCCTCAGAAGAATGCTGTATCATACAGGGGGAGGTGAACACACATTTATTTCACAATACATCTTTCACAAGTATCTGGGAAATACATCTTTGTGCTCATAATTATGTAAAAAAAAGGAGGCAAGAGTTTATTTAGTCCAAAATCCATTTAAATGGTGTATATTGCTAGGGTTTCTTGGTGGAAACTGCAACTTAATCCTTGCTTAAAAGGATTTTTTTTGATTAATTGAACACACAGGAAGAAGCCAACAATACTGTTCCTCACAAAAGAAACAGCTATTTTTAGGCATTTGCTTAAATTCTAGATTGCTTTGTTCCTGTTAAATCTCAGCCTTTACTTTGGCAAAGATCCCATTTTAAAACACACTCCTGAGTTTGGGGACCTCAGCAGGACTGAGGATTTTGCAGAGTAAGTTTTAGGGATGGTTTTTACAGAATTGGGGCCGTCAGAGGCTGGTTGGAGTTGATTGAGTTTTTTTGCCTTTACAGGCTTTAGGTTGACATTTAGAGCTAGATTGGCTTAATTAAACAACAGTTGGGTAAAATATGGCTGAGGTTTGATGAAAAATGCCCTAACAGGAGATTCTGGTAATTGTAACCCAACTGGATGCTTTTCTTATTGTTCCAGATAATTCAAAAATTAAGGCTTATTTTAACTACTGGGAAAAAGATCTTTATTTTCTATAAGAAATTGCATTTGTGTGCCTTAACAGCTTGAGCTTCAGCTGTTCTTTTCATTTCCTACTATTTTCATTCAGTGGGACTAAAAAGTGGGTGCAGAAAATTGGATGTACATGTGCACACAAGGTAGTGGATGTGGAACTAATACCACCTTAACATCTGACTGCAGCTTGTGGGAATTAGACTGAGAATTCCACATATTTTTCCCTTGAAACAAAGTTTTTACAAAGTTGGGGAGGAGGGAGAATAATTTGCAGCCTTGAAAAATTATTATCTGTTTGCTACATAAATCTTGGGATTTAAATAGGATTTTGTGTGCATGAATATGCTGATCTTCTGATACTGCTGGGTCAGTGTTTTTGAACTTTGTCTTCCTAGTCTTCTCAATGCAAAGATTGTTACTTTTTGATTGTGGCTCCCTGTGAATAAAGTACTGGGGTTTAATATGGTGAATATTAAATATTTTTTAATATTGTAAATCTTGTATCATTTCATTCCAAGTTCCTTGTTAAAGCAGAAGTAGAGTCTGTATCTTCTTAATAAAGGGTTGTGTTGCTGCTAATATTTTAAGAGCCACCACTCAGAGAAGAGCAAATTAAAGAAGTGAAAGAACAGGACACTTGTCTTTGAGGCTTTTATTTAGTCCTGGGTTTGGGACGTGGCATCAAGCAATTCAGTGAAAATTTGAGTTTATTACAAAATCCCATTTACTGCACTGAAAATTGCCGATTTCTGAGGAAATGAGGGAAGAAAAACAGGTTTCATTAGATTGGTGACCAACCTGAGGGGCTTCGGGGTGGGGTATGTGTATGTATGGGAAGGAAGAAGGAAAAGAGTATATATTGAAGAAGGAAAAGAATTTGTTTTCCCTCCTGTTTCTCAAACCCAAACTGTGTCTCTTCATTTCTAGTCAGATACCACATTCAGTAAAAACTCTTTATGTGTCAGGCACTGAATTTCTGAATGGCATGACTTGCTGTAAGGTACCTGATTGTTATTTCCCACTGGTTATAAACCTGTCAATCCCAGCTCAAAATCAGGACTCCAGCCCTTGGGTCTCATTAAACTGCCTTGAGAACAATCACAAAGCTTAATGACACCGTAATTCTTTTGCTTGTGATTTTTGGGCTGTGCTTTTTAAAGCTTCTCTGTGCTCTTTTCACTCTGTACCACTGAGGGTTAGACACAGAACTAAGAAAAATCCCCCACACCCTGATTGTACTGAGATTCAAGGTAAAATATTGCAGGGAATATTGTGACAGTCCTTAGAAATAAATGAACTTCCTCATTCACCAGGGGTCACATTAGAAATTATAATATGACAAGTGTGATTAAACAAATACATAAATCTTTCTGAAGTTCTATGGGATGATAGGGGAAAAAACACCTTAGATTCTCTTTTAAAACATGTCCATCATTACTCTGGTGCCTTATTTCATTTTTGACTTTCAGCTCCCTGCCACTTTCAGATAAAGCCCACATTTGTCCATGCCAAGAGGGGAATTTTGGAGAATTCTTTTGCATCCAAGGTCATGAATTCCTCTTTTCTGGAATCTGCCTAATAAAGATATAACACATAATTGTGGGAATGCTGTGAGGTCTCTCTGATTAACAGGTGTAAAATTCTCAGGGATTCATAGGTAGGAAACACTTTAAATGCTTACAATGGGTTTAAAATTGTGCTTGGTGCTGATGTTGGAGATGCTGTCAGAAGCGAAGCTTCCCTGAGTCCCTCTGAAATTCTTACTGCAAAAAGCCCAGCAGGTTACTCTTTAAATACATAACAGAAATATGTTAGTAAATAAATCTGCAGTATAGAGTAGGATTAGTTCATGGTGAATTTTGCTGCACAAATATTCTGCTTTTACTGCAGAAAAAGATGTGCAAGTACCAATTTATATCATCTCTTCTGTCTTGACAGGCTGGTTAACACGTGGGGTTTTCTGGCTGTATATCCCAACCCTTTCACTTCAGGCATTGTATTTATCAGCCCTTTATTAAATACACAAAACAAGACCACACTGGCCAAAACCTGTCACAGCACATTTTGTTGTCACAGTGCATTTTCTGTGTGCTGAGGAATGAGAGTCCAAGCCACAAAGTCAGCTCATTTCAGCCTCAATGGCTCTTTAAAAAGCTTGCAGCTTAAAATAATACATTATTAAGGTATTCAGACTTGTCAAAATTGATAATTAACATCACATTTATGTTCCCCACACATACACAGAGTCTTTTATTATTCCCTTCATTCCCTTGTATCCCAGCCAGGCAGCTCTGAGTCGTAGCCCTCTCCTGCTGCCTTCAGGACCATGTAGATCTAGTAGTAGACCATCTAGATTTAGTAGTAGATCTACTAAAAATAATATTAAACATGTAAATTTGAAGAGGAAGAGATATATTTCTTTTTTAAGATCCTGGAAGAAGTTTCTGCTAGGGATAAGGGAGCAGCTTTACAGGTGATTATGAACCTACTCAGGCCTGTTTTAATAAACAGAATTAAACTAATCAAACATCAGGAGGTTTGTTGTCTGTTGAAAGGAGGGATTACACACAATGTGTCCTATCTAGAGAAGAGCTTCTGCAGTCAGGACTCAGAGAGAGCAGAGCATGGAATGTCCAGTTCACCCAGTAAATCTGAATTTTTATTGCAGTGTAGGAGTCCCACTTTGGGTCCCAAGTTTGGGAGAACATGCCTTAATTTTTGGACTTCATATCATGGAGAAAAAAAAACATTTGGCAGTTCATGTTTTGTCATCTTTTTGGTCCCCAAGTTGGACAAAGTTTGCCAAAAATTCCCTGCTTTGAGTTTCCTCCTGGGTGCCAACCTGAGGGAAACTCTGGAACATTCCAACCCATCTGCTCAAGCATCGGCTGGGCTGGAAAACTGAGTCAACAGGATGTGTAGAAATCAAGGAAATAAGGAAGAAAGTGATCCAGTGATGGGATTCTCTTCCAGCCTCCTGCTGTCATATGGAAGTCATCTTTGCTGGGGATTTCAGCAGCTGTGGCCATCTTTATCACTAATTATACATTACTCATCCTCATTCCTGATGTTTCTTCAAATTTGTTTCCTTAAAGTGTTTCAGATAAAAAAATGCAGCTTCTAGCAGAAGCCTGCTGGTAATTTTACAGAGTATATATTTACTACACACACTATGTTTTTAGATATATCTACACTGTACATCGTTATTGTGTAAATATCAGAAAAACAAATTGATGAATTTGACATTAAAAACATACAATGTCTGTAAGAAAAAAATGGAATGGGAAAAGATTTTCCTAATTTCTTCTATATTCAGGTTTTCTGGTTGCTTCTGAGCCTGTAGGACCAGTGCTGGATGACAAAATGGTTGTAAATGTTCCAGATCAAGTCTTGCTTAGCTGGTGATAGATTAGAAACCCAGACATTGTGTCTTTAAATGGATTTTAATTCCCTAAATTAATCTGTTCTGCATTTACTGCTTAAAAGAAGTGTTGAAGAAAAGATGAGCAATTTCTGTTGGTTTTTCTAATTTAATCAAATCAAGTGTTTGTTTTTGAAGCTTTCCTTTGCTTTTGATGTGAAAGCTACAGCTGGTTAGAAGCAAATACAGCCCATTGGTCAGGTTTTCTCTGCTGCTTGATAACATGCCAGAGAGCCACAATGGGGAGATAACTAAAAATAAGGATTAATGTGTTTTGAGTTTGTCTTTTTTTTATTCTAAGGTACAGTGCAGTTGTGGTGACTTAATAGACTGAGAAATGAGAATAGCAGGAGATTATTTCTGAAAAGGAGCTCTCATTCTACAGAGGTGTTAATATTTGTATTTAAGTTAGTGGGAAATGTCCCTGCCCATGGCAGGGGGTTGGAATGACATGATCTTTAAGGTCTCTTCCCACCCAAACCATTGTATGGTTCCATGACAAAAGCCTGTTTGAAATCTCACAGATAAAAATGCAATGCTTTAGGAGGGAGTTAATAAAGGTGGAGGTGGAAAAATCCTACAGGAAGATCAAATCTAAATGTAAGCACATTTGCTGCTTTTTGAAAGAGAATTGAGGGAAAAGGGATATAGGAAATTACAGGCTTTGACAAAATTGTGTCTCAGAGCAACATTTTCTTTCCAAAGCTTTGCCTAATAAAACAGTATGTTTTAAAAAGACATCCCCAAGATACTAGTAAATAATCAAGCCCTTATTAATCAAAAAGTTACTCTTTTATCAAATAATGGAATTTGTCTGGAAAACAAATTGGCCTTGACTGGATTGCTGCACTGCACCTCAGTGGAAACAATACATAGTAGAAAGGAAGATGCGATTTCTGATGCTTTAGCAAAACGTGTTCCCAAACTTTTCACAAAAAGGAGAAAATCCACATTGATACTAACCTTGACACACCATAAAATGATGCAGCACAATTCTTTGGTAATTTAATTCCTAATCCCCACTTTTTGCCAGTACTGGAAACACAATTCTTCGGGCTGAAAATCAGAGTAACAACTTCATTTCCACACACAACTCAAAGCTTGACTTGCATTTTAAACGTAACAAAATACACCTCTACCTTTCATGAGGGTAGTTTTGAGCTGAAAACTTTGATCACCCTTCCAAAAACTGGACTGACTAAAGCAGGCTTTAATTCCAGGTGGTGGTGCTTGGATGAGCATTTTGCAGCTACTTGGCTGAACATTTTCACAGAGACACAGAATGTTTGGTGAGAACCATCAGTAACCCACGAAGGTCACTGGGGATATGGGCAAACAAACTCCTGGTGAACGAGACATGGAAAGAAGAGCAAATAAAGGACACATGAGCTTTCTCCCACCCAGGGCTTGCATGGACCTTCTGTCATCATGCTCTGCCAGGAGCTGGAGATGGGAATTATGGCATAAAAATCCAGCCTGTAGCTGTGGTTTAGAAACAGGGAATCAAATAAGTTGAGAAAGACTTCTAAGATTGATTTCAACCATTACTACAGTACTGTCAAGTGCCCCCAAGTGTCCCCATGTCCCTAAGTGTCCCCATGTCCCCAAGTGCCACATCTACACATCTGTTAAATCCCTCCAGGGATTCATATCCCCTCTGGGGATGGTGAGTCCAGGGCTGGTTGATTTGAGATGGATTTTTTAGCCCAGTTGGTGCCAGTGACTGGCAGTGGCACCTTGCTGTTAACATTCTGGTGTGGGTTTTATCTACTCAACAACACAAACCAAAATTCCTGGCAAGGATGTGGAGTGATAGAGGACAAAAAATTGTTATTTTGTACCACCCAATACAATGGAGCTGAACTCTTGGATCCAATGGGAAAGCCAACACCCCAACTTCAGTAGCGATGGGTTTTCCTTGTTCAGGATTGATCGATTTAGGCTTTGGTTGGTACTTACTGGTGAAAAAAAAAAGAAAAAAAAAGAAATGCATGGTTTGTATGTGTAAGAAGGAGTTTCTGAAACTGTTACTCCATTTCACAGAATCATTGAATCATTAAGGTTGGAACAAACCAACAAACCTTTAAGATCTGATCTGTTTTATAATAAATCTGATTTCCTGTTGCCTTGGACATGACACAAGGCATTGATGCAGCATAAACTTTCTTTGGTTCAAGTTCATTTCACTTAATTTTTTTTCTGGTTTCATCTCATATCATCAGTATTGATAACGGATGAGGTCTCATCTGTCATGGGGCTCTAAGTTTTAATGGGATCACATGTCACTTGTCCTCTCAGGACTTTCTCCAAACCAAAGTTGGAATAAATCCATTGTTCCCCAATAACTGCAGCTGAGATGTGATGCTGCCTTTGGCAAAGGAGGAGCTGATAACCACACATGTCATTAACATCCTTGGAAGATGTTGCTGATTTCTGGCACTCAGGACTGGCCCACCAGTTGTTTCTAAACCAACGTGGCACCAGGTCGCTGCTTTGGATTTCGGATTTTGGAGTGTGGGCAAAACCACCCCCGGCACTTCTGTTGGCTCTCAGACAAAAGGGAACTTCCTGGTAGCAGCTAAGCCCAGACTTTGCCTTCATAATGTATTTAATAAATTCAAGTTTACTAAATTACACTTTTAAACATGTGATAATTCTCTCCTGCTTGCTCTGGCTTTTTTTTTTTATTTTTTGCTATTTTCCTATTAAGAAACAAATTTCTAAAGAAATATGAGGACTTGGTGTCTCAACAGAGAGAAATGTTTCCCTAATAAAATTATAACACTAATTTCAGGGAGATAATTTGTTTCAAGAATGTGTCAGAGGGTGCAAAGATCTTATAAAATGAGACACAAGAAGCTTTGTACTAAGTGTGTTGTTAAGCATCAGAAAAAAAGGATTGTTTAATAGGGAACAGTGTCTTAAAATAGCTGAAATGGGGGGCCAACAAATGGATTTCCCCTAAATAATTTTGTTGCTAAATACTTAACCATATAGATTTCAGACTTCTGGAATTTTGTCCATGGGACCTGAAGGGCATAAATGGATATTTGGCGAGGTAACTGATGTGTTGAATCCAATCCTATTTACTGTTCCAACAGGAAGGTGTTGGCCAGGCCACGTTTACCTGTGCATGGCAAACTGTTTCCTCTGGATTTGGAAGCCTTGAATGAGAAAGTTTTGTGCTTTAATTTGTGCCTGGAGAGTTTTTATAAAACAACTTATGAATATAAACATGAGTGACTTTGGTATGGCACTACAATTAAGTTTTTATGAAAAATAACTGTGCTTCTCTTCAATATATTCTGTAAAACTTCAATACTGGCAGTATTTACTGGAGCATAAGTCAGTCTTAGGTATGATATTTGTGATTGTCCCTCTCTTCTCTGCAGTGATGTGACCTCCCCTTGAGTCCTGTGTGTAGTTGTGGACACCACAATGCCAAGAAGGACCTAAAGGTGTCAGAGACCACCCAAAGGAGGGACATGGGGATGGGGAAGGGCCTGGAGGGGAAGAGTGTGAGGACACTGAGGGCACTTGGGGTGNTCTGATTCTGTGATACGTTTTCATAAGTGACCAAATTGTACCCAAATGAGATTCTTAGAAAACCAGGATGCTCTGAACTGGTATCTCAATGCCTTGTTTTTTTTAACCTTCTTTCCTTACTGTATGCAAACCCTCATTGTCAGTTTACCTGAGGATTAAGGGATTTACATTATAGGTACACTTAAACTTACTTTCCAATGACTGTCATGGGAATTTTGCATTCAGCTACAGCTCCTGGAAACTCCCTGCATGTTTGCATCTGTAGGAGCACAACAAATGTGGCCTCTTTACTGTCACCTCCCTTTAGATAACCTGTTATATGTAATTTTATAATAAATAACGTCTTTTGAAGAGAATCACTACTGAGAACTTAAGAAGGAAAAAGCAAAACTAATGTTTTTTAACTCTTACAAGTTTCAATTTCTTTGTGCTACCTTTGGGAATGCTGATATCCTTGGCTGATACACTTGAATCAGAATTGATAATTTAGGATACAGTTGATGTCCCCTAATTGGGACTCAAATTACTAATGGTATACTTTACAAATATTTTACCAAGAGTTACTGAGGCGACACTTTTTCCCTCTCTGTTCACTGCAGTGGTGTCAAATTTGGGAGTAGAAGGGCTGGATCAGGAGCTGCTCTTTGCTTTCTCTGCAGTTTCACCACACTGATGGGCTGGGAAGGTCTGCTCGTCTTTGCCCACAGCCCACACAACATGTGTGTGTTCTACAGGACCTACAGAAATCCCTGCACCCCAGAAATGAAAAGGTTAACTGTGGCCTGAGGAAGGTTGGATGGAGGAAGCCAAGAAAACCATTCCCAGTCCAGAAAACTGTCCAGCTGTTTGTGCTAAGGAAACACATTTGCTTTTTCTCTCACCTTATAATGGATGCTGGTATTAAGGTGACTGCACTGCAAATCCTCTCCAGATAATTTGGGCAAGGCTCAGCCTAATTCTAGCAAACACTGGTTGGGGCCCAGAGTGATGCAAAACATTTATAAAGGGATTTTTTTGGCTAAGTTCCTCCAATTTGGACATTATAGAACACAAATTTGGGTTGCAATCTAAGAAACGTGCCTTTTACACACACATTGTAGTTCCTGAGTGTCGGAATGCTCTTATTGGAAAATGCAACTTTGAGTTGGCCCGTCAGGATTTTAAGTTTAGAAAATACAAGCTTTGAAAACCTGGAGATGTGTGTCAGAAACCACAGAGATTGTGGTTGTGGTGCTGGCCGGGCATGGAGCAGAATGATGGGCACTTCAGCCAGTGTCAATTTATGGCTGGAACAATTTACGTTGGGAATAAACAGTTTAATGGATAGCTGGGAGGATTAAAGGATGCTCAATCCACCCGATCAAACATGTCATTCCTGCTGGGGAATGGTGCCATTGTCTCACTGGGAAGTGAACATCCTTTCACAGGAGAGGTTTTTCCTGCATCTATTGACAAAGGCTTTCCTAATTCCCTCGGTGATACCTCGGCCCTGCTGGAATTGCTGGGATTGGAGGCAAAGCTTCCATTGCCTTCCACGAGTGGGACATTTTCCCTGTTATCCCCCTGTGGATGGAGTTCAGGGGGGCTCAGACTGGAGCTTTTCCCTGTCTGAGTTAGCAGAATGAGCCCTGAGCTCTTTCTGCCATAAATCAGTGCTGTTACACACTTTTCCTATCGGACTTGGATAGCCAGACAAGCAAAAGCTAGTTTGGAAGGAAGAGCAGATTTTCCATGGATTGTATCCTGTGAAGTGGCCCTTAAGTCCCTCCTCTGTGGTTTTGATTTTCCCAGTTCAAAAATAAGAAGGCAGTTTATTTTTAGTTTTTAGTATTTATCCATTTTCTTAACCGTCAGTCCACAGGTTCTTATTCTTTCATTGGCTGGTGCAATGCAAGAAGAACCTCTTCCTTTTTTTTATTAAACAGGAAATAATTTTTGGACTGAGTTTTGGAAGAAGAAGAGTGGAAGAAGAAGATTTTAGTATTTTAATTTTTATTTGATTTCTAATATTTTAATATAGAACACGGTTTGCATAGATTTTAATAAGAGGAGGTGTCATGCTAAAATGACTGAAATTCATTAAAACATCAAGTTGGACTGATTTGAGGGGCTAGAGGCTATTTTATAACGGTATTGGTGAAAGACTTAAAAACTGAATTCGTTCATTCATAAGAATAACTCATTCAAAGTGTCAAAAGCTAAGAGGATCTCTTTCAGGCTCTAGGAAAGAAAGTAAAATACAATTATTCTGGTCTTATTACTATTTTTGTTTTGGCTTTACTTATTTCGGTTTTTTTACTATTTATTAATTTCTTTGGCAGTCTGCATATAAAAATAAAAAACATAATAATAAGTTAAAGATAAAACTCTTTAATTCTGATTTTACATTTAGTGGTACTCCCTGACCTTTTCTGCAAGCCAAGAGATTATGTATAGACAGACACGAAGACTTGGCCTACAAGCCATGACGTACCAAACTCAGGTCATTTAGATTTGATTTTGAGTCCTGATTTAGCTCTTCAGAGTAACTGATTATCTCTGTTCACCACTCACCTCTGCTCTGTGTGTGATGATGTTGCCAGGCAGCAATTACCTGCCTTGCACTCACAGACAGTGATCCCTTCAGAGCTTTAACAGCTCTTTAATGTCTTTCTTCCTTTTTGTTTTTTTGGGGTTTTTTAAATGTATTTTATTTAATTATAATCTCATTAATATGTAGGTTTCTTCTAATTCTCCTTGTATCTCATGGTGCTCATGAGGGTTTAAATTTACTGTTTCTCTTAAAGCAATGGCATGTGAATTGTTGGAAGAGAGATGTGATCACTGGAAATGCTTGTGAGCTTAAATACATTGTATTTGGAGTTCATAGAAATATTTGCACAGAATCCCTGAGGCTGGAAAAGCCCTCCCAGCCCACGGAACCCACCCTGTGCCCGATGCCCACCTTGTTACTGAGTGCCACAGCCAGCCCTTCCTTGGGCACCTCCAGGGCTGGGCACTCCAAACCTCCCTGGGCAGCCCCTTCCAATGCCTGGCCACCCTTTCCAGGCACAAATTCCTCCTGATGTCCCACCTGAACCTCCCTCTGCTCCTGTCCCTGTTCCCTGGGAGCAGAGCCCGACCCTCACCTGGCTTCTCCCTCCTGGCAGGGACTTGCAGAGCCAGCAGGTCCCCCCTGAGCCTCCTTTTCTCCAGGCTGAGCCCCCCCAGCTCCCTCAGCTGCCTCTCATAGGACTTTTCCTAAGTTGTTACACCAAAAGTTTGACTATTTACTCTGAAGAGTGTGTTTTCCATAAAAACATACCATTGGTCTGTGTCTCCTGTAGAAAGGAACATTAAACCTGGCAAGGTGAGTTATCCCTGTGCTAAACACTGGAAGTGATACCTAATAAATGGAAATAAAAAAACATCCCAGGGGAGTCAGAGAATCATCCCTTTCCTCAAAGGCACCCAAAGCACCCAAACAGCCTTTATGGGAGATAAACTTGGTTTCCTCAGTTCTCCTGCCCTGGTGTGAGCTGCTTGCAGCTCCTGATTTGTCAATATTCAGATCCTTCTTCAGAAGCAGAACCCACCTGCAATAAACCCAGTTTGAGGGGGGAAAGGATAATGTGACAATATCTGTGGGCAAAGGAGGAAAGCCCTAACTTGGCCAGATTAGAAAAATTCCTTGAGTTAATTAGGTGGAGAGATAATATTTAGAAAAGGCTTCTCACATCAAGTGTGAAAAGAGGATAATAATGTGTAAAGACACAAAGAGGAGGAGAAATCTTGCTTTTGAGAAGTGGAGGAGCAGGGAGTGACACAGAGCACGGGGCAGGCTGGAGGTGGTTAATGAGAAGTTTAGAAATGAGGAGGGATGTCTGAAGCTGGCAATTTTATAATGGAAAGTCCAGCAGTCACTGCTAAAATAAATTATGGATGTGAGTGCAGCGTGTGAGATGTTTCATGGGAGTGGTATGCTGGAGTAAGGAGGGTTCCCTGTGGAATATTTTTTCTTTTCTGGTTTTTGGAGGTTTATATATTATACCGCAGTTCATTTTGCTTTATTGCTTCCAAACTCAAACAAGGGTAATTGTGTAGCAGTAATTTTATCTTTCATGGGTGCCATGCTGTTGACTAGCTTAAATATCAAATGGAACACTGGGGACAAAAGCTCATTTTGAACCTACAGGTGCAGGAATTTGCAGAAAGATCCATTTATTCTGAGGCTGCTTGTGCATTATGACAAATCTAAGGTAGGTTTTACAGGCCTGTGTGTGCACTATGGATATTAAAGTTTTCATTGTATAAATAATCTAATACAAGGCATGAGCAGTGTGAGTGATAACATTTTTCAGGAGGAGGAGTGCTGTAAATATTGATCTCCTGCAAATGTAGCCCAGCTTTTGGAATGATGTTGTGGACTCGACTGAAGCCACAGAGGTTCAAAATTCACACTCCACTTTGGCAAGAACAGGGTTTCATCTGTTTGTGGGGCATTTCTCCATCTGCTCAGTAGTTCCCTCTCCATCCCCACTGCAAAGGGATGAAAACCCAGTGGATTCTGGCATGTCATTAGTTACTCACCCTCCCTGTTCAGTCCTGAACGCAGGAAACATTTCTGTGTCCTCTTTTCTCTTTCTGGACTTGGATCTGGGCAGTAGTATAATAACAGAGGATTAAATGATGCTCAGTCAGTCCTCGGGTTTCATCCTGTGGCTCTTGGATCATCCTCCCTGGTTTCCCTCCGTCGTGCACTTCACAGGGAGACGGGCTGGAGCGAGGGCTACTCCAACACAAATTGTAATCACTCGAAGCAGTCACTCCTTTGGAATCTGCACAGTTTTATTTCCATCTGAGATGCAATTTAATCATTAAGGGCATTTTTTAAGCGCCAGTGTAACATACCTTCATAGGAGGAAGTTGACCCCAATTTTGTAAGCGGGTGTTTATGAAGTCAAAGGTGGACTCTTAACCAGACTTCGAAGCTGGGCCAGCAGCAGAATGCCCAATCTCGCACACACAGGAGAAATTATCCACTATTAAAGACTTTCTGATTAATATGGCTTATGTGCCAAAACTGCACATGCAGCGTATGATCTCAATTAGAGTGAAACCTAATTCTTCAAGGCTAAGCTCCAGATTCATTCTGTAATTTCTTCTTTGTTTAACTTGGACATTTTTTGACAACAGGATCTAAAAGAAATGTGGGGGGGAGGGCACAGGACCCCCCTTACCATTAGAAATTGGAGTTTTTGTAGAAAATATCTTTCTCATGGTACTGCTCTGAATACCTTGACTATTTAACTTGTAGAAGGGTTGTTGTGCATTCCTCTAAGGCACTGCCATTTAGTGTTGCTAATGGAGCTGTAACAGTTTTTGGGAAAGAATGAATCCTCGTGTGCAGGTTTTCTGCTGAAAAAGTAACTGCTGCCAAAGAAAACTGCTTGAAGGTGGAAAGGAATAAGTATATAATCACGCCACTGTCATTACCTCTGATATTAAGAAAGTAGGAAATGTCAAAGGCCTGTAAGAAAAATAAGTTCAGGTTTAATGAGTCTGCTGGAGAGGAATTATCAACATTAATCATTTAGCTAGTGGACTAACAGAGCTGGCATCAATAGAATAAATTTTTCCATCCTGCTTTAATACACAGCAGTTGCTCCAGCTTGTTTCTGAGACTTTTTTTTTTCACCACTAATCCCAAAACATCCTGGAAATACAAGCTTTAATGCACCAGTATCTCTGCATTTCAAGGGCTCTTCCAAACCAGTATTAATACTACTTAGAGAAAATTCAGCAATCAGGCTCCTCGTGTGTGGGAAATGAGGGGCTCCAGGCCCCAGGGAATCAGTGTGTGGAGGATTTTATTTCTGCTCAGTGGAGCAGGGCACACAGCCCTGGGTTGGTGTGTGTCCCAGGGATGGTGCAGGATGCAGGGCACACAGCCCAGGGTTGGTGTGCCCCAGGGATGGTGCAGGATGCAGGGCACACAGCCCTGGGTTGGTGTGTGCCCCGGGAGGGCAGGATGCAGGGCACACAGCCCAGGGTTGGTGTGTGCCCCAGCAGTGCAGGATGCAGGGCACACAGCCCTGGGTTGGTGTGTGCCCCAGCAGTGCAGGATGCAGGGCACACAGCCCTGGGTTGGTGTGTCCCAGGGATGGTGCAGGATGCAGGGCACACAGCCCTGGGTTGGTGTGTGCCCCAGCAGTGCAGGATGCAGGGCACACAGCCCTGGGTTGGTGTGTCCCAGGGATGGTGCAGGATGCAGGGCACACAGCCCTGGGTTGGATGCAGGTAAATCTCTGTTCTCCACAGAACATTTTTCAGGAGCATGCCCAGGTAAAGAACCGATGCTGTGGTTGAGTGTGAAGTCACCCTCTTCCCAAATGAATTGCTAAACCCTGGGTGGAAATCTTGGGTAAAAGGTCCTTTTTAAAGGAAGAGAGACAGGGACATCATAACAAATCAAATGTCAAGTCAGATTTTTCTTACCCGTTTCTCCTCAATGAGTGCCACCCTCTGTTGTCCCCCACCTCGGGCTGGGCTAGACTTCAGACCAGTGGTCTTGGAGGGCAGTTGGAAATCTTACAATGCATAAAACAAGAAGTTCAGAATTGTTTTGTATGGAGATGCCATTAAAAAATATGTTTTGTGGCTTCTTCTGTGTTAGAAAAGGAGAAAGTGCTGTTTGTAAACTGTAGCAAGGCAAATTCTGAAGAGGTGGTGGCTTCAAAGTCTGGGAGAGGTCAGAGTTTCAGTGTAGAAAAGTTGATTTGGGGGGTCTGCATCCTTTTCTAAAGAGGTATGAGTTGATTAATAAAGAAGCCATGCATATTAGAACATTTTTCAACTTCCATATTCCTGGGTTTTATTTAAATAATAAAAAAGCTAAAAGTTGTGCCTGTGAATGTGTGGGCAATCCTTCCTAAAGGGAATTGTGAAAAGTCACAGGTTCACATGTTTTTTTGAAGTTCTAGGGGACCATTTGCAGCCAGGTGTAATCTGACCCCAATTTTAATTTTCCTGATGGATTTTTGCATTTAATGTGATGGAATTACAGGCAGGTACTGTCGTGGAGCCCCTTCTAACAACAGGCAGATGAAGGTTCTGCCATTACACGTAGCACGTGGCTCGAGGGCAGCACTTGTTCTTCCTCAGTAGTGCAGGTGAAGGAAAAACCTGATTTAACCAGAAAAATGACCCAGTTCCTGATGCTCCTGCTGTTCAACCAGGCAACAGATGATGCACAGCACTGCTTCCCCCATCCAGGAGGGGTCAGCTGCCCCTCCTGAAGTAATGTTACATCTTGAAATGCCTCTTCCTTGCTCTGTGAGGTGGCTCCAGGGCAGAGCTTTGCATTGACTTCAGAGGGCCAGCATTTCACAGGCTCCTCCTGGAGGGTTGGGGCATCAGCTGCTCTCCTGTCCCGTGGTAACACAATCACTGCCGTGGCTTCTACGTGGCTGTGGCAGGTATTTTCTGTGAAATGGAATCCATATGCTGGGCTGACCCTTAATGAAACCCTCCCTCTAATTGCTGTATTAAGCTCGCTATTTCCTTGGCCTTGTTTACGCTTTTAAATCTATAATATATTCCAAATTAAGGATGTTTGAATGACAGCATTCTGATCTCATTACAGACTTTATCATTGATTAGGCCAGACAATCCAAACATTAACTCTGGAATGGCTTCATGAATAAAACCAGACAACGACGAGGTTCTTATTCTAATAAAGTAAAGCTAAATAAAAGTATTCCATTGAGTAAATTAGAACTTCTGACTGTAATTTTGCAAAATAGTAGCAATGTTTTCTAGACCACCTCCAGATAAATAATTTTCTAGCTAGCTATTTTTTCCTAAAATTCCTGATTCTTTATGTAATATAATTTTTAACATCCTTTTCTTCTTTGCTCCCAATTATTCAGCATGCTCAAAATAAAAATGCATAGAGTTAGCATTAGTGTGGGTTTGATACCAGTGCCTGGTTTTGTTTAGAAATGCGCCCAATTTCATAGAATTTACACAGTCAAGAGAGAAACAAGGGGCAAATGAAGTTGTGGGGAGTGTGAGCAAAGAAAACTCAAGAACCTTCCAGTGTTTACAGCCTTGTAGTGTTGAGGATTGGAACAGGGATTGGAACATGGGAGGCTTTGGAGAGAGAGCAGGAAAGGTGATCCAGGCAAAGAGAATGATGTATAAGGCACAGAACTGGGAAAATGGAGAGAAAACCAAAGGCCCAACTAAGGGACTTGTGTGGAAAGATGGATGGAGATGCTGGACAGGTGTGTGTGTGATGTTTCTCCACCAGGAGAAATTCCCGAGGCAAACCAGAAGAACTGTAGCATTGGAGAGGCAGGGGCAGGAGCAGGCCTGGAGTTCTGGAAGGAGACAGCTGTGAACAAGAGATCCTTGGCTGAGGAGTGGAGCCAACAGTCTGAGAGCTGGGCAAGGAGGAAGCAAGGATGGCAAGGTGGGCTTTGGAGGTGCTGAAGAAGAGTTGACTGACTCCACGACAGGCTGAGCAAAGAAATGCAGAAAGGGCACTGAGGATGTCACCTGCAGAAGGTGAGAAACTACCAGTTCATCCATCCCCTTGCTGGTTGTGAACTGGAAGCAGAAGAAGAGTAAGATGTGGGAGAGGGAGTATGTTCTTCTCAGAAAAATGGTTTAGAAATGCTGGCACATGAGCACAGTAAAAATGTGCAATGAAGTGGTGTTGGGGTGTTGCTTCAAGAAAAACGTTAAATGAGAACATGAGAAGACCAGGAATTTATAAATTATGGATTCCCAAGCAAGAAAGGACTGAGGAGCAGAAGATGCTGTTGGTCAAGTGGAATGGACAGGCCAAAGCGTGGGCCATGAGGACCAGATCTTCTACACAACCACACACGTGGCTGTGGGGCTGGTGGTGGGTTGGAGGCTGGAACTGGATTGAGCATGACTGGGAAGGAGATATTGCTGTGTCAGTGCTGCACTTCAGATTAGCAAAATGCAGAAGCAGAAATGTGCCAACCAAAGGGTTTTCTCAGAGTTGTGTCCAAGGAGAGCAGAAATGGAAATGGAGTGGGGTGGGTGCCACGGACCCTGCAGAGCTGGGACACTTTCAGAGGTGTTTCCACTGAAGAGCTGATTTTCCTGTGTTTGCTTCAGTCATGTCCACACTCTTATCTTTATTTGATGAGGATATTCTGGTGCATGTAACTGTGCAGGCAGCAGTGAATTCAGGGCTGGATTTAGCAGACTAAATCCTGCAGAGTAAGCCTGCAAGAGACTGGGACTCCTGTGTGGTCAGCTCTGACTTCTACCCTGTGTTGACACAGTTGCTTCCATGAAGAGTTTATAATACCATAATAAAAATCATTAGATTAATATGCATGTGGCACAAGAATGCTTTGTATGATCCAGTGACAATGGTGGGCAGGTCAAGATGACAAATATTTTCCTCTTTACCTCCAGGATTGTCAATGGAGACACTTCCCAGAGAGTCTGAACCTCCCCTGTTGTCCAAGGAAAGAGGAGGTGGGACAGAAGGGTGGGAGTAGCTCCAAGTCATTGCCAGAAACCTGGGTAACAGGTCCTGAATTTCCTTATGCTGGTGCAGATTTGGGGTAATCGATTGGAGATCATTTTATAGCAGCTGCAGTTTCTCAGGTAGCTCAGTGCAATACGTGTCACCCGACTTTATAAGCCTGGGATTGCCATAGTCTCACTTCTGCAGGGCTCTGCTCAGCAATTACAGCAGAGTTTAATTTACAAATCATTACTGTGTTTAGCCATTACCAGTACAAAGTAGTTACTTTCTCTGTGCAATTGAAGCCTAATTTTCATGCCATCTGAAACTTTCAGGCATCAGGTAACACTTTATTTTATAAGGAAAAAATAACCATTTATTTAAATTGTAAAATCTGTGTATTTACAGAGGGGCTGGTTTTGCTCTTCAGGTTTCACAGCAATTACACTGGAAACTGTTTCAGAAAACCCAGGCTCTTATTTCTGAAAAAATAAGTTATCAGCAATTGCTTCCTATGCTTGCATAATTGCTGGAAGAATTGTACTCTACAAAATGAAGGCAATTACCCTTTATTGCTGCTGCCTAATAATTCTGATAGTTTGTTAATCCACAAAGAGCACAGGGGCTGTAAAAACTCAGATATTGAGGGGATAACCCAGAGCACATTTCTTGTGGGGTTAAAATGGCCATGTGTTTGCACATCAGTGAGACAAAGTGGATTCAGAGTTAATTTTGCTTTTTAGCAAGAGAAAAAATAAAGAAGTGATCACAAGCACAGAGAAGGGAGTTGGTAGGAGTTAATTTGGAGAGGTTTTGTGTGGGTAAGAGTTCTATCCCTTCCACAGGCTACTGAAATCCTTCACTGCTGGAGCTGTTGCATTTCACATGGGTGGACTCCCACCTGTAACTGCAGTATTTTCGTGCTCCTTTTGACTTCTTCCTTGAAGCCCTTGGGGAAAAAAGAGGCAGGAGTTTTGCAGAGCTGAGCTGTAGATGCCTCTTGCAAATCCCTCTCCACCTGGCAGTGGTGGGGGCTGGGAGGGATGCTCAGGACTCAATGACAGGGACGGCAATTCTTTCTTGTGACAAGTGGGTTTCAAATGGAATCGCCAAAAATTGCTTCCTATTTTATGTAAGGTCTGGTTTTATGAATAATACTCTCTGCACGCTTCATGCTGTAAATATTTTGTTGCATTTTTTTGGTACTGCCCAGTCTGAAGGTTCTTAAATAAATTATTAAATAAAGAGTCAAAGCTGCTTTTATTAAAATCTGGACTCTTGAGATAGGAATGAGCTTCCTGGAATATCCCTTTTTTTTCCTGCTAGGAATCTGGTCTTTTGAGTGGAGCACACTTTTCCTATCCATAGGTAAAGGTCT
This sequence comes from Campylorhamphus procurvoides, assembly GCA_013396655.1. NCBI lineage: Eukaryota > Metazoa > Chordata > Aves > Passeriformes > Dendrocolaptidae > Campylorhamphus > Campylorhamphus procurvoides. The sequence continues at coordinate 86,727 of WBMV01007222.1, forward strand.
GCAGCAGGGCCTGTGAACACCTTTATTTCTTCATGAAATTTCTACCTTCATGAATTTTTTGTTCCCCAAATGTACTCTGAGGGCAGTCTGTGTGCAGCCTTGGGCTTCAGAGACTAACAAAATTTAAATCAATTTTATACAAACAGGTTTGGTCAGAGAAGCTCAGTCTTGCTGAATTAAGTCCAAAGATTGTAAAAGGTGTTTAATTACAGTATGTCATTAATTTGCCCCCACATTCCTGTCAAGACTACTCCCTTTCTAAGCACCTTACACTCTGGGTTTTGTAGTTAGCAGAAAGACTTGGCTCACTGGAGCTGGTTGTGTCTTTTCATTGCCCTTTCCCCTGGCAGTGACATCCACTTTTGAACTTTTCCTGTGGTTTCTTGCCCTTTATCTTGTATTCTTTCCTAGAATTATCTTTTATTTTGTTCACCTTATCATTTTTCTGATGTGTGTTTATTTCTCACCTGTGATTAATTTTCCACATGCTCTTATGCAGGAGCCAAGACTGCTTTGTTAAGGACACAGGTTTGGAGGGTCCATGTGTGACAAAAGAGGTGACATCAGCTGAGAGCAATTCAGTGTGGGCTTTATAAAGCAATAAAAATATCATTAAAATATATCTGTAATTTTTTTTAATATCAGCTCGTAAAACCTGTGATTCACAAATTCATTCTATTCAGACCTATCTACCAATTAGTATTTTCAAGTAATTTTTTTGTGTGATATAAAGTTGGATGGGAGAGATCTAATCCTGTTTTTAGCTTCTATAGACCTCTCTGACTCCTCTGATTTACACCCTTTCCATCCTACTGGAGGCTCCTCTAGAAAGGTTCATGTCTGGCAGGTCAAGTCAGGAGAAAGCACCCAAGAAACATCTTGTCAAAGTATTTTCTAACCATATATAGAACTTTCTGACAGAGATAGGTAAGAAGCCTCTGCCTCCTGCAGCTTTTGGTTGTTGGTTCCCCCCATTCTCCAGGCTGTCCTGGGTCATGCATTTGGTAGGAATCACGCTCTGCCCTCTTTGTGAGGAGAGAGACAAATGCTTTGTGGTGTTTGGTGCTGCCTGTTGAGTGGGGAGGGACAACACCCTTGGTGTGGGGCTGTCTTCTCTTCACCAGCAGATGGAGACCCAGATCGTGAGAGCCGGGGCTGCAGGGGTATGGAAGGGGAACATCTCATCACTGGCTGCCAGTGGATTGCAGGGACACCTCCATGTGCCTGTGGTACCTCTGGGATGTGGTTCCAAACCGATGGACCCGGGGTCATCCCATCCTTGCCTGGATTTTGGCTGAAAACGTGGATAACACAGGCAAGGATAAGGTAGGTGGGCACGGCTTGCTTCACAAATGCCTTGTAGAGGTCCCTCCTCTCATTCTGCCTGTGTTAATTGGATCACAGGAGTCACAGAGGACTGGAGGAGTCTGGAAAAGTAACACAATCCCTGCAGAAGGACATTTATTGGCTGGTTGTGCAGAAGGTGTGGTCTGTCTGACTGCTTCTACTCCATTTATCCTGCTTTATAAATCCTTAGCGTTCTGTGCATGTTCTAGCTTGGTCCAGACTCTTGAGTTGAGACAGAATGTGGGTAGCCTGCCTGTTTAGAAATAAAATTTTAAAAAAGAATGCATTGCTACTATTTTGTGGCTTATTTTTGCCTGTTCTGATAACCTGGCTTTTGGGGAAATCATATTTTTTGCAACACTTGAATGATAGGCTTGAGATTAGCTCATCTAGTGAGAGCATGGTGCTAATAATGCCAGGGTTGGGGATTCAACCCTCCATGGGCCACTCACTTAAGAGCTGGATTTAATGCTCCTTGTGGATCCCTTCCAATTCAGAATATTTTGTGGTTTGTTGCATTTTTAGCCATTGTATCACAGGACGTGGTGTTTTGTGGAGCATCATTCTTACTGATGAAAATTAGAGGTGAAAAAGAAGGAAGTGAAATACTCAACATCCAGGTCCCATCTTGTTGGGCACTGAGGACTGAGGAGTGCAATCCACCTGCAGGTGCTGCCTTGTCTTTGGGAACCTGAAACTGCTGTGAGTGAAGTTCAGGTAACACTAAAATGGTTGCTGAGAAGTTCATCCTTCTGATTTGAGCATGGACAGCATGGAAAAAAAATCCGTGGGAGAAAAGCATGGTCAGATGACTTCAAAAATTCTGCTTTTTTTAACAGCATTGAAGTAAATTGTGATGCTTCCAACTACCTGAAAGAAGAGGCTCAATGGTGCGAAAAGGGGTTGAAGTGACATGTTTTCCACCTGGATGGCAGTGCTTTAAACCAAGCTTCCACTTCCCTGCAACTCACCTTTCTGTAGCCATGACCTATTTATAAACACAGTCAGGCCAAAAAGCTGAAAGGAAAATATTTTAAATGTTCAAGTACAATATTTTAGAAGATGTTGTAAAGTCTACCAAACATTAGGCTTTGTGTACATTGAACAGTGTGGAAAATGAGGAGCTGAATGTGCTGCAAGTGTAGCCAAACCCAGTCTGGGAGTTGAATGCTGATGATTCTGTACGTGCCACAAATAATGTGTACAGGTGCACACTGACAACACTCCAGATCCGCTTTGAAATGACAGATATCTGAGAATTAAGACATTTTTTTTATGGTCCGCTGTGGGAGTAGTGGGGAAAAGTACATAAGAATATATATCTTCTGGAAATGATGAGACATTGTGGCATTTTTGATATATACAGGAGATTATAATTGGAGCTTTTTTATACTTTCCTTAAAATGTAAAGTACCAATTTCTGTAAGAGTTAAATGACAAATATTCAACAAGTGACCAGGTATTATCTGTACTTTTTAAGGCACTGCTTTAACCTCTCAAAACCCCAAGCTCCAGGTACAATTTTTGTGCTTTTTGGTCTCTGCCACTGCAGACATTGTGTGACTTTCCTGGAGTTTCCCTTCGAGACACACAAGTGAGAATCGTGACCAATTTGCTGAATAGAAAAACTGAAGGTTTAGAATTTTTTTTCTCTGCTTGAACATTATGTCTAATTTTCCTTTCGTTTCCTTGGTAAATATAATTCCAGCTTTTAGGGTGGTTTTTGTTTTGCCTTTGACGGACCGATCTGGAAGGTACTGACATGGCACCTGTATTTACACACTGTCCACACTCACATCCAAGAGCTCCAGAGCTGATCCAGCCAGATTTATATGTCTGAAGAATTCTGAATTTCCTGATTCTTAGGCTATGAAAGGAAAAGAGAGGGCAATGATAAATAAATATAGGATCTGGGAACCCACTGTGAGGGGCACAGCAGCAGGCAGAGCTCGCAGAGAGAGGACGTGTTCTTGAAGGGATCCATGCTCAGACTTCTTGGATTGCAGTTTGTTGTGGTGGACCAGGACTAAGTTGGTAAATCCTGAGCCAGAGAGCAGAGCCTGGCAAATCTCTGTTGGATGATCCCGGGATGGGAGAGCAGGGTGGGACAGGGATAGACATGATTCCACAGGCTCTGGATCCAGCAGGACTTCTGTTGGGTCAGAAGCTGACAGCCTCAGAGGAGTGGTGGGCTGAGGAGTTTTGCTGGGGTAAATTCCAGAAGTGAGTTTTAGTTGAAAAGCTGTCGGTTTCCATCCACCCCTCCGTCCCTGGATGCTGGCAGCTCTGTTTTTAGTATCCCAGCATGTCAAACCATGGTGTAGCAATTTAAGTCCTGGTGATTTCACCCAAGAAGAAAGGGTTTTTTTCTCCAGATAGTAACAAACATTTATATTGTTGTTTAGAGTACTCAATGCATTAAATCCAAGCCAATGAATAATTTTTTTTCTGTGATTTTAGAATTGTCAGCACCAGCAGCTCTTCCCCTTGCTCTGCCTGCAGACCTAAATGCCAGTGCAAAATCCAAGTGCAAGTTTTGTCTGGGACAAAAGTTAACTGAGCATGTAAAGGGCATTCAGAAATGGAGCACCAGCAGTCAGGGTGTTCCATCCAGCCTGTAACTTCACTCTTGTGCATATATAAGAACTGACAAAACCAAAATCCTGTTTTGGTATGTGGAGAAAATGTTCACCGTAAGAGGAAGTGAAAATTATTTAGATTAAAGTCAAAACAACAATTTAACATCCCTTTGTGTACACAAACACTCTTCTGAAAGTCACAAATCATAGATGCTGGATGTTCAGAGTCGGTTTAAATGCTACTTACCTAAAGCCAGGAGATGAGAAACATGTGGCAGACCTTTTTTGCAAAAGTTCAGGGCGGGAGGGGAGCAAGAGGATGTTTGCATCTGCAGGAGGAGGGCCTAAAAATACTCTGAAAGCCGACAGTTCACTTAAATCATTAATCCTACATTGAAGACATTTCCACATTTTAATGGACTGCAATTAAACCCAATATTTCTTAATACGAGTGTCAGGTGTTTTCAGCAGTGATGCAAATGACTGCTTAGTGCTATAATTCTGAAGGGGAAGGCATTTAGAGCAGGCTCATTTGAACAGCCAACTATAAACAAGAGCACATAATTCCATCTGCTTTTTGGCAATTTGTTGTTCCTTTTAGGTTCTCTTTCCCCGTTTGTCTTGTGGACACAGTTTGCAGGAAATGTCAGCCGCTGTGATTGATGGCATGAGATTGGATGTACTGACTTCATGCTTTCATAAAGCAAGACAGCTGTTGGGAGAAACTTTCCTCCAGGAGCTGGAAAGGTTTAAATTTTCCATCTCTTTGACTATTTGGCCTGATGAAGGATTGGGTTTTACCAGACAAGTAAATAAAAAGATGGCTAAGACGTACTAGAAGGTCATTCAAATGATCTTTAAATAGCAATTACTGGAGGAGGGTGGAGGGAAAGCTCTCAACATTCTGAGGCTGTTTAAGTGAGCCCTAAAAAATTATGTGTAGGTGTTCTCTCAATTTTTTTAACCGCTCTGTAAAACAGACAATTTCTAATAGTATGATTTTACAACAGGAGCTTGTCAGGAGGCAGCAGGCGATGGAAGGGGTTCTGCTGGATTCCCTGGCCATCACCTGAGTTTGTGTGGCTGTGAGGTGTTGGCTCTCTCCCCTTCCAGAGCCACCACACACCGGTTTGAAGTTCAACTTCTTGCTAAAAGTAGAAATATATAGGTTAAATTTTAGTTAATCTGCTTTCTGGATAAACCATTTGTATCCATCAAGTGTGCTTTCCTTCCAGAGCAGGAAGGGAAAAAGAAAGTGTAGTGTTCATCTTTACAGTTAAACCTCCCTCTTAGGCATATTATTTTATTTAAAGGAATGTGTATTTGTCAGATGTTATGAGCATAATTTTGAAGGAGATCAGTAAGTGATGCTCTTATTTATTTATTCCCCCACCCCATGCAGTCTGTTGGGGGGTTGGGTGTTAGCTGATAGTTCGAAGGAGTAACAACTGGGTTCCTGTCTAAGCTGATTCCAGAAGTCTTTGCCAGCTCTATGGTCCTGCTGGAGATGGGCCAGGACCAAAACTCAGGAACTGGAAACCCCCAGACCCAAAACTTTGGTGGCTCCATTTAGGCAGTGGTTTGAGTCAGACTCCAAATTCCTCTTCAGTCTAGTGGTTTTGTATGTTTAGTCACATCAATAGAATATGTTGCTGCAGTTGCTGCTCAAGAGCTGTGAACAAGCTCTTCCAAGCTAGGCTGGGTCTTACTGCATTGTTGTGACTTCTACAAAACTGCAAAAACCCCATCATAAATCAGTAGGAACTGCCACAATGTGCTTTCGTTAAAACAGAAAACAAGGTGTAGGTGTGATTGTCAAGGAACCCTGAGCAGCTGAAGAACTTTCTGCAAGAAGAGAATTGCCAAGACCCTGACCTGTTGTGTTCATCTGCTGTCAAAATTCAGCCTGGGCTTTCAAAAGTAAGGCTTCCCCCATGGATCATCCTCAAGATAAACCACTGAGGTAAGGAGAATTCTGGATTACATGGGGACTGTGTCCCCAATCCTGATTTAAGCAGGAGAGGTCAAACTGGAGAGCACCCAGCATTTCTGTGCCCACCCACGGCCCCCAGTGCTGTCATGTACCCTCTGCCTCACTCATCTCTGAAGTTTCAGTTCAAGGCAAAACGCTCAGGGAACTGGGAAATGTGTTTATAGAAGCAGACATAATTGTAAGAAAATTTGATATTACAGCAAATCCTAAAAAAGACCTCAAAAGAAACTTTAGAAACGCTTTAGAAGCAGACTGAAAGAGCAGCAGTTGCTCTGGGCAGCCAAGGGGTGACTTTGGCTGCCGTGGGGAGATGTTTTGCAATGCTGTGGGGTAAGAGGATACCAGGGAACTCTGTGGGTCACTTCATTTAGATCCTGTAAACATTTCCATAATCAGTAATCATCTGCACTGTTTCTTAACTCTGTGTGGATCACTGTAACAGTCTAATCACTTACACAAATACACAGTTCCAACACCACTAATTAGGATTCTGCAGAGCTGGAAGAAAGCCACTCTATGTTCTACATGTACAATCAATTTATTGTTAAACATTTAAAGAGCTAACTATTTATTTATACCTAAATGAGAATTTTTTTCCTTTTTCCCCCCCTCCCCCCTATGCTTGCAAATGAATCCTGAGCATCTTTATACTCAGAATGCTGCATTCACTCTTCCCGTAACCCCATTTAAACAGGTAGTGTTTCAGCAGAGAGGAATTTAATGCCTTGCCTTGCTTTGGCAGATTGTGGCTGCCCGATGATGAATAAGGTTCTGGCAGGTCACTACTCATTTTTGAACCATTGCTCCACTAAATTCTCCAAATTCAGGGCGATCAAAGACCTGCTTGCCTGTTGTTAGTAATATTTTTGTAGTGTTAGTGCCTTGAGGTCCCAACTGAGAGGAAACCCCCCAGCCCCAGACACTGTACAGGCATTGAGGGAGGGACGACCCACACCCTAAGAAATTCAGAATCCAGCCAGCACGAGCAGACAGGAGTGAGATGCACCAAGGGATGAGTCAACACTTCTGGTGGAGTCCCTAAACCCTCTTTTAGTGTTGTCTGCCTTAAATGTTGGATGTGCTGCCTCTGGAGAACTTCCATTTGTTTTGCTGCCCCAACAGATTTTTCTTTTAGTGTAAATAATTAAACATTACATTAGAAATGAAAGTCCTCCTAACTTACAAAACATCCAACAAATAATTCCACGTGCTGAAATTGTGCTGTGTGCTGCCTAATCATCCCTTGACATTGTATTTCATACAGTTTACCTGTGTGAAAGTTAAAATTATCTAATATAATTAGGCATTTCACCTGCCCTGCCACGCTGCCGAATGCCTGCAGAGGACGGATGTTTGGTTGTTTAAAGCAATAATCATTTTGCAGGAATAAAACAAGTTCTTCATCAAGTCTGTAGGTTTCTAAATGAGGAGAAGAAGGAGGTGTCAGTATAGGATTAACTAACCACTGCTACTGTACCATGCACAGAGCCAGCAGCCATGGCCAAGGGTGTGCTATGAAAGGTGTAAGGACAGGTTTGGGATTTGTGGAGAACTTCCTGAAACCAGGCACTCCTCTCACCCTGCCAATACATTTGGACAATGTATTAAATAATAAATAAAAAGAAGATGTTGGCTGGTGAATGTTTTGTCAGAGTAAAGAACATGAGGAGAGTCACGTTGGTTCTCTTGTGACTCCTGAGAACTGCTGGGTGCTCTTCACAGAGAGAGCTTGGGAAAGGCTGGCAGGGACCAGTTGGTTTATCCTTCAATGCAATTAGAGGTCTATAATCATCAAAAAGTTCAGAGAGGAAAAGCAAACAGAGAATTGACTGAAATTGTTTTAGGTACAGAGCAACAGTCATTTGTCACTACCGAGAAGGAAGAAATAATTTCTTGGATTGGTGAGAATCACAGTATTTAGTTATATTGTTATTTTCCTGGCTGATCCTGAGCTTGTTGTCTAAGCAAAAGCATGCCTTGTCCCTCTGAAAGTTAGGAAATGCATTTTTAATTGATAGGATATTTAAATTAATTGGGAGTGTTAATGTTTTACTGTTCTCAGCACTGGGATGAGAAATTTGTGGGTGTCTAAATTGTTTGTGTTAGTTAATTTTAGTAAAACAATGTAAAAATGTTGTTCATACAGAAGATTTTGCCTCCCATCACTGTCAAAGCTTTGTAGGTAGTTGTGTAACAGACTAAATGGCTTAGCAGGAAACTTTATCTGGGGAAGTGCTTGGAGAAACAGACTTATCTTTAGTTTATTTATTGTGGCACTTGGTGATATGGGTTAGTGGCCATGGTGGGATTTGATGATCCTGGGGGTCTTTTCCAACTTTGATGATCCTATAATTCTCTGATTTGGACTTACTGAGGGCTGGTCCCCTCCATTTAGGCACAGTTGGACTGGTTTAATTAGTCAAAACTTCTCTTGACTTCATGCAGAACTTTGCCAGATCACTTGAGTCCTGTGTTGAATTCAACTTTGTACTAAATAATTGCTTTCCATATTCACTTTTCCTTAGTTCTGAGCACTTAAGGAGACCAATGTTACTCCAAAAAAGCTTCGAATGGAGATTTATTGGAGATGGAGACTTTGTTGGAGACTGGTTATCTGAAGAACCACCACACACCATCCACAAACATTTGCCTTCCCCAGCACTGGATTGTATCCAGTTTAATTAAAGCTGTTTTTAATTGCCACGGCACTTCTCTGAGGTGTCATCTGCATTTCACTTCATTATGAGGATATTGCTGTATCTGTGTCTCTCTTTTTTCTGTAGCAAAAGATCGGGTCTGACCTTCAGAGAGCAGCATTTTCCAGCTGTGCAAGACTTCTGATGGTGAGTTTAGTCAGAAAACAAAGGACTATGTATTTTGGAAGGCAATTAAAATGTCCTAAAGGTACCTGATGTATTTTTTGAAGGTGGAGTCAAAGTGCTTGTAAGTGACCCTGATTTAGCAAAATCCACCAAATAAATTGAAAGGGTTGTGAACTGTGTACTGATAAATCTTCAAACCTTATTAGTAACTTTACTGTTGTAGGAAATCCCAGACTGGTGGAATGTTTGGGGCTGTGGAAGGGACCTCTGGAGATCATCCAGTCCAACCCCACACCTAAAGCAGGTTCACCAAGAGCAGGTTTCACAGGGTTGTGTCCAGGCAGGTCTTGAGTATCTCCAGAGAAGGAGATCCCACAGCATCTCTGGGCAGCTCCCTCCTCTTAGGACTTCAGATTTTTTTTTTTTAATTTGGCCTGGAGCCTGTTAATATTGATTAATAGAAAATTATAACCAAGGTATATATTGTATGGAGACAATATGAAAAAAATTCTAGATTTTGCTTAGTTTTGTGTCAAAACCTGATTTGGGTCAGGGTAGCCTAAGGTAAGTCTCTATTTGCACTCAGCACCAAGTGATTCAGCCATTCAAATATCTGTGCAAATGCATTTGCAAAGGGGTAAATAATTGAGGAGTGGCAGAGGAAGCCCAACCAGAGAGAACTCTGCAAGACTCTTTGCAAGTCTCTGTAGCCAAAATGGAAATGTTCAAATGGTATGAGAAGAAAACAAGTTGATTTCATGGGATCACAGAACCTCCTGCATTGGGAGGGACCCACAAGGACCATCAGTGAAACCCCTGGACACCCCAACAATCCTCCCCTGCCCCTGAGAGCTTTGTCCAAACACTCCCTGGGCTCTGCCAGCTTTGGGGAAGGGAAATGTGTAGCAGTAGTTCTCCTTCTACCCCAGGAGTTTGGGAAGTTCTTGGGCACTTCCCCAGGAAGTCACCAGAGATGAACAAAAGAGAAACGTGGAAAACCTGTTGATCTGATCTTTTTCTTGTATATTTTAGAGCCTTCACTGACCAGGACTGGAGCCTGCAGTGCCCTTTGGCTGTGAATAAATAGAACTGTTGGCAGCAATTCCTTGTCCTGAGCAGAGGAAGGTGGAGAGCAGGGTTTGTGGTTCTCTGCAGCCTCGTCAGAGCCAGTGTGGTTGTGCAATAGGTGGAGATTCCCAAAACTCACTGGTGTTGTCTCCCTGTGCTTAGACAGGCAACAGGGATCCGACACAGCACTGACACATTATTCTTATTGAAAACCCTGAAAATTCTGCTAATTAAGGCAAACTCTGCAAATCCCATATTCCTACAGCCTTAACCCTACAGAGTCATTAGATGGCATTGACACATTCTGTGTTGTGTGACAATAGTTTGGGGAGGGACTTGTCCAGGATCCTGTATTTCCTTACAAACTCCTCTATTTCTACTGGAGGGCTGGGTAATATTTTTCCTTCTTTTGCCTCTGTGCATCCATTATTTTTCATCTGTGGTTTGACATGATACTTGAGCAAAAATGAGCTGCAAGAAAATCAACGCATTGAGATATCCTGTACCTTTGTTTTGTGGTTAGAAAAGAAACTGAAAGCTCAGTAAGATAAAACTTTTGATTTTTTTCCTTCCCTTTTTTTCCCAATAAATCACTACCACAAAAATAATCTAATTTCTTTTCAGCCATGCTGTACTACTTCCTTCTCTGAAGAGCCAACCATTTCATTTTTTAGCTGTATAATTATTTCTTGTGATAGCAAGATTATAGTTTAGAATCTTTAGATGGGCAAGTGATACTAAAATCAGAACTTTCCCCACAGCCCTACAGGCTCTTGAGGCCCAGATGAAGTCCCAGAAATGTGTGGGGTTGGATTCTGCATCTCCTCTTAGGGCCGTGCAAAGGTGTAAAGGAGCACAACTACGTCATACCAGCATTTTATATCTTTTCACACTGTTGTGCCGTTTTTATTGCAGTCTTAAATCAGTATAAACTGATTGCTTTCCCCGTCAGTAACTCTGACATAGAATTTAATGTATGGATTGAGACACACAACATAAAGAACAGGTGATAAAATATTATGCCCACGATGAGAACATTAAAATGCTGATGTTTGGAACAGCTGGCTGAGCCCTTATTTCTCAGCTGGAATAAATAGTAATATTAAAGGATTAGCATAACCAACAACAAGTGTTGAAGGACTTGATTTCGTTCCAGGCAATAAGAATATTTAGGAACCAGCATTTTGAGCCTTAGTCAACAGAAGAGTTTATTTCTTCCAAAAGTATTTTTAGTAATATTGGCTAGATATGGATATATTTATTATGTTTATACCGATTGGACTTTTAATTTGGAAACCTTTGGGGTATGAGTTCTTGAGGCATGGTTTCTGGGGTTTTTTTTAGTAAATGTTTTTGTATGCCATTATTAGAAGATTATATCCTGGTGCTTTTAAGAAGGGGCTTTCATTGGTTTACCATTACTAAATTAGAATAGAAGTGGAGGAGAAGTAGTTAACCATTAGAAAGCATCAAGATCACACAAGGAGTAAAAATGGATCTAATCTTTGTATATGCATGTGAGATCTCAGAACAGATTTCCAAATAGTCAAACTTAAAAAACAGATGCAGAAAATCATCAGGTTTGGTGGTGGTGTCTTTCCTAAAATGAGAGAGAATGGAGCACCTGAAAGGTCAGGAAATTGAAACCTGAGTATCAAACACATTATATTTGATATTGTCCTACCCAGAGCATCAGTGTAGACCTTCAGAGTGAGGATTTTCCTTGCTGCTCCTTCTAGAACTTTCTAGCAGTGCAGCTGGAACAGGGGACCAGCCTGTTCCTCAGGCCTTTCCTGTGCATGTCCTGTAGCTGAGAGAGAGGGATGGAAGAGTGGGGCTTGGAGGATCATCTGAAGAAAGATGCTCATGGAAGGAGGAGTGAGGCATCATTCAGCTTTGAGTTTACTGGGGTGATTCTGGGTTTCAAGATGATATTTAGGGCCTTGACATGTTTGATTTCTCACTGAGGTGAGGACGCTTCATGTAATTCTTGCAGTGGGCATTTGCAGAGCAATGGGCAGGTTTTAATGTTTGCAATGTTTTTTTCTTAGTAAATCTCTGCAATTTGAGTAAGAGAATGAGGAGTAATGTTTGCCATTTTTTTGGCAAATCACACCAGTTATGTGGTTTGATTTTCTTCCCTGAACGTTTCAGGAGCTGAATTTTGATGCTGGTTTAATTGTTAGGGTCTCCAAGTAGATCAGCCAGCTCTTCATTCATATTTAATGGACGACTTTCTGAAGTTAAGTGAAAACATTCCACTAGTCCAAACATACTTCTACTTTTTCTTTCTCTGAAGGTTTCCGTGGGGAAACCAGAGCCAGAGTCTGGACTGTGTGTATCCTCCATGGCACCAATTCAGAATCTGGTGGGTCTGACAACTTCACTGTGCAAACAGGCAGCGGCATCATTAGGTGACTGGATACCCCAGTTTTAGGTTTTCAATAGAATATGCTCGTCCCACCTGCAGGTTTATTTAAAATTAATACATTGGAAAGAGCTGCTAAACTCCAAAAAGGAGGTCACTCTTCCTGAGAAAGCCCCAGGATATCTGGGGGCACAAAGAGGCAGGCAAATAAAAGTTTTGGCAAATAAATATTCGAAGAGCAAAGGGGGTGGAAAAATCCTGATTTAATAATTGATGCTACACCTACTTGGTCCTGCTCCTTAATCCCTTTGGGGGATTAATCCTCTCCTGGGCAGTAGCAGCAACCTTGGAACAGGGGGGATGGTGGAATTGCTCGGGAATTTGGTTAAGGATGTGCATAATGTGTTTCTGCCTTGCAACCACAATGATATTCCAGTAACAATAACAATATTTTCAGCCTTTTCACTTTTATTATTTCTGGATTTTCATTGTAGATGACAGACAGAAAAGAGATGATCGATAGAATGTGCCATGTAGAGTGTTTGTTTTATCCAAAGGACTGTCCCAACCCCAAAACTGTGATAGTTTTCCAAGTTGTTTCCTGACACTGGATGTGGATTTTACAACTCTCAGATTCTGAGCAGGATGATCAATGTATGATCCAAATATCTCCATTGCCAGGTCTTTCTCCCATAAATGTGAGCTCTCCCACAAATGTGAGAGAAAACACCCCCTCAGTGTTGCATAAATTAATGAAAAAGAGGGAATTGTTTAAAAACTTAAACCAAATTTCTTGGTTGCTATAAAATAGAAGCTCTGGAAAGGTCTGATGGGCTTCCAGACAGTCCCATTCCTGTCAAAGTGTGTGTTAATTCTTGACAAGGATTGTGATGGATGGAAAGATTGGTGGGGGATTGTCAAGCATTTACAAACTACAGTTAGAAAACGATAGTGAAGAGTAACAATTCATTGAATTTTAGAACTCCATGGCTGATCAGAGGTATGCAAAGTGGGTTTTATGAAACACAAACCCTTCAAAATTCAAATGTTTCTCTTTTTCATTATTATATTCAGAATTTCTGAAGAAAACCCTAAATCTTAACTTGTGAGATATCTTGTTTGCTACACAAAGAAAAAATTAATCTTCCTTTAAAAGATGACTGATTTAAGAATTATCATTTCATTCTCAACATTTAGAAGTAACTGGAAGAAAAAAACAACCTGACATTTGAGAGAATGTAAAATCACTGATTTAAAAGGGGGCAATGTTCACCTCCTACAAGGTAAACCTGTGACATTCACAAAGCAACACTATCACTACAGTCATAAGGACCTGAGAGAGAATTTGCAGTTTTATGTATGGGCTGTGTTTTCTCACAGGTCTCATGTCCCACATGTCCCACCAGCCCTCACAAGAAGGACATGGATGTTCAAATAACTTGGAGAGGTTAAAAGATTTTCCTCGTTTAAAAAAAAAGAAAACACCCCCTGCCCCGTGAATTTTGTTTTGTTTGAATTTTACTGTATCCTGCTTTGTGAACGTTTTGTGACCATTAGGGAGCATTTACCTTTACAATAAGTAGTCCAAAGGGGCAGGGACTGTGGAGCTGTTGAGACACATGTCCTGTTTCCACCAGGGGTAATGCCTTTATTGTTCGTGCATTGAGATATAAAGACTTCTTGTTCACATAATGGATACAGCTGGTTGAGTGGGGGGCAGGGAGGTCCTCACAATAAAAAGGCATTTGATTGCTGCTGGGATCCTTGTCAGTAAAATACTCAAAGATGGTTAATTGGACATTAATGTGTCAGATTTTCAACAAAATAACAAGAAATTTGCCAAAAATAAAGCCCGAAGGAAACACGCCTCCAAATTTTACAACAAAGCTTTGTTTAAAATAGAAGTTAAAGCAGCGAAGATTTATGACATGTTGACATAACTGATGGTAAAGGAGTTGGCTGAAGCTCCGGGTGTGAAGGTCCAAATGAGAACATCTGCATTAAGAAGCTAATTCTCTTAAACATACTGATCAAAATATTAATGCTACATGTAAACACAAGTGCTTTATCTGACAGTGATTTACATTTGGAACGACCTAATCCAACTATGCACTGCATCTTTATTCATTACCAGCAGCCTTTACTTAACACTTCATGCCCGCTTGCACAGGTGGACAATCTACTCAGAGTGACTATTGTGTTTATGTTATTTTTTCATAAGCAGGGTTTGAAATTTGTCAAACTGCATCATTGTTTAACTATGTGCCAGTCAAAGGGAAATTGCCAGATGGAGTGGCTTTCCCCTAACCTTGCTCCAGGCAATGAAATTACACATAGGCCACAGTCTTATGTCAAGTCTTTAAAAGAAAAAAAAAAAAAAGAACCAGAAAAAAAGAAGAAGAAAAAAAAATAATAAAAAAAGAGAGCCAGGCCATGAATAGGTATGACTATGTGCATTCACAAAACCTGGCTTTCTTATGCCACTAATTTTATATGAAGGCTCATGCCAATGGTAAATAAAACTTCATGTCCGTCATGTCACTCATTAACTAGGTGCTTATAATTTATGTATTTAAGGCCTGCTTGTCCGCCAAGCAATCAAACAGTAAACTATGTTTTATAGGTGTTAGTGTTTATAGAAACTGTAAATAAATGTCAAACAAAAAAAAATCAGGTTTCAGAAAAATGATCAGGGTTAAGTCATTTATCATTGTTCCAACTGGAAAAATCTGAGAACCTGTCAGTGCCAAAGCAAATGTTTCTCTGGCTTTTTCTAATGTGCAGCTTAAACTACCAGATTGTAGAATTCTGTTAGCAGGATTTGATGGAATGGAAAATTTGCAGGTCGTGTGTTTTAGCTGAGCCTCTCACTCAAAGAATGGGGCGAGATGGCTCTTCTTTAACATGGTGGCCTTTGCTTTGTTCTGCTTTGGGGTTTTTTTCTCTGTTCAGGCCTCACCCCAATGATTAGCTGAGATGATTTAGGCAGAAGTTTGGCTGCTTTGGAGTGTGGGCAGGGCAGTTCTTTGCAGGTGAAGGAAAGCCAGTGTGGACCCCTGTTCCTGGGGACTGTTCACAGACAGGTTTGCTGTGCCTGCTGTAGGATTGTTCCCTTCCAAACAGGGTGCACGAGGAAGAAAGGACATGCAGACTGCTTGTTGATGGTCTCCATCCAAGTTCCTCCTCAGGAACTTGCCCCTGTGGACCTCCACATTACAGCTGTTGTACCTGTGCCTCTGAAGCTGCGTGTTTTACACACCAGTCACTTGTGTTTTAGTGAGGAGATCTGGAAAGGATGAGATTTGGACACTGGGAGGCTTTGCTGGTGCACACTGATACTGCAGAGCAGCAGATGTTGCAGGGGCTCCCAGCTGGGCCCAGAGCTGGGTACAGGATCTGTTCTGAGATGGTTGTGCATCTCAGGGCTAAATATACACCCTCTTGGTGGGTCTAAAGAGGAGCACGTAATTCTAATACTTTTTAGATTGATTTGTCCCTAGAATTGCACTTGGATGGAGCTCCTTGACCAGTTAGTTCACAGAGTACCATCTCATAACATGGAGCTGGGGTCATGTTACCCAGAGGAGGGAAAAAGAACAGATACCACTAAAGGGGAATGGATTTAAGTGCAAAATTCAGTGGATTTAAGTGCAAAAATCAGTAAGGCGATGTAGCTTACAGGGGAAAAGGATAGAGGTGAACAAAGTGTTAATAAAGATAGCCCTGTTTCAAAAAATATAATTTAAAAATTGATACAGGCTTTCTGGTGACCATGGGCATGAGGGAAGTGATTTGTGCTGTGAGAGTGACTGTCAAACTCCCTGTATATGGGAATGCCTGGAGTCTTCCATGGATTCTTCAAAAGCTCTTACTGTCACAGCCCTGTTTGCCTGTTCTGAGACATTCACAGTGAAACTAAATAAAAATCAGGCAGAGAAGCCAGTGGCTCTGGAGCCTTGTTGAAGAGCCACTGATGTTTGTGAAGAAGCTGTGCTCTGCAGGGTTTCAGGAGATGTCGGGGGGGGTGACCCTGATCTGCTGGGGCTGGATCAGCATCTTACTCCAGTACTGCCCTACCTGGAATGTTTCTGGAATGTGGGGCTGCTCGTGTTCCCCCTCCTTGTATTCCCACAGGCTTCCTCCTGCTAGCTGAGAGTGCCAGGGATTTTCACCAAGTCTATGCAGAGTGTTCAGCTTGTTTGTTTTCAATAGCCATAGAAAACAATTCAGCTGTACCTTCACCTTGATCCAGATCCTCACATGATGTCAATTGTCTTGGCTCCACTGATGGTGGTGGGGCAGAATGTGCTGATGAAGCCAAAAGGTACTGAGGAGCTGTTTGATGTATTAAGGGCTAAGAATTGTACTACAAAGTGATAACTGCAAAAAGTATAAATAATCTGTGATTGCTGAGTTGAAGTCAAGAAATTGATTCTGTTTATGTAGTCAGTCTGTTCAATATTTGAGCTGAAACTTGCCTAGAGTTGTATACTTCTAATAAATTACAATTGGACTTCATGGTATCCTTTCACTTTGTCTACTCCACTTATGGTAAAATAAATTCATTTTGAGTCTAAATGATTTTTTTTAAAATTGTGATTTCCATTTTTATTGGTTTTGCACATGGTTTGAAAAACATTTGCTAAGCAAACGTGCCTTGGCATGTCTGGCACCGGATCCTGGGATGCATTTACGAGTCCTGTTCCAACAGCTCCAGTATTTCCTTCGTGTTGTTGTGCCCACCATCAATTACTTTACTCCTGAGCTATTTGAAAACTCATCCAAATGAAACAAATAGGCTCTCAACATTGCGAGCATGGTAATGTGTGGTATCCAATTTCATGGCATTTCTAGGGAATTTTTAAAACTGATGTTATTTCCGTCTATTTGGCCAATTCCTGAGGCCTTCCTTGAGGGCTCCACTGCAAACTTTCTGAGCTGGGCTGTGCACCTGTAGCAGGGACAAGCCCTGAGGTTTATGCTGAACTCTTACTCAGCAAAACTCCCATCAGCTCTGCTCAGGTTTGTGGTTCAGGAAAGCCCACAGAAAAGTTTCCCTGATTGCTGACACTCCTTGTGCTCATCAGTTTCTGTTCACTGTGACATTTTGAAGTGCCTTTCGTGGTTCAGTTTGATTTACTGCTTTGTGAATGGCATTTTAAAATATATGGTAACCTATATCTATACCAGGTTTTCTTGCTTTCTGAAGATAGTCTCTGGTTCTATAGCCTTAAAAACCTAAGAGCAATAAATGCTTTCAAATAGCTGAGGACATAACTCATGCCTTGTAATGCATGTTTTAAAAATCATGCCTTTTTCTGGCTCATTACCCAGCCTGTAGACTTGATTTTTTTTAATTAATGTAAGAACACCTTCTTTATGGCATGTTCATGTTTACCCAAAAGTCACATCATTTTTCAAATTATACAAGGTGTCAGTACTGAGGGTAATGATCTTTATTACTCACATTCCAAAATGAGCACTGCTTCTTAATTTTTTCCTAAATCTGTCTAGAGAAGAAGAATCAGAAATGTTTTTCCCTGGTAGCATTTGTGTGCCAGACATAGAATTCACACAAAGGAGTCACCCACTCTGCTTTAATAGGAGTTGTTTGTAGCAGTTCAGCCCCACCAAGTGACCACAGTGATGCCATCGAGAGTCTGACCCATCCCAGGGTGGTGGGATGTTTGTGTTGCTGGTGACAACTTCCAATGTGAAATTCTTATTTGGTCATACTGGAACACATGACTTGGACAGAGGACTGGAAGGGACACTGAGCAAGTTTGCAGATGACCCAAAACTGGGAGAGCTGTTGAGTCCCTCAAAGTCAGGGAGGTCCTGCAGAGAGACCTGCACAGGTCACAGGGCTGGGAATCAGCAACCATGGGGAGTTCAACAAGGAGAAGTGCTGGATTCTGCCCCTGGGATGGCAAACCCCAGATGGATGGACAGACTGGGAATGAGAGGCTGGAAAGCCAAGCCAGTAAAGAGCCCTGGGGGTCCTGGTCAGTGGCTAGTTGGGCACGAGTCATCAGTGCCTGGAACCAGGAGGGACATCCCTGTCCNGGGGATGGGGCTGTGCAGGGCTGAGGGTTGGACTCAATGATCCCTGTGGGTCCCTTCCAACTCAGGCTATTCTGTGTATGTGATGGTCACAAGACAGTCTAAGCGTAGGTAGGAATGGTTCCTCTTGCCTTTTGTGTGCCTAAAACCCCAGTTGCTCCCATTATGCTATTAGGTGTGATCATATCATGGTGTACAGAACTAATGGAGGGTTCTTCCCCTTAATTTCACCTGATGATTGCATGAAACTGTGTAGCCTGATTGTCTTACAGAAGTCAGAAACATTTCTCCTTCTTTCATGTTTTTAGTGCTGAAAGTTGGCCTTGGGGGCTGGGGTTGAGTCCAATGCTGATGGAGACACTTGTATTTCTTGTGCATGTATTGCCTGATCTGGAGATGGGGTTCCTCATTGTGGTGTTAGCAGAAACTCAACAGGGCTCCAAGAAGAAAATGGGAGTATTTGACAGCAAGGCATTAGAAAAATTTACTGCGTTTTTTTCTTGAAATCCTCTCATTGTATTAACTCTGCTTATTTTGAGCGTGTGAAGCCTTTCAGATTAGAGACCCTGTTAAGCATTACCATCCTGACCACCCAACAGCTTTCATAATTTTATAATTTTGGTTCAGCTTATATAGTACTTGTTGTTATGAGTGAGTCTGAAAGTCTGAGAGCTCCTCTTCGTGCTATTTTGCTAAGATGTGTGGTTGCCAAAATCAGAAAGGCTGTCCTTGTGCACAGCAGGGCAGGGGGCGGGGTGTTCCTTTGTCCATCTTTTGTCAGTGTCATCCAAGCCTGCCTTTGGTACTTTCAGTATCTGCACAGTGTATCCCAAGTCATCAAAGGAAGATTCCCAAGGAAGACTTGTGTTTTTTGGAGAAGAAGCCAGCCCATGGTTGTGTTTTGCCTTGGTAGAAATCCACTGGTGTGTGTTCCTCCAGTGATGTTAAAGCTGCAATAAGGCTGAACTGTTTGGCTTCTACCCCTGTGCAATATGACTTTTTGCTGACTTGGAGCTGATGTGGATTCTCCTGACCACATTTCACAGCCCCAGTTGTCCTGCCCCCTTCCCAGCCCCATTCCAGGCTGCGGGAAGGGTCCGTGGCCACCCGGGGGCTCAGCAATGCCCAGCTGTCATTTATTCAATTATCATCACAACTCAACAGCCCCAAGAAGGGAGAAGTGCAAGTGATTCTTGGCTGCCAAGGAATATTTTTGCAGAGCAGGATCATTGCCCTTGTGTTTGATGGGGAGGAAGGTCTTTGTAGACATATTGTACTTGTGACAGCTTAGGGAATTTCCAAGTCCTAACCTATTAATCATGTTTCTTGATGATTTACTTATTCAGTTTCCTCTTCCAGTAAAGAACATGTCTTTTAGTGGTTTAAAAACATGGGATAAGACCAAATTTCAAATGTCTGTAGTGTTGAAACGATATAGGAGAGATTTTCTTAACTGTAGGGGAGGGTATAGATATTTGTCAGTGCATCATCTGTAACTGGATATAGATCCACACCCTTTCTGGATGATAATGAGTAAATGTTTCATTTACTGGTTATTTTCAGTCACTTTTGGAGCTTGTGTAGACTTCATATTTGCGTGTGTTTGATTTGGGAAGAACCCTTATTTTCTAAACAGCAACCATGACCTTACTGGAGTGCTTGGGAAAGGTGTAGGCTGTTCCATAGCAATGATCTTGTGTTAATTAAAATGTGAAAAAGCATCTCTTTCTTAGCCAAAGGGTGTGATCCCCCTTGTTTCTGGTGTCAGGAGAATTGGTGAATAATCCTACTCTGTCCCACTTCTCCATGTCAAGCACCATCCCCTCAGAAGCTGCTCTTGGGTTTGAGGCACCCACAGAACCAACAAAGCTGAAGTTGGGATTCTGTTTCAGTGTCTCCTTTCCTGTTTATTTCTACTCACTGAGGATTTCCTACCTCGTGGTGGAGCATTGCTGTGCTTGTCAGATGGTTCCTTTTACTGTTGTTTGGTGTGATTTTTCTTTTAAATTCCCATTAGGCAGGTTGGCTTGGTCTGTGGAGTTAGAGAACTTCATATTGATGAGAAGTTTAGAATGAGAGGGTATTGCTAATGAAAGGAACATTTCAGGTCTTTAAGGGTGGGGATTTTTCAGTGCAAATTTTTGAAATACCTCTATCTAGCTCAGCTAATTGGATATTATGATATGACATTAAGAAGCCCCAGTGTTTGAAAGGTTTCTGGGGAAAAAAAAGTGATTCTTTTGACTGTCTTGCTAAACTTGACCCTTACCTTGCTGATGAGCTGTTTCACAGTGAACCATGAGCAGTGCCAAAATATTTATTTCAGGCATCCTACACATATATTTGTGTGTAGGTGTTTGCATGTTGTAAATCCAGGGCAGACAGAGAGAATGGGGAGGGAGCTGTCCTACCATTGTCCTTTTCTGAGAAAACCCTCCCTGAGCAAGGATTGAAGAGATAGTTTTGCTCTCCCTCAACATCCACAGTGGAGCATGAGCCTCTGAGGTGGCAAAGTTCCTTGTACATCAGCAGAGAACTGACTTAGAAACATAATGGCCAGGGAAAATTATTACTGGGGATACCCTTGCTCAGTAGTTCTCATTCTCTTGGAGTTATATCACCTTTTAAGAGCTGAAATAAAGCACCAAATAAAAACAGTTCATGAGGAAAGTTGGTGGATAGGTATAAATGCAAATATTTCCTTTTAGCAAAATTCAGTTCATCTGGGGGCTGATTTTTTTTGCTTCCCAGTTTTTCCTCAAGCAAAGAGAAAACAGAATTTGTTCTTACAGTGTTCTGATTCACAAAGATGTGATCCTTGCTTTCA
>WBMV01007224.1:0-170025 GCA_013396655.1 Campylorhamphus procurvoides
TCCTGCTGAACTAGGACAGTAGTAATAAAAACCCCACAGCTGCTGTCACAAGCCAGGCTCAGCTGGATGGTCACCATATCCATGTGTAGTGTGTTTCATAAACAGGCACCACTGTTCTGGCAAGCAGTAACTCATTAGTTCCTAGAGGAGGCTCAACTATATAACTTGAGTAGTTTCAAGAACAACATTTATTATTTCTCCCAAAACATTTATTTTGACTTATCAAAACTCTGGTAGACTGAAACAAATAAAAATGCAGGGATAAACATTTCCTTGCAAAAATTAGTCATGCCTTTGAACTGCTGCCTTACCAGTCAAAAATATTGCCTGTAAAATTTTACATATTAACAATATAACTTCAAATATACATCTGTGTTTATCCTCTGTACTAAAGGAACAAATGCCTTTAAATAATAATATACAGTGCTAATTTTCTTGGTGTTGCTCTGCTGTAAGTCACATTGCTATAAATTTAATTTATTCCTTAATTAATGCAGTTAAAATTAGTAACTAAAATTCATTGGGAAAATTTTCAGTGCAGATCAAAATGGCAACATCTAAAATCTAGGATCATCAATTAGAGTGTCTTTAGTGTTGCCATCTGCTTTCATTTAACTCCTGAATTATGAAATGGCAGTGTGCACATGTAATCCTGGGACTTGGAGTTGTGGGATAAATGTGAAAATCTTAGTTTCTGTTAACATGTTTATATTGATGATGGCTGGAGAAAAAGAACCTTACATGTGCATTAAAACATGGAGTTCATAAATTTGAGTGCAAATGGAATTTATTTTTCATTCTAGTCATTATTATTACTTTGGAGGCCTAAATCACGATTATCAAATTCTGGGAGCTGGCAGCATTGTTTCTGTTTATTTTTAAGGAATAGAGTTACCTTTCTACATCAGATTGACCTTTTTTCCTGTAAAGAAGTCTTAACTATAAAATAGTTCATATAGAAATTTTCATGGCTTGTACTTTTCATAGTTTTTGTAGGAACTTTCATGTAGTGCTCACCTGATTTTACTCCTTCTAAGCAGATAATATTCATTTTTGCTGTACCCTCAGCTTTATATCTGGCAATCTGGGGCATCATAGTCATGACATGCTGAACTCCAGCACTTGGGTACTTACTCTAATCAACTTCTATATGCCTTATTAGAGAAAGAAAGAAAGAATTTCGAAAGAAAGGGGAGGAAAACCACACTCCATTTAGTAAACACAGAAACGTCTTGCTTTTTGAATTATTATTAGTATATTTACAAGTGTTCATCTTTGTTTAAATGTATTTTAGGAGGGCTCAATGGACAGCTTGTATGAGCCTGTCCCAGAACATCAGGAACCCAAGGATACCACCACTACTGACAGCCAGGTTAGCACTCCAGCGAGCCCACATCTAAACAGTGGACCACCTGATAGGTCTAAGTCTTTGGTAAGTAACATTTAATTGCAAAGTATGCAATGCATTTTGCAAAAAGCTATTAGTCTCTATGCTGGCACACGTGTGTTCTGCTGGCTTATCTGCCAGTTTGAACCATTAGGCTGTTCAGAGTCACTGTTCAAATCTCATCTCTGTAGCCAATGACCTGATTTCTGTCCAGTCTTAACAAGCACACTTGAAAAGCAGGTCATGAGTTTCTCTACAGTTAGCAGCAAAAGGACAGCAGTGCAGCTTCACTATACGAGGGAATTTCTCTCTGCATATGAAAATGTTGGGTGCAAATATTAGAATAGTTTGTCTCTGAATGAGATCCTATTGGTGTCTTTCATTGTTCTTTTTATTAATTAAAAAAACCCAAAACATTTCTAAAGTGTGAGTTGTATGAATTTTGTAACTGATGGCCTCTGGGATAACCTTTACTTTTCACAAGACCTCATTAGGTGAATGTGTGAAGAAAGTTGCCTTCTGGTTTTTTTGCGGGTTTTTTCCTTTATAAATGATGTTACATTACTTAATCTTTTCTTATTGGTGTGTTATTGGTATAAAATATAATAGAAGCTTTGAAAAACACTTTAGAATAGTATATTGCATTCCAGAATCTTATTTATTTCATAATCTCTGTTCTGTGCTTTACAACATGCCTTCACTTATAATTGCTATATTTATCTATAGCAACATATGATGCAGTCTGGTGATTTAATTAAGAGAAAACAGGATGCTCATTATTCAGAGGAGACTGTCTTGCCTTCAGATGTGCCAAGCTTTACCCATGTGCACTGTGGGTTTGGTACCGTGTATCCATGAGATTGCTGGGCCCTTGGTGTTGCAATATCACACAACAGGTTTGCACACAGGACTTGTGTGGAGAAAGTCCTGGAAACAGTGGGATGGGAGAGCAGCTGGGGGATTGTGGCATGCACTTGGTAAATTGCTGATGGAACGGAACTTACTTGTTCTTCTCAGCCCCTTCTTCTGTAACCATCTTACTTTGTGCATGTCCCTCTCTTCCAGGCATAATGGTCCTGGTTTTGAGAGCGTATCAGTGCAGAGATCTCAAGATGATTCCTCACAGCATCCTCACAGATCTATGAGCCTGGGCTCTGAAATGTCACTGTGTTATAATTTTACTGCCATAGGTGGGAGTGACAGAGGTTTTCTCCATTATTAGGTTGTGACACTGTTACTATAAGAATGAGCCACCTCTGCAAAGTTCCAGCTAAGAGTGTTTAATACTGGCCGTGAAATATGGCTGTAAACTCATCCTAGTGTCCTTGTAGCATGTCTGTTGTGTGAGGCTTTAGTTGTTTAGGGCTGTGTTACATAACTGTGTTGAAGCATGCCATTCCACATTCCTAATGTCTAAAGGTGGATGTTATAGTACAGCTTCTACATCCATTCAGTCTTTTTTCCCCTTTGCATGACTACAAAACAACTTAATATTTAATGACTCCTATACTTATATTTCCTTGGCTGGCAGGTGTTTATGGGCTAAGAACAGTATTTAGACAAAGTGAAATGAAAAAAAAAAAAAAACAGATCTGTTTTTTGGTTTGTACTCAGAATGTGACATATGATGTCCTAACAGACTTTGTAATGGATGACTACTAGAAATTACCCTTTCTCTTCTCAAAGCATGATAAAGATACATCCATAGCACTGTGCTTTGCTGTGGTTTTCACAGTGCGTAAGACTAAGGAATCTGCAGTGGCTGTTTACATAAGGCTTTTTGTTTCTTTGTTTCTGGCTTTCCCTTCTTTTACTGCTTTTTTGGTCTGGCAGCATTACTTCAGACTTTTAGTTGTATTGGTACAGAGTTAGGCTGCATAAATTATAGGTTGAATAAAAATAATCAACATATTCTATATAGAACTTTATTTTCACTGAGCCAGCCTAGAGAAGCAGACTTGCTACTAGTGTAGGACTAGAAAATCCTACATTAATCCAAAAAAAATTGTGACAAAACTGCTCTCACATTGCTCAGTGCTGAGTTTTGTGGAGTGAAACTGCATAGTCCGTGAAGATACAGGTATGGCAGTGAATAGAAGAATCCAGCACTTTTGTTTCTGATACCTTTATCATGTATTTTTCTTTTCTTAAAGGGATTATTTTAGGCCCATTTATTCATCACTAAATGTAAAATTCATCATCCATAAAAACAATACTAAATGGGTAAGCACACTGTTGGCTCACTAGGTATTAACAAGAAGCTTCCTAAGACTTGTTGTGGGTTTTATTTTCTGTTTTGAGGGAATATTCAGCTCAGCACTAAACTAAAAATAACGTCTGGATGCTGTGTCACTGTGCTGCCTCTAGAATCAACACGATTATTTATAAAATACTCTATAGAAACGGAAAACAAGATTAGTGATGACGTGTCGCCAGTAAGACCTATGGAAAAATGTCACTAAGGCCAAAGGACTGTGTGTAATCTTATCTGCTATTTCTAGCATGTGAGTTATTGGACCTACACCTTGGATGAAGCCGTTAAGCTTATTAACTGAGCCCATTTGTACTTCTCTCCCATTTTTAATTCCGTCACCTGGTTCCAGGCTGCAGGGCAGCCCCCGCAGCATGATGAATTCAGAACATTATTGGCTCCATTTAGCCATCTATCATTATTCAGTAATGCACCTTCTTAAGTGCACTGCTGAGTAGGTGGGGGCTCGAGTGTGTGTTTAAATGGTTGGCTGAAGCACGGCAGATTCCACAGAGTTGTTAAATCTCCTGAGGGTGGAGCGACCTGGCATGACAGGAGGCTTTAGCCCCTTTCTTTTTTCTATACAACTTCAAAATCAACAGGGCAGGCATCACCCTCATCTTTAGAGTAGGGTGACTAGGGCTTGAGAAATTTTTTCCTCATGTTGGAACAAGATAGTTGTTTTCTTGCAGTTATCTTATCTGTTGTGATTTGTCCTAATCGTAGCTGGGCTATGACATTTTTCTGCAGATGTAGGAAATATATGGTAGTAGGGTCACAGAAGCTGTGTAGGACATAATTCAGTGAACATACTCTTTGGACACCTTCTTTTGAATCATGGATCTCTTTGCTCCTGGCCAAATATCTTCCCAAATGGCACATCCTGGATGAAGAACAACCTCTCTTTCATCTCCTTCACATAACTTAGGAGATCTGTTTCATATACAGAATTATTTGCCTGGGATGTTCCCACTCTGGGTTCCTGTGGTACTGTCTTGGGCCTGCAATACACACTTGTCTTTTGATTTGAATCCTCTTGGAGAATTGGCCAGTTATCTTTTTGGTTATTTTGCCTGTTGCTCGGTTTTTGTGACATTCCCAGACCAAATTTAGATTTATGGAGTTGTTTTTGGACTTCATGCATAGAAAATCTGAACAGGACCTTCCTCAGAAGCAGCTGGTATACCCAACACCACATAATAAACCATATGGGTGCCCCTTGCCTGTAATTATGCTGTTATCTGGGAAACTGAATTTCTGCCTCTTGTAGCTTGGTGTTACAGTCTTCTACCTCATGAGCTGTCTTAAGATCCTCAAGAAAAGAGTCTTCAGTATTAAAACTATTTTCATATATTTCCTGTCAGACTGCATTCACCAAATCTCATGAGATCCACATATTTTACAACTGCCAGTTGTGATATGATTGACTATCCTGTATATCAGAAAAGGGTCAAATAATTTATCAGTCTTTCTAAGTTGCTGCCAGGAAAATCACAATCCATTGTGACACCTGCTTTAATCTGCAGTGTGTTATAATTGGCATTTGATTTCAGAGAGGGAAAGAACAGGGCTAGTTAGCTGAAATTATCATTTCCCTCTTTGCAAACCTTGACAGACCTGGGAGTTTTCTCAGCCAGCTTGGAAACATCAGAGGGATTAATTCAACTCCTTATTTCAGAGTGATTTTATGGAATCAGGGAAGAAAGGACTTTATCAATAATTCCATCGTGCTGGATTTCCACATGTGCAGTCTGTTTCTAAGAAAAAGATCGTTCATATTTGGGGCAGGAAAGGAAAGAATTGCTCCCATAAACAAGGTAATTATGGTCTTTGGAGAATGTGGAGAGTTGAGTCTAGGTGAACCTTAATTTACATTCTAAGATAAAATATGTTTCTAAAAACTAGTTTCACATTAGTTGCATACAATTTTGTGTAATCAGTGCTGAAAAGATACTTTAAAAATGTACAAACAGCAATTTATTCTTGTATCCCAGTTTAGCCAGCTGATTCAGAAACAGCAGGAAGGGTGTTGAATGAAAGGTGCCATTTTTAAAAGACCATTTAAATCCACCGTCATATTTCATTTTGGCACTGTATCCCATGATATCCAGTGAAATCACACCAGGTATCACCTCAGTGTATGATGTATCATCATCAACGTAATTTTGCTGGACTTTTGGAAAGCAATACTGAAGAATTGGTTTCAAATCAGGGAGCAAAAGATTAAACCCATGTTTTGTGGTGCACACCAGGTGTTTGGCATGTGAAGATATGAATAAATAGCCTTTCCAGGTATATGGCCACATGACAATTTAGAGGGGATCCTGTCTCCAACGTTTTCCCTGGATCATATGTCCTTTGGTGTCTGACCTCCATGCATAATACTTCCTATTATAAGCCTCTTTGAAATCAAATATTTGATATTTTTCATGAGATGCTGACACTGGCCTTTTAAATAAGACTTAAAATCACTTTTTAAACATTTTTCAACTTCTCTCTGTTGTTTATGCACCTTACCTAGTAATTTCACTTGACCTATTAGAAAGATTTGTCTCAAGACTAAAATGCTGAATTTTTTTTTCTTCAGCAATAAATTTATCTTACATTGCTCACATTATTTCCAAGTGGATGATAAATTCTCTATACTCTTTTGATCTGCACACAGCATCTGTGAACAAATCAACACTTGCAAAAAAACCCCGAACTATGTGGAAAGTGCATACAATTATTAGCATTGACAAATATCCACGCTAGAAGGACCTCCTACACTCAGCTAAAATAACTTAGTGCAGGAGAACAGCCTTGTCTTAATGCACTCTCTTGAAGAAGCTTAAGCAAATCTGTGATGGGTTTTACTGAGAGAAGGTGAAAATATAAAATGCTCAATTATGCACTTACTTTGTTTTTATTTAGTACATATTTTAGCTTTCCATCAAGAAACTTGGATGATGCTTTTAAATTACTGTGATCAGAGTCATCCAGATGTAGATAGTGTTACATGAAAGAAATAACTTATACACATTATGATAAATAGGTCTATACACTGAAGATTTTACATTTATAAAATAATAAATGGTTATATTATTTTTTAATGTCTCTTGTTGCAGAGCAGATTGAAGTGGTATCATCATGGACATTTTTATCCCAGTACCTGCTTTTCAAGCTGGAAGAAATAGATTTGAAAGTGATACATTGCTTTGATATTTTGTCTTAGGGGATACCAAAATAGTATGGGGCTCAGAGATCTCTTCTGTCCCAGCATGACATCCTTAGGTTTTCCTACACTAAAGAATAACTTCAGGTCCCTGGTTAACTGCAACAGCAGGCATGCATTGAGATGTTTTGCATTATTTGCCTGGTGAGGCACCCTTTTGTCCCCTCTTTCAACAGCTACAAAACTCTTCTCTTCCTTCCCCCATCTTGTCAGGGTATTTACATTGTCTGGGTCCTGGGGGCTGTGTGATCTTGCCTCCAGTGCAGTGCTTGTTTCTGATGGTCTCACTCAGGGCTTTGCCTTGCACAACTTTCAGTTTCATTGGCAGCTTCCTGTGCTCTTCCACATTGCTCTGAATGTAATGGGTTTAAAGAGTGTGTCTGTCAGAAAACCATATCCCATTGTAATGTGTGGATATTTGAATCATCATAAAATTTTAAATAATCATACTCTGGAATAAATATGATATTAATTCCTGGGGTATGAGTATGGTTCTCTGGGTTTTTTTTTTTTCAGGGGTATTATGATTGTCAACTTTTTGGGAGCCATGGATATTGAAGCCTCCTAAAATCAGAACACATAACATATAATCTCTGCTGCACTGTGTCTTCCACAGCTTCAGCTGTTGGGAAAAGAAAGATTGAAAATGTTAGTGCATATTAAAAACACATCAAAAGTACATGATTCTTTGTCTTTCCAGTGAAAAAAATATTACATTTGGATGAAACATTTTTGATTTTCATAGATTTTTTCTCTATCTTTTTAAAAGGAATTTCCTGACTTTGAGAACACAGTGACCAAAAAAAGAAAGTAAGTTGAGACCAGTTCAAGGTCTACACAGTGTCACTATATTTGTCTGTACCTTTCATCCTTGTTGTTTTATTAATGTTTGCCAATGTTGCTTTGATTCTCATTGAGTACATGTATTAATGTTGCAGTTGAAAAGCACGTAACAAGCTTGTAATGCATTACTAAAGCTCTTTTGCCATGATTTTTTCATATACACAAATCTTTCTTCCAAAATATCAGAACCAGGACAGCTAAAATCAAATGCAGTTAATCTGGGCTTGGTTTAACCATATGTCTGCTTTTCTGAAAGATTGAAGTGGTAACCTACTTTATAGCATGTTTGCACCATTGACCTGATAATCTCCTGAGGAGTTTTTGTTTGTTTGTGTTTTTAATCCAAGTGAAAAATTAGTTTCCAAAACGATTCAGATAAAACAGGTCAGACAGTATTTTATGAAGTGTATTTGTGACAGCAGCATATTTTGCATCCACTTGTTAAAACACAATGCTATGGTTGGGGCTAATGATTAATATATATTAGTAGGCAGAGGGATTTATCTTGAAAATTCTTTTTTTGGCTTCAGGTGGAAGGCTGTTGCATCACTGTAGTGGTCTTCTTCAGATGAAATCAGAAATCCTGTCTAATGGAATGATAGAGACAGATCTTATCTGTCTGCTGTGACAGACATGAAAATCCCTGGAGTTTTTGTTCTTTTTTGTTTGCTTTTTTCATTTGTAAATGGGGCTCCTGTGAATTCAGAACATCAATGTTATCTGTGCCTATTGCTAAGAAATCTCAAAATAGATAAAGATTTCTAAGAAAATCAAGAGCTCTTTTGTCTTAAGTAACAGTTTTAATCTATTTCTGGTCATCTGATAAAAACACTAGTAACTTATCACAGAGATGTATGCACTCAGAGCTGTGACACCTCAGCTATCTCTCACCAGCCAGGGCCCCGTGAAAGTGCTCCCAAAATTTCATTAATTAAACTACGGACATAACTGTTATTCATTACTTTTTCATCATTCTTTAGCACTTTAAAGGAAGTCAAACTACTGTGTAGGCCTTATCAAAGGTTTACCCTACCAAGCTCTACCAAATATGATGCAATCACCTGGATGCCTGAGCATCCTGCTTAAATCAGAACTGTCTGCCCCAGGAATAAAAATGGCAATCTATAGCTGCAGTATCAAATTTTATACTGCAAATAAAACTATCCTATGTGAAATCTAATCTTATTCTAAATGAATTATCAGAATTTAGAAGGGTTATTAAGATCATTTGACTGATAATAAATAAAAAAAATAGTAAGCTGGAAGAAAATAGTTTCAGTCAACAAGAAAAGATTTTGTAACTAAAATTAGTTCACTGCGAGCATCCAGCCATCTCTACCTGGCGTGGTGTCCCCAGTGATAATGCAGTGGCCTTTCATGTAGATGTGGAGAAAGGGAATGAGGAATTATTGTTCTCTGTTTCTTCCTCTGTTGGGTCTGAAAAGAAACACCAAATTATATAGAAGAGCAGAAATAAACTAAACATAAGTACGCCTTGGTTAGACAAGAAGAATTAAATTGTGGAACTCTGAAATCCAAAGGAAAGATATCCAAGTGGTTTTAAAAGGAACCAGTGAGTATGAACCAGTTCCTTAAAAAACCAAATACTTCAGTTGCACCCTCCTGCTCAGGAAACCCTTCAGCACTTACGTGCCTGAAGCTGGGAGGGGGATCTCAGGTTTTGTGCTCTTTCCCTTCTGCTGATCTTTGCCACAGATTAGAGAGTCTCTGGTCTCTTCTAGTATAATTTCTGACTTCACCCTTTAGCTCATGAACTACTGTCCATTGGGTTTTTAATGGATAAGGTGAAACAAACTGATCATTATTCAAAGATTTCTTTTTCCTCTGTTAAGTTAGTATATTCCTTAAGTTGTCATGTAAGTGTGAACTGGGACTACTCCTTCAAGTAAATGTGCAAAAATCAAGGTTTACTTGAGCAATAAAATGTCATTCAAGGTCATGGGGATATATGTAGCTCTTTGGTTGAAGCCATTATTACATCACCAAACTTCAGTAAACAATTTCTAAAAGTTGTAGGACAGTTCAGATCACATCTAAAGAAAAGTACCTCTTTTTTCCTTCCTGATGGATTCCCTGATTCAGCCATGAATTCCTCATTGCAAAAAGAAAATTGAGTACATATTTTTGCAGGATGAAACCTCAGATGCTTTCAGAGCTTTATGTGGCATGTGGGAGTAGATGACTGGGTGAATGAGACAAGCCAAGTAACTCCAATTAAAGCCAGTGGGAATTGCACAGATAAATCCCCGTGCCCTGCTTTGAAGAATTAGTTGAAAACATCCATATTTGATTAAATGCTCTTCCTTTTTTTTTTTTTTCATTCTGACTTTCAGCTAATGGTAAATTCTTTTAATTCTTTTAGATCCATCCAGAAGTCCATGTCTGAAAATGAAGCATTTGGTTAGTAACTGCTTAAATAATTTACTGTATACTTTCTAATCTCAGAGAGACAACTTTAATTAAGGGTCTGATTTGCTTTAGAGCTGCTGGAGCAAATACAAAGGAAAGGGAAAGATACAGTTAAGCTGTCAATATACTCTTCCCCCTTCCCTGCCTTTCATTGTAGGTATATGTTGAAAACAAACTGGTTAAACACAATAACCACACTGAGATTTAAAGAACCTGTTCTGGGACAGCATTAGAAACACTCAGCATGGCCAATGTTTCTTTTAATGATTTCAATAAAAGCCTGAAATATCTCTGATCTAATAACATTCAGGTCACTGTCCCTTCCCATTTTAAACCACATTGTAACAGGTTTGTTGTTTTTTGGTGGTTTTTTTTTTTTAAACCCATCCTTACACTGTGTATTACTATCTCACTTGTGGTTCAGTGGGTTCTGTTTTGTAAATCTTCTATGGGAAATAATCATCAGCTTCTTAAAAAGTGAAAGTTCTTTTTTTTTTTTCTTTTCAGTGAGAGCTTCCTATTAACGCACTTTCATATATTGTTTGGAGTTCTGGTTTAGTTGTTGCATCTAGTCCTTACTGAGTAAAAAGGGTGTTCTATCTGCCTGTAATGATGCAGCTCTATTTCATAACAACATGTCTCAGGTAGATGAAAGCTCCCCTGTGTTAAGGCTTCACTCTGGAGCCCTGCACTGGGAAGACTTTTATGTAGAACAGTATCATTTGGTCTACAGCAAACAGGCTGTAATGAATTCCCAGCCTTTGACAGAATCGGCCAGAGCTTTCATAAAGAAAACTTTCTGACATTAAACAAATCTTAACAAAACAAACCCAGAAAGCACAAAATCCCCTGATAGTTACCAATATGTTGTGAAGCGTGACCACTTTGAAGTTCACTGAGGGAACAGCAGAATGGCCACTTCGTTTCCAAAGCCAACCCAGTTTCTGCCATCCAAGCTGAGACAGTACAAGCCTTGGAGTACTTGGAGTGGGCATCTTTGATGCTATTTCTTGCAAACACTCCAGCTCATTAACTGTAATCTTAAATAATATTTATACAATTCCTGGAAGCAAAATAAAGGCACAGATGTCCTGTGGGCTCCTAGGTCTTAAAATCAGAGTTAAGAGAAAAATCCTTCTAATTGAGTTTTAGGAGTGTCAAATGACGTATTAACAGGAAAGATAATAAAATCTAAAGTCTGACCATAATAAATACCATCCATCCATCAAAATTCCCATATTGCAAAATCATCAATTCATTTTCATGTCAGAGCAGATGTTACATGGTTCTGCAAGCTTGTTTGATTTGCATCCTGATGCTATTTTTATAGAATTTCCTGTTATTTCACGGGTTTGCTATGAATTCAGGTGACTGCTCTCTATGCTTTTACTTTAGACAGGAAAAATGTGAATGGCACACTTTGGCAGGGTTCCAGGAAGCCGGAGAATGATTCGTACATCAGAAGGCACTGTCAGCTTGAAGGTAATTGCTAAACATATTTCAGCTGATTTTGCATTTTCCACGAAGTATTTTAAAGGGCACCTAGGAAAAATTCTCATTTTTCACCAATAATCCAACTAAATAATTTGTCAAGTCATTTTGAGATTTATTTTGCCCTCAAGGGGAAAAAAAGTAGTTAAAATAGAGCTTATCTTAAAACTGGGAAGCTAAGAACACAGTCTGTGACTAATTCACTCTCTAGTCCATGGGCCAAAGGAGACTCCACGAGAGTAAATTGCCATAGTTGTGTTGTGTAGGGCTTGCCAACTGTAGAAATCCAGGTTTCCTGGATATTTTACACTGCTCTAGGTATCTAACAGGGAAACAGTACAGCTTTTCCCAGAAAAAATCACTCATGGCAGGTTCAAAAAAGAGTTGGCAAAATTTTAGATGTGAGTACTTTTTCCAATTCTCTTTCTGGACATGTTTTGACCAACTTTATTGAAACAACCTTGCAGCTAATATATGGGAAATTGCTAATGACACTGTTTAAGAGTTAACCAGTATGAATTCATTAAAATAACACTGAGAAGTAAGAAGTGAGTAGTCACCTCCTCTAATTAAACACAAAAATCAAAACACTTTGATCATCTGCTTAATGTTGCTTCCAGGAATGGCAATTATATTTGTACTTTTCAAAGTGAGGGTAGATCTCTTATAGTTTCTTAACGAGACCAAACCAGACAAGGTTCAACAGAAGCAGAAACCAAGATAGATGAGATTAAAGTGGATGTTTTGTTCTCTCCTTAAGCCATCAAAGCAGGAATATGGCCATGGCCTTAACTTTTAATATATTCTGGACTAATGGTCTAGAGGTCATCCACTATTGCCTGGATATGTCAGAGAAAGCAAAGGATGGGGCATTGGCTTTCTCTCTGCATTTTGTTCACCACTTATACTCTTAAATGCTTGGAAATAGATCTGAAGTTGCAATACCTGTTGCATTTGCCCATGTCTGGGCAAATTTGGTTTCTTGAATCAGAACCAGAAATACAAGATGGCAAGAAGATTTAGAGGAGCTTTGCTCCTGTGATGAACTAGGAGGGGAAAAGGGACCTTCTGTAAGTCTCATTGCCTAGCAGGGGAAAAGGCTCTAATGATCAGTGAAAGAAATATTAGGTGTTTCTCTCCAGACAAGTCTTAACCAAAACCATTTTGGAATGATTCATCAAATTACTGCAGAGGTTGTCAGTTTGGAGGGGGGAAAGGCTGAATGAGAAAGCAGAACTTTTTGACCTTCCTCCAAAGTCTTTCTACTCAAGGCACTTTTTACCCTTTTAAATATCCAAAGCATGCAAAAGAAGCAGTGCACATTTTGAAAGCTGACAAGTGTTGTAATTGAAGGGCAGGGGCCCAGAGGGAACAGGAAGCAAAGCTGGCAGCTAAATAAAAATCTCCCTTTTCCCTACTGCAGTAAAATTATTGCAGGGGAAGTCCCCTTCACACAGTGGTGAAAACCATTGCAAGGAGATTTACAGTGTATCACTATCGATCAAGATAATTTGTCACTATTGATCAAACCTTTCTCTTAGCAGAGATAATCCTTCAAGGTCTGCAAGCCCATTGCATAATATGAATTTCTCTTAGATGTAAAAAGCCATGCATGGTGGTCAGCATAGGCTTCCCTGCTTACTTCAGAGCTGAATTCATGGATCTGCCTCCAGTCTCAACAAAATCAATGAAGAGACACCCACAGACACTGGTAGCCTTTGAATCAAGTCCTTAATGCCCCTGTGTGTATTTCCTCTACTGAAACAAATTTTCCAGGCAGATAAAGCAGGGGAATCTTATATCCCACAGACACAGTAGTGGGAATACTTGTCTTTGCTCACAAGGCCAAACCCAAATCAACAAGATTTGCCAGCCTAAATGCATCCCTGCTGAAAAGTTGACTTGCACGTCAAAGTCACTGAGCTTCCAATGAAAGAGTGTTGTGGAAACAAACAGGAAAGAACTGACATCTCTCAGAGTCAGCAGATGTAATTCTCCACTGCTCCTGCTTCATTCCACAGGAGAGTGACTGGTACCCACTGCCACACTAGGAAGACAAGAACACCGAAGCTTATTTTTTTTTGTGTGTGGATATTTTTGTTGTTTGGTTGTTTTTTCACACAAATACCCTATTGCATAGTTCAGTAGTTTGGAGAGCTGACCCAGGCAAGATTTAAGAGTGCTGTGGAGGCACATCACCATGGCTAGCACAAGACACCATGGTTGGGGGGGCCACTAAGGTTTGCTTTAATAACTTGCTGTTTTCGTTTGGGTTTGAGCAGTATTATGTTAAAAGCAGTGTCACTGTAGGTAGTCTTTCAGGTTAAGGACATTGTATGTTACCCTTCAGGTTTTTTATGACTCAGCTGCAAAGAGCTACCAAATAACTCTATTTGGATTTGGGACACACTGCAAGACTTAACTTTGAGAGTAATCTTACAGAGGCAGGGCTGTGATGTGCTGAGGTGCCTGCAGGAGATGAAAACAGACTAGCCTGAGGACCAGAAAGAACCCAGTTAGGTTAATCAAGTGTTGCATAAGCACTGCTGGACATGAGTTATGCTGCTTCTAGAAGTCCATCTAGCTCTATAATGGAATAAACAACCAGACTGTCAGACACCGGGCCCTCAGTGACTTCAGGATGATTTGTTGGTGCTTAAAACAGCTTCAAATCTGGACTAGGAACTTAAGTACCTCTTTGAATATAAATTTGCATGATCATGTTCAGACACATTTTTGCATGTGATAACTGAAGAATCTGTCACAGAATTATTCACTGAATTACTCTTTCTCTTGACTGTAGAGAAAACAATTCAATCAGTCTCACCTGCATACAGCTTCTGTGAATCTATATGTTAAGCAAACTGTCCTTTTGCAAACAGAACTATTGATGTTTTAAGGTATTCCTCAGCAACAGCAAGGATACCGAGTTAGAATTCATGAGGAAAAAGCCTCTCAACACATTCCTACTGGTTTCTAGTAACTTTGGAAAATTACAATAGCATTCTATGCTGTTATTAGCAGATAAATATTCTTCTGTTTTGTTTTGGTCTTTGTTCTTTTCCCTGAAAAAATAACTGAGTGTTTCTTATACCTGTGTTGATGCAATCTATTCACTAGGGCAATCCTACATAAGCCTAACAGTGGATGTTTTGCCTTAAGATTGGGAGTAAGAATAGACCTTTCAAAGTAGACTTACCTAAAGTAAACTTTTCAAAGAATTGTTTGACCTATTATTGCTCATTGTTGTAGTGAAGGTTAATACTCTTTTCATGCAAAGCATTCATTTATTGGAAGAAATAGGAGGACATTTATCCTTTGAAAGCAATATCTAATCTAATCTAAACTGAACAGATCTCAGCTGCAAAGATCATTTTTTGCCCTTCATTTTTTATATGAATATTCTAAACTTTTCTGCTGTAAATTAACACAGCAAGGGAAAGGTCTTGGTGGGGATCTGGCTTAGTAAACTGAAGACAAAATACAGATAAGAAGGAAGCATGAATGAGTTTTCTTTACATAAGTTTGCCAGTTTTTTCTGCAGTTCTACTTCAAAGCAGTTTAAGATAAAATGTATGATTAAATGATATAAGATTAACTTCAGAGAGTCAGAATGTCAGCTCAAAACACCAGTGCAATTCAAATTATATTCCTCATAATAACATAAAACAGGACATTTTAAAGCATGTTTTCTCTTTTTTGGTCATAATTCACAGAAGATAATATTATTGCTGATGGGATACATTTGCTGCAAGGAAAGAAGATAGAAGAAACAACATGCCAGGTGAAAGAAATACTCTTTCTGCAATCTAAAATCCATTCAAATGAAATGCATATTTCTTGTTTCCATTCATCATTTTCCTAACCTAAACTTCATACTCAGTGTGCTTGTGTATTTTAGAAGCTGAGTTTAAAGGAAGACTCTGGTGACTACCAAACTTGTTCATGATTTTACTTATGCAGACTGCATGGATTTTATTGCACAGAAAACCTTCTCCTTCCCTGAGTGAATACATTTCTGCTAAATTGATGTGCTAGGATTGTGTCTAGCAAGATCTATACTGAGTGTTTAGATCAGTCTTGCATGATCTATATTGGCATATGTATCCTAATGTTTTCTGAATTTCTATAAACATATACCATATCTCATCTTCCTACTACTACATTAATTATCCCACTAGCATGAGCAATTAAGGAATTCTAATCCTTGAGTCTACATAATCATAACAACAACATAAAGGTAGGTAACAAGACATCAGATGGTGAACAGCAGAGAGGGGAGGAGAAAGACTTGTAGCTCCGGAATTAGCATGACTGATGTTTGTTTTGCATTCACTTCCAGCCCAATGTTTGCCCTGAAAATATGTTGCTTAAAGGGCCAGTTCATGCCTGTGGCAAACCATCTTAGCTCTGCTGATTTCACGTGAGATAAAAGCTTACCCAGTTTGGGAATCTGACTAAAATGTGCAACACACCTGTCCATATATGTGTGTTTTAAATGAGGAATTCATAGAATAAACAATTTAGAAGCTGAAAATCTATTACATTTTCCTTTGCAGAAAAGTGTTAAATTCAAGGTGAGCGCTAAACTTTAGAAGTCTCCAAGCTGAGATTCCTCTGTTGTTCCTATACAATGTCAGCAGTCCTTTTGAATGTGTAGGTTAAAAGCAAGAAAAAAACTGTACATGTATCACCCTGAAGGCATCTGAGATAAGACAGAGAGCTGTGAAGACCCAGTGTTTAGGCAATGCTCAGCTCCAGAGTAGGCCAAAGACAAAATCAGGATTGAAAAGAAAAGTCAAATGATCTGCATATCAGGGGACAGATGACCGTATTGGAAACTTGAAAGTCAGTGCATTCCAGGTTTCTCCTGCTATCCCTCAGGGTTTTATCTGTCTCTGTGCTGTTAGTTTGTTCTCATGATTATCTCCTCTCTCAGACGCCAAAAAGGTAGCTGAGAAGGAAGGAAAGGAGAAAAGGACTCTTTCTCTTCTTCATCTCTCATTCTCTTTCTCTGATTTCTTCCTCTCGCTTTCCTATTATGAAGAATGCTCTGTGATTTCCCACAATTCTTCTCTTAGCGTGAGGGATCTCTGGCTCTGCCCCTGTCCTGCCATGGCAGCTTTTGGGCTGATTTCTGGCTAAGGTCCTAGAGGTCATTCCCCAGACATGACAGAATATGGAGGAAAAAAGGGAAGCAGAAATAGGGAATAAGGCCTATGGTTGCTTTAATTATAAGTTTCCTTAAAATCCCTTAAAGCGTGTCCCCATGAACAGCTGCCCATTTTAGAAGCAAAGTTTTATTTTTCACTTCTCAAAGTGTTTGAAGACACATTTTGGGGTTCATGATTAATGAGCTGCAGGGGCCTGGATACCTCCAAACTTTGGAACCAATTTAAAACCTATTGCATTTGCATTTTAAAAATTCAGGGTTTATGATGTTATTTTGAATTTTAGTGACTGTTGCCTCTTGCCTTCCTTATCATCAAGATAACATTTGATGTAACGCTCTTTTAAGCTTCCAAAATAGTCTGATTATGTCTGTATTCATTTGCTGTACTACACTATGCACACAAATAAGGCAGTGCTGAGAGAACACCATTATGGGAGAAGCAGCTCTCTCTCTTTTTCTGCAAAATCAGCACAAATGAGTGCCCAAATGAAATGCCTGTTTGCTGATGCACAGAGCACGAGGAACAAACAGGAGG
Organism: Campylorhamphus procurvoides; assembly: GCA_013396655.1. Taxonomy (NCBI): domain Eukaryota; kingdom Metazoa; phylum Chordata; class Aves; order Passeriformes; family Dendrocolaptidae; genus Campylorhamphus; species Campylorhamphus procurvoides. The sequence continues at coordinate 17,325 of WBMV01007224.1, forward strand.
AATCAGAGTTCTGCATGGAGCTGCAAGATCAGAGAAATGTGGTGGGACAGCTCACATAACTGAGCTATCCCGTGTCTGTTACTCCTGTCTTCAAGGGAGCCACAAAGTACATCCAGGGAACTACAAGGCCACATTGTCTTATCTCCATCCCTAGGAATGTGATGGAGCAACAGGCACAAACTGAATTACAGGGAATTTCACTTAAAGAAAGCACTTTTCTAGTGTGAGGGGAGGTAAAATTCTGAAGAGGTTTCCTGAAGAGGGTATGAGAAGTTCATCTTTGGAAATACTCCTGTTAGGACATGGATCTATGCAACTTGCTCTGGTGACCTGTTCTGAGCACAGAGTTAGACTAGGCAATTCCCAGAAGGGTATTCCTGCCTCAGCTGGTCTGCGTGACTTTGTAATTCTATAAGACTTGGAAGAGGCAAATTTACAAACGAGTAAATAATATGGATGAACATTTTAGATTTTTTTACTCTTTTTAAAGAAAAGAACAAAAGAAAAGGGAAAAAAGAAGGGGGAAAAAAGAAGGGGGAAAAAAAGAAGGGGAAAAAAAAAGAAACAAAAATAAGTTTCCCTAAGTGTTTCACAAAAGCTTTTATCTTTCTCCATTTCCTACATTGACACTCATTCATTCCATTAATTCTTTAACCGCTGGAAAACAGGGGCTTGAAAGAGAAGTACAGGTTGAGAGACACAATGTGAGCAACACTGCAAAAATTTTACCTTACCAGAAAAAGTAGCTTTACTTTCTGCATTTATTTTTCATACCTTTGTTCTTGTTTACTCATGTCTAGCAGGGCTCCCTTGATGGCTCAAACCCTTTGTAGCATATTGGGAAGGACATAAAATATCAACTAATACAGTCTTTGGGCTAATACGTTTTCAAAAATGTTTCATGCCTCATTTCTCACGTAAATTCTTAGGTTGCATTCAGCCTTCAAAGTGTCATTCATATTCATGGAGAGAAAATGCTAGTGTTCATTACTTTTCTGATAAACTAGTCAGGCTTGCCCACCAGGGACTGCATCAGTGCCCCAGGGAAAGCGTATTCTCATGGTATTCCCATTGTGAGGACATTGTGACCAAGAAATGGCTTATGGGCAGTGTATATAGACTTGTCTTTGCTTAGTTCTGAAGATTGCCCCATTTTCTCTGCATTGTTAATCCAGTTCAAACTCACACCCTTAGTGCTCAACATCCCAGGCAAAATGAGATGAACTGAGCAAGACCCTTTTTAGGAATGCATCAGTGACCTTGCTCCTCAGCTGGGGGGGTGCTGCAGAGGAGAGTCTTCTCTGGCTTTCCAGCTCATTGAGAAAGAAAAGCCAAGGTCTGGGACGAGACCCAGAGAACCCAGACTATAATGCATGGCTCTGCCACTGCACCACATACACTGTGGTGTCTCCAAGGTGTCACCAAGTCCCAGGTAACTCAGGAAATCAGGCAGCTCCATATCTAAATTATTTCAATGGGTGCCAGCTGGTGTATGCCAGCCATTTACTTTTATATACGCAGAGTACTGCATGGAAAAGCTGCTGATCTCTCATCCATATTCAATTACATGTTACAAATTTTGTTTATTTGTCTTATTTAAGTTGGATTTTTTTAAAGTTATTTTTAATTTATTTTATTTTTCTTACAATCTAGGTGATAAACTATGAGCAATGGATTCCACCACGAGTTCACAATCCAGGTGCACCTGCTAACAGTGAAACAGTGAGTTGCCATGAAAATTGTTCATTTTTTTTCACTAGCAGCTGGGAAGAACAGGTTGCTTTAGTAGAATTTCCTGTACTATATGTTCCTTCCTCAAAAGCTGAGAGATCTTTATCCATATCCCTGTTATTAATCATGATATTTCTTTGTCTTTTATGGACTATCTTATTATTGCTCTGCTATTAATAATAATATTTCTTTCTCATTTATAGACTATAGACTTTGTGATTCCGAGAAGAAAATCTGTCTATAATCCTAGTCTGTTTAGTCTGACTCTGCACTCATTTTAGACTAGTTGGAGCACCAGACTAAAACAATGGGAATATTTAAACGTCAGATATATCCAAGCAGGATCTTTATCCAAGTTCTGTGCATGTTACAGGACTCTGTATAAACAGAGCAGAAAGTTCTCTATGATCACATGTTATTTTAATATTCCCTATGTGCAGCCAGGTTATTACTGAAACTTTCCAAAAATTTCTATGATACAGTAATAACACCATGAACTTAGTAAGTATACAGCAATTTTTTGTCTTCTCACTATTGCACTCTACTCTGAATTTAAGTGCATAGGTAATCATGATTAAATCATTGCAGTTCTTTGGGAAAGGCAAAGCAGTCTGAGAAAAATCACAGAGATTAGACTCTGCCGTGACTAAATTCTTTATGCTGAGAATTGACATGCTGTGCAAGTAGTTTTATTGAAACTAATGCAGTTACACCCAGGAAAGAGAGTGCTCAACAGGACGGAGATTGCTGGAACCTGACCAACAGTGTTTTACACTTAGCTTCCAAATTGCTGTATTTCTGTCACCAGGTTAATCCTCATAACATCTCACTGAGAAAAGATTTCTAGGGTATTTAAAATACCTGGAGATAAACTGAAAACAGTTTATCAGACACAATTTAGGTCTTTCTTCTGTAATGCATTTTTAGAAGTGCATTGTTAAAATGTGTGGGTTTTGTCCTTAAATATTAATGCAAACTTCGTGCAAACTGTTTCGTGCAACTAAAGGGCAGCCTGTGATTTTTCTTTAACATGATTTGTTTTTATTTGTGATGTGACATGATTTTTCATCGCTAAAACCTATTAAGCAGGGAAATCAAAAATATTCTTGGCTCTTGGTCATGAGGCAATTTCTTGCTTATAGATAGCTTTGCTTATAGGCTGGGGGAAAAAGCACAGTTCACCTGATTGTCTGTCTGGTTTCTATGTCAAAGGATGTTTTACCTCTATTTGGAGAGGCAGCTAAAATTCCAGTTTTGAACACTCAGGTAAATCAAAATAAAATACTGTAAATGTTGTCCCAGCACCAGCTGATACTGCATGATCTTTTTTCTCCATGAAAGGGGGTTGCTGCATTTATTATTTAAGCACTTATGGCTTTTCCCTAACGATAGACTCTATGAAATGAGTGCTTTTAAGGCAAAGAGGATTAGAGTTTGCCATTAATGAAATTATCTGAATAGATTATCTTCCATTTATCTTGATGTCTCCATGATGGAAATCCCAGATCATAACTCAAAGTCATCATGTTGCTTTTGTGTCGTTACTTAGAAGTGAACAAATTATTATTGCTACAAGAGATCTTATATGAGAGCAATATTAGCATTTTAAACCAATGTAATTTATTTTGCAAAGACATCTCACAATGAGAGACTGAAAAATTACACTCCAGTTTCTCTCTTTAGCTAAAGCAAAACTGCAGTCCTACTATCCTGAATTTGGAAGAGGGTGAGAGGGGGATTGAACTGCAAATCAGAACACGGCCAAAGAATGTTTGGATCTGGCCCACAGTGGAAAATGAATACTTGGATACAAACTGTGAAAGGGCCCTAAGCTGCCTAAAGTTTTAATGTGGATCTGCTGAGACCTTGTGGATCTGCTGAAGATCCTCAAGAAGACCTAAATGGTTTTAAACTCAAAAATGTTATGTTTTGTAAATCTACAAAGTAATAAAACAATGGCAAAAATTGAGAACACCTCAGTTTTGTCTATATTAGTAACTGGCACAGTAATATATGACTATCTTTGCATTAAAGACTACTGTAGAATCCCTCCTACATTCCCCTTCTCCTGTAGATTCAATCACAGCAGGATTTCTGCCTGATTGCATGCACACTGTGTGTTTAATCTACACACAGATTAAGGAAAGATGAAGAATAGCAGAACAGTTGATGCTGATGAGCTGATGTCTTCACTGTGCTCACATCCTCTCTGTTGAACATCCAACAGCAGCTGCTCAGCTCAACTTTTGGAAAGTGTCTTTTGTTTTAATTTCAACTGTGACAAATTCAGTTTGTGGCACTTTGAGACCAAATCAGAGCTTACAGGGATTGCTGTGAAATTCACTTCAAAACTGAAATTCTAATGTCGCCATAGCTTACAAAAGACACTGAAGACATGGAAATGTTTTTATATTCAACTTTCTGTCTTCCTGCTATGTTCCTGTCCTTGATTCCCAGTTTTCAGAACTCTGTAGATTTCAAGGAATGTAACATGCTGCTGAAAAGAAGGGAGTCTAAACCCAAGCACTACCCACTGTGAGAACTTTTGCATCACTTTTTGTGATTAACAAAAGGAGGAGTCCTAAGGTCCTGTCCCTAAGGAAAGGAGTCAGCATAAGCTATTAATTCCTTATGCCAATTTATAGCAGGAGCAAGATGAAGTGGTCATGCAAATCATTTGGTATGAACTCTTTCAAGATTTGAAATCAAACAGGGGAACATCTCACTTATTCTCACTTAGCTTTCACTAACTCTCTGCCTGAACAGAATATAATTCCAACACAGTTGTGTCGTGACACAGAACTAACTAGACATACATAAAAAATTGCCTTTGCCTGGGCATAGATATCTTGGACTTCTAGTTGTGCTTGCAGAACCTCTTGTCTTCATAAAAAAATATCAGAACTTTCAGTACTTTGAGCACAGCAATCTTTATAGACAGTTATCTGTCAAGTGAACAGTGGACTTTTTTTAAATCTGAAATTGGCATACACCCTCTTCCTTATCAGTGCTGCAGGGGATGGATGTAACTTGTAATACGTGAATGCTGGAGCTTCAGATGTGCTTCATGCTAAGACTTTGTAAAGAGGCTTTAACCCAAATGAGAGCTGGGGAGTTCAGGTTCCCTTGGGAGCCATCCCTAAACAGCCTGCCCTCTATACATTGGACTGCTGGCAAACTCCGGGATGACTTTGTCTCAAAGGATTATGCATATGAGGGAAAAGGAACCATCTATGATTGTGTGACCTATTTGTTGGGGAGACTGCAATAAGAGCCTCTGCATTTCTACCTTCTGATAACATCAGCACTAGCACTTAATCACTTGCAATATTGCCAAAGATTTATTGCTACAATACAAATTCATTATTACTGTAAATAGGTGAATATCCATAGAAGCCAGACAGTATTGTTCCAAAAAGTAGCCATCCATGAATTATAGTCTTACTCATTTCTAATTTTGTTTTGTTTCATTAAAAATCAGATATCCTATGTGAAAGGCAGCATAGGACTATGTAATAGAAGTTATTTGCGGTCAGAGTATGAAATTTCTCTCTAAAGCTTACAGAGAAGTTCAGAGTCAGATTGGAAGAGAATTCAATTGTTTTTGGACTGATTTGCAAGACAGCAGCTGATTGAACATAAGTGAATGTACATGAGATGGCTGCATTGTCATGATGTTCCTGCTCTAGGAGCCTGGAGTATCTAAACCTGGTACAATAACAGATTTGAATTGTTTTTTACATGATTATCTTCAATCTAGGGAACAAAATAAGGTCTTGAAGAAAGAAAGACATCAGTACTTCAGAGCACACTCCCATACACATTTCAATGCAGTAGCTTACCACATCTCAGACTTCTGTGCACACCTAAAATGTTTCTAGATAATCTAGTAGATACACATATTAAAATGCTTTCTGGAATGAACCCGGAATTAAGTGGTAAGTAATGCTGGGGCATTCAAGGAAAGTAATATGTAAACAGCAATATGAACAATGGTCTAAGATCTTTTTTATCCTTTTTTTGGCTTATTGGCCCCAAGTGAGGAAGTGCCCAACTTCTAAAGTATTGTGTCAATGATCAGTTCTTTGAATCTGAAACTTTGTCATTCTCAAAATAAACACCATGTTACCCTTAGTTTTTATTTGCAGAGTTTAAATAATTTTAATGTCTTTGGGGGATTTTTTGCCAGGGCACAGAACCAGATGATAAAGCAGAGTCCATGGGAACATTAAAACGATTGCAGAAGTTGGTCCGAACAAAAAAACCGAGTGCACAAAGCTTGGAAGATGTCAAGCACGTTTTGCTCCCCCTCAGTAAGTACAGCATCATATCAGTATTCTTTCCAACATTTGCCAAATGACACTGTATTGAACATGACTGCAAACAATCCTGTCCTGGTCTGTCATTCACCGCCCACAATTTTCAAACCCCAGCTGAGATGTTACTGTGATACCACTTGAGTGCTGACTTCCTCATAGTGTGAAAACCTGTTTCCTGTCACACTAGTTCGAGTTTTGTAACAGTATATCTCGCAAGTGGGGATTTTAGATAAATAGTATTGTATAACAGCGGGGCCTCCATGCTGGGGAAAATTTGGTTTTGCAGTATTTCCTAGTTTTGTATCATATGTCGGATCTGAAAGGCAAAACTCATGAAGGTGAAGATAACTTCGAGAGTGAATCCCTGAGTCAGTCCCAGATGGGAGTGCAGGAAGGTCTGTGGTATGAAAAGCAAGTCAAGCCTCTCATCATACCTGATTGCCTTGGGCCATAAGACAGGAATTCTATGCTGATTCTGGGCTCAGGTTATTTTCTGGAGTCTCCTATGGACCACTGATGTGACTGTGCAGCAGTTCTTCCTCTGAACTTGTTTTACCAATTCAAAAGTGCATGCATTTGTTGTACAATGCATTTGGTTACATATGTGACTGTTTTTAAGCCAATACTAGCAAAATGCATTTAAACTATCTGATGAACTCCTGCTCCAGCCAAATCACTGCTTGGGCTGAAGTAATGGATTTCAGTCACTACTTTGTAGCTACATACTGGGAAGGGGTGGGAGAGGAATTATCCAGAAAGTTTCCTGAACTTTTCCAATATTTAGGCTAAACTCCTGCTCTCTGCAAATATGACATTCAGTTAGCAAATTTTCATGGTCAGGGCAGAACCAGTAAAATTTTCCAGGCTTTTGAGGGAAGAAGACAAATTTAACAAACAGAGAATAAATCTTACTTTTTGCTCAGATGTCTGATCCAAAACAAAATCCTTTCCATCTCCCTAGTTATCATTATTATTTGTTTTTCTATGGATTGTTTGTGTTTTTTTCATTATATAGAATGCAACAGACAGCAGTTTAAAAAACAATACCATGACACTTTCCCTATGAGTTGCAACATAGTATAACAGAAGTATTTGTATTTTTAAAGATACGTTCGAAGATGCTTCTCTCTCTGAAGAGGATGAAGAAGCACTAACTTCTTGCATGAAGCTGACAAAACCTCAGGAAAAGAAGACCTGGAAAGACAGCTCAAGGAGAAAAGAAGAGACTGAGACCAGGCCAGATTTTATTTCTGCGTCTCTGGGCCGCACATACACTTCCAGACTTAATAACTTAGGAACCATTTCGATTCATTCAGAAACCGAATTTCACTTGTGGAGTGACTGGAAGCCGTTTCCTGACAACCAGCTCTGTCCTTGTGACTTCTTGATTTCAAAAATAGAAGAATGGGAAAACTGTACTTGCTCTTCTCATCAGCCACATCTCACATATTCCCTAACTGATATGGATCTACAGTACTCCTGGGTAAGTGGAAGTGGTTTCTTTTGTGCTGATATGCATAAAAAGTGGAAACTTTTTTGCTCTGATTCAGCATTAAAGGGATGCTGTCATCTTCCATGTGGTTATGAAATGCAATAAACCAAATTTAGATTTCAGGTAAATGGATGTGAATGCACTGTTCAGGCTAACACCAGGGTTCACATAGCCCTAGGTAGTTCATTTTTAACCACGCAGACATCAGCAGCATTGAGATGGAAGGCTTTAGGCTATTCTGTTTCTCATCAGCACACTCCTATTTTTTATTTTTTTGTTTTTATCTGTATGTTAAATTCTCATCCTTCCAGGCTTAGAAAACTTTCTGGAAATCTGTGGTAAATCAGTAAGGGCAATGAAGCAAAGGGGCTTGGATCAGGCTACTAGAGGTCACTGCAATACTACTAAAGGACACTACAGTTATTTAGGCAAATGTGGTATCTGTGCTTCTGCCTTCTTGGATCAGCTGGCAGAGCCTATTTGTGCAGTAACCTGTGTGGCAGCAAGAAGATTCTAGAGACAGAAACAAAAAGAGTTTAACCTTGGTCTGAAATCATCTTTCCAGATAGTCACCTGGGAGAGGTTTTTGTATTTTAATTGACAGCTTTTTTTTAAAGGGCTATTTGAAACTAGAAAAACAAAACCAAGAAAAGCTTGTGATAGTGAGATATACAAAATATAGACACTGCAGTGAGGCTTTTCTCCCTCTTCTCGCCGGGCACAGCAGGTCTTCTGGCACTCCACACAGTGGTAAGCACATGGGGGGTGACTGGTGGAGTGAAATATATCAGGGAAGCAGTAAGAAGCAGCCTCTTTTCTCTTCATGCCTTTTCCCTCGACAGTGCTCCAGGGACAGAGCTGTCTCTCACTGTGAAATAAGGCCAGCTCCCAGGAAAGTGCACCTAAACCACAGGGGGCAAGATACCTGCTGAAACGTGCCAGCTGAGTGTCCAAAGGGAGACCTGAGCAACCATAACCTTAGATCAGAGAGTCTCTCCTGCTGAAAACACCATGTTTTGCAATGTGCCCTCATATATTGTTAAGAAAGATGCACATGCATGGATGTGTGGGTCTATATAGCAACCATATTTCTGAATACATAAAGGCAGTAATTCAGTCTCTTTTCAATGACACAGTGACTGACATAACAGGCAGTGCCTGAAACATGGGGTTTATCTGGCTGCAGATTTTCCTAGGATTTGCTGTAGAAAATAGAAAGTCTAAAACTTCCATTGGTAGAACTGTAATTAGAAAAGAGAGGAAGCAAACTACACCTAAAAAAAAGCTGAGGAAGGTGCAGCACAGTAAACCCTGGACAGCCTCAGCACTGCAAACTCCCAGGGAGTGTTCCTGGGGACAGACCTCGGGGGCAGAGCACAGGCAGAAATAGGCTGGGAGCTGTGAACAAAGACTGTGCCCTGTCAGGTGAGTCCTCCTGCCTGCCAGTAAACAGGACTGTAGAAACTGAATTGTGTCAGGGATGCTGGTCTCCATCATATGCCTGGCTCCCAATGAAAGCAGCTCTCAGCATCCCAAGCCAAGGCTGAAGTCCCAGGTCAAAATAGTAATAGATGTGTCGGTCAGATTTATGAGACCATAAGTGTCAATTCAAGTAATTTTATTTCATTTTGTCACAAAAAGGCTGTTAATGTTCTCTGCCCTGGTGAGATTTGTCCTACCCATGTTACTATTAAGTGCCAGCAAGGGGTTTACTGCTTTTTTTCCCCCTGAATTGTTTATTTTGCCATCTGCCTTCCTGATGGGCTCCCTGACTTTAATGTATCTCTGTGGGCTTAGTGTCTTTAGATTTAGATTACAGTCAATGGCAAGTTATCTCTTTCTTTGCAGTTGCATTCTACCTACTGGCTCATTTAAAGATTACAGAGACTGGATTTTCAGTTTTGCTGTTTAAGTATCAAAAAGCGGACGCTGGTGGTTTTGCTATGAGAGGATCAAACATTGGGGATGATGCAGATGTTCTTTCTGATGTTGATTTACTTATTAGAGTAAAATCGATATATTCCATGATTCTTTTTCTGATTCTATGAGTAAGAAGGTATCATTTAATTTTCTTGACTTGGCAACTACCCTGTTGTCTTTGCTGCAGTGTGTTGTGGAGGAGATAGACTGAGATGTTCTACTGAAATGCTTGTTGGTATGTCCTGAATTGAGTCAAATGGGCAAAACTAGTAGATGCAATACTAGGATCCAAGACTCTGCTATTCTATCAGCAAGCTGTGGCTGATCTGGCTTGGGGGACAGACAGATATATAAGTTGGACACATATTATCCAGACTCATCTCTGCAGCATGCCCAAAGCTGATTGACCCTAGCCTTAATTAAAGCTTGAATTGCAGATAGTAAATTAAGCAATGCTCTCCCATAATCACAAGGAATAAGATCTGGATCTCTTCATAATAGATTGCTGTTTAGAGAGACAAAATCCTAATTCCCTTTCTCCCATTTCTTCCCTTGACTCCTTCCTTCCTCCTCCTTTCTTCCTCCTCAGCACTTTACATACCCTCCCTTACAGGGTTTCATATTGCCATTTTTTTTGCACCTAAACCAATAAATAGGCTGAGAGAGGTCAACTGAGCCAGTCATCTAAACAAAAACTGTGATAACAGGCTGCAAACATCCTATCTGTCTTCAGCTGTATCAGGCTCCTCTAGCCTTCCTTCAGCCTTCCCCAGTTAAGCAAACAATACTCACCTGCATTACTGGACTGCCCCTGGCAGGGACAACTCCCATCTCACCCGTGCTGCCCACCCTCATGTATTATGAAAATATTTTAGAAGTCTGCATCTCTGTCCTTTGATGAAATCCAGAACTCAATGTGCTGCGTTACCATTTTGTAACCATGGTGCCACCATTAGCAACTTTAACTTAGACATAAGGGGTGTTTTTTGGGGGTGGCTTGTTTTGGGGGGGTTGGTTTGGTTTTGTTGTGGGTTTGGTGGGGGGTTGTTTGTTTGTTTCTGATTTTGGTTGGGGTTTTTTTGTTTGTTTTATTTTCCCCGCTGTTCACAGTATAACTAGTGGTTGGTCAAAATTTTGCTAAGGGCAACAGAGCGTTGCTTTCTTCGGTGTGTCAAGAGTGCCATGTGAAATTATTGTTACTGGTATTCTTTCCAGAGAAATGTAATGTACAAATAGTTCTTCCTTAGAAAGTGAAAGGTTATATTTTAAAAAATACAAAATACTTCAGAGAAAAAAAAATAAAAACAAAAATATGCTGTATGCTGGAATAAACTGCTATACTGCACATTTTCTTATTACCAAAAAGTATATTGGGGGAAGAAAGGAGTGATGTCGTGATGTTATGAATCAGCTGAAAATCAGGCAGAGGATGGAAGAAAAGATTGTCCAGACACCACTTTAACAACCACTTGACCTTAATGTGAAAGGTTATTGGGTTTTAATGCTTCTTTTTATTCCTCAAGCTTAGCCCTGCAGAAAATAGTTCAGCTGTCTGTCTCAGACTTTTTTCCCTATTTTTTTTTAATTGTGGTTACTAGAAGCTGCCCTTCTGTTATTTATGTTAAGATCCTCACTACCCAAACAAAGTGGCATACTTAGAAGTGCCATGTCCATATGACTTTCATACAAGCTATTTCTGCCTTCTGTTGCTTTTTCTCAATCTGTGCAGTTGCATAAGACTTTTGCAACCTCATATAAGGCACGAAAAATCCACAGTCGGAGGCTTGAAAAAGTAGAGGACCTTGATAGGCCTGAATAGACCTGAAACAGGCACAGAGTGGAGTGCACAGTGGGGTCACACCTGAGGGGTCCTCTTCACATAAGGGTTCCCAGACTGTCCTGGGCAGCCTGAGACAGAGAGCAAAAAGCTGCTGAGTCCCTTCCTTCTCTCCCTCAACTCTTTAACATGCTATTTCATTGGTTGACCCATCCACTCTTCCAATAACTGTGTCAAATGGAAACTGTGTTTGTAGAATCATCCAGGCCTTCTTTACAGGAGAGAGAGAGGAGACAACATCCTCTGTTGAGAGACAAATCAGCAGAGTTACTGGAAGTGGGTTTCTCTTTTTGACACATCTTACCAGCATGGTTAAATTTTACAGAAGAAGGAGTTAGTACTTGATACTGTAAGAATATTTATTTGTTGTGACCTGTGTTTGGTGAGAGTGAAATATAAGGGACATTTCCCAAGACTAGAGAAGACCTGGGATTTTGGTGAGGAGAAATAAAAAAAAAATCTAAAAGTACTGCAGAGCAAGATACATTTTCTCTCCCATTTTCAGGTTAAGAGGAGAACAGCAAGCTTCAAAAGGTCTGTTTGTATCTGATATGAACGTTTTACATTGTGATGGAATAAACAGTGAGTTTGGGAAAACTACAAGTGACTTTATGCCAATGCCTGCATTCATTCTCTCCATATTCCTCACAGGAAAGTGTCACGCTCTTGCTGTGGTTGCATCAGGCCTGCTGTTATGTTCATGGTTCTCTGCCATTTCAATAACCTTGTAGCTTTTTGCTTTCCTCCTGGTCTGACCTGCTTTCTTGTCAGACAAGTCATTTCTCAGCATTTCCCTTAGACCTCTAGTAGATAAGTCTAGCTAGACACTTTTTTGGTTTGTTTGTTTGTTGATGAAAAAGTCTTATTCTCAGCTCTGGTTTTGGACATTTTCTTATCTCACCTTTTCCTGACATGTTATACTTACTAGGTTCTGGTTCCCAGTTGCCCCATAACAGCCTTGTTTTCTTGCTGTGGTTGCTCTTACCCTGCCCTATTTACTGCCTCTGCTGCTCCTGATCATCTTGGTTCTCAAGGGCATGGTGTACATTGCCTTGAGGTGTATGCAGGTTATTGGATCTCTGTGATCCCAGAGCACTGTTCTCTGAGCATTGTTCCCCAGGCCAGTGAAGGGGGGAGGAAGGGTATGGACAGTCAGTACTGAACAAACAGGACAGAGTGCTCTTCTCTGGCAAAACGTGCTCCGGAGCTGAATGTTGTGTTTGACCATTTGCAGAGCCCACTTGTGGGAAGATTTCTGCTCCATTTCAGCCAGCAGTTTCTGCTGCCTGCTAGAATGCTGTGGGCATTAATGGCCTTTCTGACTGCTCAGTTTTCTTAAGCAGTTTGACTGTTTTCTGCACTTTTCTTTAGCTAATGTCTTTCTGTTGAGGGACACCTGAACATGCCTTAGAAGAGCTTTCTCAATTGCATTTTGAATACCCATTTGGCACAAATATAGCACTAAAAAGAATGCCTGGAAATCCCCAAATTGCTCTTCTGAGACACAAATTTTCAAATGCTCTGGTCACTCTAGCTGCTTCACTGTCAGAAATAAGTGATCCTTTTAAAAGCTGTAGCTCTTGCTTGTTCCTATTTCAGTAACAAGGTAGGAAGCCAGATCCTCCCCAAGTATAAATCTATTTCCCACTGGTATTAGAGAGTCCTGCTCAGCTGTACCCAAGCTGAGGCCAAAAGCCTTTGCCCAGAGGAAAGATAAAGGGCAGCTGCAAGGGTGGTAGTAAACAAAACAGTCAAGACCATGATGATGGGGTGTTCAGGTGGTGAGCTGTGGCTGAGACATGAAAACAGGATTTATTTTCTATGATATGAAACTCTCCCCAGCTGCTTCTCTTTCATCTTATCATATCTTCATTTACAAGCTCCAGACAGGTTTCCTGTTGCTTTTTATAACATTCTAACTAATTTCACCTGTAACTCTCTTCTCCCCACCAGTCCAGCAGCTCATCCCTTCACCCTCTGTACTCAGCACCCCTCTTGCAAGGTAAAGACATAGCTAGAAACACCCCTATGCTCACCAGACTACAGACTTTGAAGATACATGAGCTGACAGACAAAAAGGAACAGTGCCACAGTTAAATTTAGCACCTGATTAAATTCAAAGGCACTCACTTTTTCCCAGCCCAAACCCTGTTCCAGAATCTTGTGAAAACTTATTTTGAATGTTAAGACTAGTGAGGGGGTAGGGATTGAGATGTATTTATGCAAGTGAAATTTGAATGGCTTTGGTTTTTGGAACCGGTGAAAAGACAAGAGCCAGGACGACATTGTCAGTGTTTACTTTTCCTGGAAATACAAAGCAAAATATGGACTCAGACAAAAAGACAAAACTGCTTGTGAACTTAAGAGCACTTATTTTCTTGATGCTTCATAGTCTGTAGAGATTTATTTTGTCTCCTGTCACAGGGAGCTTTATTTACGAAAAAGTTACATCACTAAGTTGGTAAATATTGTATGTCTTGCTTCAGTTAAATACAAAAAGTGAGAAAAAATCAGCTCTTACAGTGCAAGGCTTCATCTCTCAAGCTCTGTGCTTGGAAGAGAGGAGCCTGTGAAGGTGTCCAGCCTCGCTAGAACTGCACCATTGCACTGTGCTGATAGCCAATATCTGCCACTGCCATTCCACATCCTACTGATTTTTGCTATTTTCTGCATAGTAGCATGAAAAATTTTGTGTCCTCATCTGTGGTGACTTTGATATTGTAGTCTTAAAGTAGGTTTTAAAAAATATGAAAAATCTGATGCTGCTGTTCTTCACTATGGTAACTCTTGTCCTATTTTATATTTTTAATACCTTACTAGAATTTGCATAGCTATATAGGGAATGATGTCATATTTTTCACTAACCTTAGAGGCATGTATGCTTAACTCTACCAAAAATCTTTCCAAATGTTTTCCTCCTCACTTTTCTCAGTTGTTCTGTGAAGTTGGATTGCAGTACTTACTTGTATATGCAAGGCAGAATGATAATGAAGTGAATTTATTTGCACTAAAAATAGTTTAGAATATCACAACATTTTTAATATGGTTACAGATAACTGCAGAAGTACATTGTAATTCACCTCAGCAGATTTCATGGGTTTCCTTCTGACATAGCTGCTAAATATTGCACAGCTCCAGCTAGAGAGAGAAATAAAAGATTTTAGATTACTGTCATGAATGTAGTATGAAGGGGACTGTAATTGTTGAAAGCATGGGGAAAATTGTGTATTTCCTATACTTATTCTTTGTAAATGACATATGAATTCTTAATAGAAAAAGAGGAATGCTGTCTGCTTCATGAAACATGATTAAGAGTCAAAATATAATTAAACTAAGTGCAGTTGTTGATAACAAACTGTCTGATGAAAGGATTACTTCCTGTTAGCATCCTTTGGAATTGCCAAAAGAATGCACTTTTGCATACTGAAGGAAATAGATTGTATTGCCTGTCTGCTGCTTTATACACCTAGGCTGTGATAATATTATCCTTATGTGGATCTGCTGTCAGCCCAGTATTTTATAGCAGACATTTTTCTTGGGGTTTTTTATTTAAAAAAAATAATTTTAAAGGTCATCTTTCTTCCCATACACCACACAAAACAAACAGAAAAAAAGTACACATTACTCTGGTCAGTCAGTGCTCCCGCCGAATGAATCAGCTCATACAGGCTGTGTTTTCATGCTGTGTTGTCCTAATGCATCAGCTCCTGATGCTGGCAGGCACATTTTGACCAAGGAAGCCATCAGGTGCTTTGGGCTATGCTTATCCAAGTCTGCAACGTTTAAAGTGCAATTCATCTTCTCACACAAAGTAATGCAGTTTTACTTCTGCACAGATTCACTTCTGAAACATAAACTTTTCCCTTATCTTGTGCTTGTTGAGTTGGTGAGGAGCTTTGAGTAAAGTTTAATCTTCACTGTGCTTGCATTAGCTCAGTGCACCTTTTATGTGTGCTCATCTTCATTCAGGAGAACAAGCAAGCTCAGCTTCAGATTTCTTCAGAGTCCCTGATGGCGCTGAAATTAAAGTGCTACCCACATGACTAATTAGGTAAGGATTTTGAGGCTTTGGTAAGGAAGCCACAACTGAAGACTCCAGGATGCTGACTGACCTTAAGTTACAGGAACACATAAGTGGTGGGTAGCAGTGCATACCACAAGGCCTGATACTCCTTGTCTTCTTTTCTAGCTAATTCAAATGACTTTGCTTTGGGCAACATCAATTTTCTGGAAGTTCTGACCTGGCTCAGAACCTGATTATGTTTGATTGCTTGCTTTGTGAATGTCGATTAAACTAGTTATTCTCTTTGGTAAGTATTTTTTGTATGTTTTAAAATGTTCCTGTAAAGCTTATTTGTGAAATAAGCCTTTCATTAATCAGAAGAAATTAGTTCTGTTTTCGTCTCCCTCACGCAGAAATGAAGGGAAGTCACACGACATCAGTGCTCAGCAATGGCATAAATGGAGAGTGAGGATTTTCAGTGCCAGAAAGGCATTAAAGTTTCCAGGGCTGAAGCATTATTATAATTAATGCATTTCAAAGTCCTTTAAAAGAAACACTTCTGTTGTGACATTCTCCAAAAGTAGGGTATGTCTTGCATAATTTCACACTTGTTTTTAGGGACTGAAAATTTAATATGAATACTCGGTGTTTATCCAACTTCGAAAAAATATTTGTGGGTGAAATGAAGAATAGGGCCTGAAAAATAAGATTGGGAGTGAAACAATGGACACACCTCTAATTCTGCTATTTAAACACTTTCTGGTATTTAGATCATTAGAAGACAAAGACCAGGGCTTTTCAGAAAGATCTGGAAAAGGTTTTGTATCTGATTATTCTCTTTAATTTTGATAGAAATTCACCTATGATAATGAAATTTCTGGACTGATTTTTTACAGGCATTTAATTGATTGAAAAGTTCACCTTCCCTAATACATAAAGAAAGCAAATTGGAAACTTGAACACAACATAATTCTTGCTGGAAGTGCTTACAACTCCAATCCATTTGAAGAAATCTGGCTGAATAGTTTTTGCAAAAGGACCAAATTAATTAAGTTAAATGACATGAAATGTCTTGTTCACTTCTACTTACAACTTATGTTTGATAGCACAGCATGAGAAATGATGACAAACAGTGTGTGGGATGTGGGCAAATCAAGAGTTCAGATACTTGAGATCCTGAGACAGAAACTTTTGCAGATATCTTGTGGGATTCTATATTTAGTTCTAGGTTGTGTAGGTGTATTAATGCCTAGCTTTCCTCCCCCACATTTATGGTTCCACATAATTCCCCTAAAAATTACAGCTAGATAGTATTCAGATTTTCTAGTCTGAAAGACTTGAAGTCAAACTCCCCAAACTTTGCTTGCAGCTGTATTTGCTCAAATTTTCTGCACATCTAACCACAGGGTCAAAATCTTAGAATTACATGCAGTCAGTGTTCAATTGCAAAGTAGATAGCTTTTAACACAATTTCTTAATGTTCTCCTGAACTGGAATGACAAAATAAATCCGTATTCCAGTTCTTCATAACTTCCTTAACCCCATGAATCATTATCCAGTGATTAAGGATGTAGATAATGCAGGTTCAATTCCCTGCACTTCTACAGACCTCTTGTGTGATATTAGACAAATCACTTCACTTGTCTGCCTCAGGCCTCATTTGCAAAATGGGGATAGAATGTTATTCTGCACATCAGATGCTTGTTGCATGAGCAAGAATACACATACCAGTGTACCAGAAATGCAGGAGTTCAAACAGTTTATTTGCAGGCTGTGACACTTCTGTCTAGATTCACCCTTTGCACTGAGTGGGACAGACACTGAGTGGAAAAAATGTGGTAAATACTAAAGCTGCATTATTAAAACTGCATTATAAAATATACACACATAAGGGTGAGATTCAGGTAACAAAGATACCATTCATTCATTTCCTTGGCTTTAAAACTTTGTTTTCTTAATGTAATCAGTTTGTGTGTGTGTATGGTACGTAAGGGTGTTATTTTTTTAAGGGTTTAGGTGTTATTATTTTAGGCTTTCAGGGATCTTTGAACTGAAAGATATTTCAAAGATTTTTTGTGAACTTTCCCCTCCCAGACTAGAAGAGCATAATATTAATATTTCTCTTCATTAGTTTGTACATATATTTAAAAAAACCAAACAAACAACATTTATGGTAAACTGGGGGGCAATTATCTAGCTTTCAGAGTTACTGCTCATAGAGTGACAATATTCTCCAGTTTGGTATAGAACTACTACTAATTTTGTTCAGTAGAACTTTTAGGAGATCATGGAGCTGTAGATGGATAAGCTTTATTGTCTCTTCATCAAACTCTGCTTTCTGTGGCAGCAGCAAGACAAACGGGACAGAAAACACATATGTGATATATGGGTGGGAATAGGTGGTGCAAAAAGATTCTCTATAGAAGGGATATTCAAGGTGTGAGTCAAAACCTCACACATTTTGTGGGAAGTGGGAGAGGAAGGGGTTTGATAACACAATGAAAAAAGGCCAAGATTGGTGGAAGGAATATGGAAGAAAAGTGGGGTGTTTGTGAAGAGACAAATCATCAATCTCCCTTCCCACAGAGCAGTTTCAGAGACAGCCTCCCCTTTCCGTTCCCTTCTCTCCCCAAAGACAAGTTACTGACACATAAGTAATTACCTTAAACATACTGAGCACCATGACCATCCCTGTGAGTGCTTTTAGCCTGCAGCCCGAGATAAAGCATGTTATCTTAAACCCTTAATGAAACAAATTTATGTGGCTGTGCTTCACTTCATCCTGTTGATGGGCTAAGAGAAAGTTCCCACCCCATTAGTGAGGCTCAGCTGACTTGGGGTAGCTTAGTCAGTTGTGAACATTCAGCCACAGCCTGAAGTGTCCCATGAAATCCTGAGTGAGGCAAGTAGGACAATAACCATGACAAGCAATCACCTCACCAGTCTTCCCCAGTGCCAAAATCCAGCAGGAAAAGTGCCTCCTCTTTTTTATGGGGGAGCTCAGTGTGGCTGCAGCTTTCCCACCCATCATCACCCCTTGCCCGGGAGCAAGTGGCTGTTGGATCCAGAGAACCAGCTACACCTGCCAGACAGATGCACAGAGCAGGAGCAGTGAGGGTCAGGCGTGGAAAGGAGAGAGAATCAGCCACTCAAGCCTCATTCTCAGTATGTGTCATTTGGAAGGTTTGACCCACATCCTGCTTGATTTTTAAGGTATTGCCATTAATGTCAGCACCTGAATCAAGTTTTGCAACAGTAAGCCTGCAGGTCCGGTGAAAAGGAAGAAAAAGGAAAAGGAAAAGGAAAAGGAAAAGGAAAAGGAAAAGGAAAAGGAAAAGGAAAAGGAAAAGGAAAAGGAGGAGAAAAGAAAGAGAAAAGAACCACCTTTTCTTGATGATGAAGACTTATGTGTTTCTGCTGACTATCGATCAGGTATCACAACAGTTAGATGGCTAGAAAGAGAGTTCTAAGCCCAACTCTAAGCCCAAATAAAGCCATCTTGTCCCTCTCTGTCACTTCCAAATTATGATTTTCACCCACTTGAAACTATATTCAAGGAGAAAGGAAGAATCATATTTTCACTTAGAAACCATATGAAATCAAAGCCCTACAAGTGAATATTCAGTATGCCACACATTATTCCTTTCTATGTCAGTATTTGCACAGCAGTCCTAACGCTGTGATGGCACAGCAAAGTGACACTCTGACACCAGTGAAGAAATTCAGCAGGAGATGTTTACTGGTAAAAGATGGTTCAAACTACGAAGAGTTTTGTGACATCAAGCTGGCATTAGAGTTAATCACAATTTACCCCTGTTCATCTTGATTCTAATCAGAGATAGGCTGGCAGACATCATGTACATACCTTGAAAAAATCCCCTGCTGCACTGTCAGTGCTCCTGTGTTAAGCTGGTCTAAATACCAAATGAAGCATGTCATGTTTTGTGTATGAGATTAAAACAGAGAGCCTACATTTATTTTTATATCAGTCCCCCTGAACAGAAATCTCACATTTGAGCTTTCTGAATAGATGTACGAAACAACCGTCACTCTTTAGCTATAAATGCATTTCTGGGAGGCTGAGCTTCAGCTAGATGACTAAAAAGCAACAGTCATATAAACCTGCAATTATGTGCCAAAAAATGCCCTTGTAGCTGATTAGTAGTCACAGTGTTCACTCATGGAATCCACTGAGATGTTCTAGGTATGAACACTGCCATGTAGCCTTGGTTTTAACATTCACCCAGACAAACAGCATGCTGCTCTCCTGCACATCTGAACTCACAGCAGCATCGTCTTCCCAGTTGCTTTGTTTTTCATCACTGTCTCTGCTTACAATAAATTGTAGAGGAAAACCACCAGTGACGCACACATTTCTGTAGGAAATCATTACACAGATTCTGGATAAGTCTGTGGTTGTGTTTACAAGACACCAACCTTGCTGACTTAGAGTTTTCTCAACAGGAATACCTAGAAGATATAGACACAACTTTGGCTCTTACTCTTCAAGGTAATAAGAAAGGGATTTGTTCAATAGGTGAAAGCCAATCTCCTTGAGAATCCTTTTGTCACACTAGTATAGATTTTTATTAGTGTTAGCGCTAACCTGACATAGTGTAGGTAGGTATGACTGATCTGTTCATCTACTGCTAATGCAAGAGAATGTGTTGGGATCAAAGCTTGAGATAAGTTCTTGGTACTTCATCTTCCCTTTAGGCCAGGTGGTGTTGGGAACATGCCAAGGACACAGTCTGAGGGCCTGGCAATGAGACACTTTTTCTTACTCACAGAGGAGCAACCACTTTTTTGTACCAGACACCTCTTTAAACTCAGTGGGAGCTCCTGTAGTAATGCTCTATTAGCCTGTCCCTGCCATATTTCCTCATGACTCCATTGACCTTACAGGCAAAGGATTAGCACAAGAGAAGGAAGAATCATCATAATATTTTTTTTCAGGAAGAAAAGGAAGCCCAATAGTCTGAGAGAGGCCAAATTCACAGTTCTTGGGACTTGGCATGATGGGGGCATTCCTGCTGCTTTGTGCCCTGATAGTTGCTTAAACAAGCTTAGACTCCCACTCTTTGTTGGTGTCTTATGCCTTCTCATTGGGTTTACATCATTAAAAATCCCTCCAATGTAAATAATTTAGCAAATATTAAGTTTTTGCATCAAAATTCAGGTATTAATTGTTCACTTGTCTGAATAGGCAGTTTCTGCAGGTTTTGTAAAAATTATACTTTCTATGGGATAGGAGTCTTCTTCTTGTTGTGTCAACAAACTGCCAAATCAAAGGTGTAAGCTCAGGATAATCTTTAATTGTTGTCTTGTCTCTCTAACACTGAGTTTCTGTAGCGCCTCCATTTTCTATTCCTCATGAAAAAAAGCACATAGGAGCCTATTCAATAGGAGATTACATACCTTGTACATGAAGTCACGGAGCATTTTGGACTGATTTTCAGTACTGAGTTCTGGATGCTCATAGTGATGAGTTTGCAGTGAGTGTGGGAGTCTCAAAGATGGGGCTTTAAGCATCCAGTTCCATTCCCCAGCATCTCAAAATCACAACCTCGATCTTTAGAGTTAAAATACAAGTTAGTGTGTTGTTTAAATAGCTATAAACAGCCCAACCTGCAAGTTCTCTTCTTTCATGGATTGATGTTGTTAGGGGAGGGAGGAGGAAGGGCTTAACTTCACTTTTCTATGCTTGTTCCTTTTAATTTCCATAGAGTCTTTGCCGTGGTAGTTCATGGAGAGAGCTCTGCTCAGGATTAGCAGTGACTGTATCTGTGGGCTGGCCCTTACTCAAATCAGACCAGGAGAGGGAAGTATCTAGCTAAATTCTGGCCCATAATTAATACATATGAGGAAATTGTGCTCTGCTCAGGAACATTCCTTGAGGAAATAAAGATTAAATTTGTTAAGTAAATTATTCACTGCAAATTACTCACTCAGTTTCACTTGCTATTCTGAGATTTCTGCAGTATCTGAGTTAGATCATAGAGGGAGAGCCACGACCATAAAAGCAGAGGCTGAAGGCAGGATTCCTTTCTTGTACAAAATATAAATCTTCTTTTAATTAAAATAAACAGACTAAGACAATCTGGGACTCCTTAGCATTAGGGAAAGCAATGTACAGCCCCAAGATACCTTTGAGTCTCCAATTAAACTTGGACCAGATTTGTCTGATGGACAATGAAAAATGAGTTCCTAATATGAAAAGAGTCTCATTTCATTTGCTTTTTGACAGGTGGCCAGTATGCTAAACCCTTCAATCTACTTCTTACCCTACTTTCTAACTTTTTCAGAATAATCAAGTTTGAAAGATAAGTTTACACCTGCAGTTTAGACTGTAAGTGATTCTCCTTTCAGGGCAAGGTAACAGGATGGAGCCTCTGGGGGATATGGAGCTGTTGCCACACTTTGATACCATGTGGGAGGGAGGCACATAAAGCACTTGAATATCCAGGACCATTCATCATGGTCCATTCATTAAAAATGAGTAATGATAATAATAAGCTATAAGGCATGTTGCCTTTTATAAATATAATGACAGTAGGAATCATTCTCATGGGGTCATCTTAATTATTTTTAAGTGGATAGCCTTTTTCCCCATAAGACTTTCCAGATAGAAGAGTGACATTGCCTGGTTAATTCAGGATAGAGAAGTCAATCCAAGCCCCATAAAATTCACCTGAAAAACTTCTATTGATTTCACTGGGCTTTGGATCAGATTCAAAGTCCAGTGAGGAAATGCAATAAGTTACCTGCAGTCATGTCCAACACAAAACTGAGCATAAGAATTTTTCTTTTAATTTTACATAGATACTCATTCCCCTTTGAAAAATTAGCTTCAAATACAGAGGATATAAGCACCAAGCTTATTATTAATTTTTAATTCAAAAGAGCTCCTTTTGAAATGTATTGGTTAGCTAAATTAAATGAACTTAATGCTATATATGTTTGATTTTCTTCACTTTGTTACTTTTTAAAACTAGTGTGGGTCACCCTTCCAAGGGCAAGAACATAATCAGGTCAGCTTTCAAGCTGCTATAATTTTTCTGATATGTGGATGAGGATAGGAAATAGATATGGGTGGGTACTATATCTCTTGAAATAGCCTCTTTCCTCCTGTTTAACAATAAATATTCTACAGAAAGGAAGCTCATATATTACTCTTCAGATGAGTTCCCATTTTATTAATCATGAAGATTTTAACAGTGGCCTGAGACAGGAAATCACAGTGTAATGATCAGCAGAGTCTGATTTAATCCTCACATTTGGATCAGATTAAAAAAAAAATCCAATATACTGCAATGTAAGTCTAGGTAGATAAATAATCAAGTTTAATTACTGTTGAACATACATACAGCTTTGATAGCAACGTATGGCTCTACTGAATTACTAAGGCTGATTAAATATTCATGGTAAAACCTCCCTATGCTTAGAAACTTAACCTGACATTTCAGGTGGTGTTTTGAAATACAGAAAAGTAACATGTATCTCAGAATTCATAATTATGAATAATATCAGTTACTACAAACTCTGATGGGTATGTTATTTTTAATAACCGGAACCCCCATTTAAAACGCTGTTTTAAATTAGCATAGCTTGGATTAACATGTGAAGTGAAACATCTTGGTTAATGGGTTGAGGTTCAACACATACTCAATTGCAACCCACTAACCTAGAAAGTTTTTTGTTATATTTGACAGAATTTCTGTACTTTAACTTCAGTTCCTCCTCCCCTACTTCTTACCAACATCCTTTTTTAGAAGGCCAGGAAAGGAAAACCTCATAATAACATTAGCATATAATAATTACTCTTTCGTCGGTCACTCTCAGTCCATTCACTTGTCCATCCACCAGAATTCAAGAAACCCTCCAAAACTTTTCTTAAACCTTTAAATAGAAGTCCAAATAGCAAACTGAAGTAGGAATTCATCTGATGAGCATGTCCTTGGAATATTCATACAGTAGAGGAGTAAGAAGAGAGCAGTTCAGCCAAGAGACTACTTGCCTATCTTGCACTGTCTTCTCATGCATGTTTCCAGGGGTTAGAGGTGTTTATGGGACTGGGAAAGGCAATTCTAGGAAATAAGACCTGTCTGTTTCTCACCAGCTTTCAACCATCAGTTCTTTGTGATTTCAGATGGGATGGTTTCTTGTTTTAGCTTGTCTTGAAATTTGACATCCATCAAATCTAATATTAAAAGAATGACATAGAGAAAGAAAGGACATTAGAATTTTTATTTGGTGCAAGAGACCTCCACAGTGGCATGCTTTTTTAAAAGTGTTTTTAGAATATAGTTGCTTGTGAAGGGAAGGGGGGGAGGGGGGGAAGAAAATATATTATCAAAATTTTGAAAAAAAAATTTACTGAAATTTTTTCTTCACCCTTACTTGAGTCTTTTCCTTGCAACTTACTGAGAAATATATTTCTTTTCCATTTGTAGCAATGTTAAATTAAGGTTTAATTGAAACTCTGTGGGTGGCCCAAAAGTTTGGGGATTTCAAATTGAGAATTTGCCTCTGTCTTTCAGCAAAAAGTTGGGAGTATTTCACGGTTTCAGGTTTTGTGACCTATGATTCTCAACAAATAAGTTTTACTTAGGATTCTCAAGACTTCTGTTTGTCTTTGGGAAATAATATCAAGCAAAATGAAGCAGAAATTCAAAGCTATCTTAATACCTCCATTTTCCTTTAGCCTCTGGGCTGTTTCTCAAGAGGATGTAAAGGACCTCTGCCATTCTCTGTCTCTTTGTTGGAAGCCTTCTGTTGTAAGACTTGCCTTTTCTTCTTGTGACTTTGTCAGCAAATCAAGGACAAGAGAGGACTGAAAAGTGCTGTTTCAGGGAGTCCAAATTCTGTGATGAATGACAAAAAAATTATCCCTCCATGCAAAAGATAAAGATGGCTTTAGATACTTCCCTTCTCTACAAACCGTGACCTTTAATCTCATTGTTTTTATTGCATTACTGTGGAGCTAAGAGAGCAAGGGAGGTGTTGGGGGCCAGCTGGGCCACACACCCCCAGTGCCATGCAGATCTGCTGGGCTGTAACATTCCTTGGTCCTCTGAACATCAGCACACCTTCCTCACAACTGAGTCCCAAACCACATTGAAATAAAGGTTCAATTAGTGCCATAAGGCTGAGAGGGGAAAAGTGGGAGAGCAAAAGAGGATGATTTTCTGGAGGTTCCCCAAAGTCTTAATGAGGCCTGATGGTGACACAGAAGCAGAAAAGTTTTAAAGCATTTCTCTTTGAACCCTGTCCTCGTTTACAACTTCTCCCCTTGGTGCACCTCTCTCTTTCTTGTCCCAGTCACTTCCTCCCCACCTTCCTCACCCCCTCCCCAAACGAAATGTTCAGCTCACTCCCCATGCAACAAAGCAGCTGCATGAAGTCACATCCTGACAGAAAAAGGAAGTAACCAATGTACACGTCTGTAGTACCCCCATTGTACTCAGTTTGGCCACAAAGGCAGCAGCAGTTGCACATCCACTGGATAAACGTGCATTAAACATGTTGAAGAGAAAGCCATCTAATGCATCTGATAAGGAAAAAAGTCAAAAGCCAAAGGTAAGATTGTTTAATTTTTGTTGTCAATGAATAATAACATCAATTTTTTACCAGTTTTTAAATGGAGGGTTTCCTTTTAAATCCTAGTTTCAGGATTTCCTGATGTGCTAGCAAGTGCCTCAGTGCTATAATCTCAGGAATCTATTTGTATATACTCACTTCATAACAGTAAGGATCCAATTCAAGGAATCATCATGATGAAGCTGCTATAGCTGTGCTAAAGAGTGCTGGTACTGGACTTTGCCTATTATTTTATGCTCTTCATCAATCATCTAACAGAGGGGCTCACAAAATCCCCTCTTTCCCTTTGATCTATGGTAAACTGAAGATGTCCCAGAAAAGAGTGTGAGAATCAGGGAAGAATTAGAAAAGCTATTACCTTTGTTCCTTATTTTAATAAATAAGGAAAGGAAAGCCTCATAATAACATTAGCATATAATAATTATTCTTTTGCATCACCATAACCAAAGGAGAAGAGGGTACTTGGCAATCAGTGTTTGTAATCTTTATTTCTCTGGGGATTAAACTTTCAGCCTGAAAGAAACACTCTGAATAAATTGATAATGTGCTACACTGGACACTTTCCACAATCTGGAATTGTAAGAAAGGCAGTGAGAGCTTTGCAAGAGGCATAGCAATATATACTGTTCTAGAAATTTATTTTCAGTCCCTGCAATGAGTGCAAAATGACCTCTGTGTGTTGTATTGTACAAGTCTGTTGTAAGGCTGAAGTGAAATAGCTACTGCTCGACCTGAGTGCTTCTGTATCCATTTTTGCCTCAGTCTATCAGTGCTAAAAGTTTAACAAGGAGGCTAGAAAAGCCTTTTAGTACATCTCTGCTGTCAGTAACTCAGCGTCTCCTACTTTACAGACCCATCTTCTCATTGTTTGGTTATACACCTCCCTTAGTGACTTCTGTGTCCTAAAAGATTATTGCAGATGCTGTTCCAGCAAGAATGTCTTCTGGGTTTACACAGCATTGGCTTTTCCATATTATGCTTGCAGTTTTAGACTATGGCTCATTAACAGTTAAAATTAATGGGGGTTTTTCCATGGATTTGAAGCCATTTTGAATCCATTTTCCCACACGTTTAAATGGTGTTTTTAAGCATTGCACTGGTTGGTTTGGTATGCATTTTCTTCTTTTCAATCATCATACTGTTTTTTAATGGCAGAGAAGAAGTACAATTAATATCTATTTACACTATAGATTAAACAAGAAATGACCATGAAAGGCTCTGTAGACAGGCTTTGTTTTCCTGTCTGCTAAATACTTTCAAAAACCTTCCAGAATAAGATATTCTTAACAACAGTCTGATTTTCATTTTTAAAAACTTTTTTCTTCACAGTTATTCATTCATTAATTCATTCTGTGCTATTAAAATGCTGGCATCATGGCTTCTCAGGTATATATATATAATACATATGTACATTATGCTCGTAGGTTTGATTCAGTAGGTGTAAAGCAGGGACAAAAGGAGTCTAACCACTTGACTGAGCGTCAAAGCTTTTGACTTTGCTGTGTTTTGTCTTATTGTAAGTGTTTACAAAAATGGAAAGGTCTTGGTGGGGTGTCTCATGATGTCTTTCTCTCTCAGCAGAGTCCTTTGAAACACTTCACCTACCGCAGGCACACTTTTGCACAGAACTGTGTAAACTTTCCATGCTTTTGCTCAATGTGTTACTCACAAACAGGGCATTGGAGAAGGCAGCCCCACATTGCATAGAATAGATATCTTACTTTCCTGTAACATGTTTTGAAGCTTGTCCCGTGGAAGCAACGTAAATATTTAAGTTGCTTAATGCTGAATTGGGTAAGATGGGGCACAGGTCCTTATGTCCTGACTAAAGTTACAGGATTTCACAAGTGACTTCCCCGGATTATGTCCTGCCTGCCCTGCTCTGAGCAGACAATATTCAATGCCTCCTCTTACTCACAGGTCAGGATTCCAGTGTCACTGTGGAGGTCTTGGGCTACCTCACCTCGCCTTCAGGCAGCTTAGACATCCCAGTGTCTCCAACACATCCATACAGGGCCAGCACAAGACCTGTGGGAGAGCCATAAGGTCCAGAATGTTAAATGAAAATCAGGTTTGCTATCTTAGGCCCTCAAAGAAGACACCAAAAAGATCTTTTTAGGTAACTGAATCTTAACCATGGTGACCAGTTGTCTTTATCACAACGGTATGAACTTCTGTGCATTAATTAAATTGTTTCACCAAGATTTTTGTTTTAATCCCTTTGATTTTATTACTTTCCGATGTGAAGAGTGTTGGCATCCAGCTATGCCTTTTGATAGGGAATACAATGCAAAGCTGGTGTTAAAGCCCTCCTCAAGGCAATCCACTGGCCCTCTATAAAGCCCCTCATAGTGGTGGGCAAGTGACAAATGCAGGAGTAATACAGGTTTTCAGTATCTAACTGCCAGTTCTCTATGGACAATGCATTTATCTTCTTTATTATTGTGGTGCTTAAGGGACTTCTGCAGACATGTTAAGGGCTGCATAGACAAAAAGTCTATCTTAGGACTCAGTGTCTGCTGTGAAAAGGTTGGTCCTAATACTGAATTAGTATTGTTGCAGTTTTTTTGGTTATGCAGCAGAATTTCAGTAGTGCTGCAGTCATGCTAATAACTTTTGTGAATGCCTGGCAGATTCTGCATATGCATGGATATGCGTGTAACTACTGAGTGCATTTTATGTAAGCTATATAAACAAATATTCATTGTTAGGCAAAAAATACATCTATACCTGGTATCATCCGAGAGAAAGTTGGGAGAGAAATGGGAGAGAAAGGCTTTGAAAAGAGATACTGGAAGGATTGTGAACCTTTGCAAATGTTTATCATTGTAGCTGCAAGTACTAGTGTGGAACTGTACATTTATACATTGTACATCAGCTGAGGATCCCAGATAACAGAATTAAAAAGGAAAAGTCCTAAGAGTTAAAATTATCCTGCTTAATATTGAAGGGCTAAGCTCTCTATTTCAAGCCTATCTAATGTAACCTATCTGTCTACTCAGGACCTTAAATGATTTTCTATCATGACAGAGCCTGTGCACCTTCCCTCCCTTCCTTTATGGAGTCCTTACCTGCCCTCCTTTCATTTCTGCCAGATGAGGCATGGCTTGGTTTACATGGTGTAGCTCTTGGGAGCTGCAGAATTATCTGTGGGTAAGTGAGGTCAAATAAACCAGGTCTTGCACATAGCCCTGAGGTTCGTGGTCATGCTGGTGGCTGGAGTCAGCTCACTGCAGGGAGAGCTGTGGGCATGAAGGAGCGTTTGTTGCTGAGCAGGAAAGCAGTGGGGGTGAGGATGCTTCTACTAGATGTGTTTCACCTGTGAGTCTCTGCAAGTCTGTCCCACCTTCCCTTAGAGAGCTGGGGAGGAGGACAGCAGCTGCCTTGGAGGGTGAAGTTAAGACTCCTGAACCCACCTGGATTTTAGCCTCCTTGACCCTTATGATGTTACAGATGTCAAGGCATTTGGGGAGTGCAATAAAGCAGAATTAGAATTATGCTAAGAAAAAAACATTTTAAGAAATTTTACAGGATCTAGTTTTCTCTTTTTTTGCTGCTTCAGGCAGCACCATAAAAATAAAACACCTTTATAGCATTTCACAGATACTCTGCATTCCACTTTGCACTGTTTTACACGTTTGACCAGGTGCAAATAATCTGTAAAACATCTCTGCATTGTCTTGCCCACTTCACTCGACATAATGTGCTGGGCAGGACCTATTCCTTTCTCTTTCTCTCACACATTCCTCCGGACACAGCAAACTTGAGAACTGCCTGATGATTCTTGGCTTTACTTCAACATGAAACAAAGGCGACTTTGTGCCATTTTTTCTGGCTTGACTGAAGGAAGTCTTGTGTCATTATTCTACATGACAGTTGATCTATGTTTATACTAAAGGTTTGAGACGTTTTTGTTTCCTTATTCTGCTTCCAAATGGGCTTGGTGCTTTAAGCTCAGTTTACTTCTGGTGTGTAAGACAATTCAGGGTCAATGCCTCTGCATTTTGTTTAGGCAAAAATGTGTTCAAGCTTCTAATTAAATCAATATTCACTTACTTAGGTGATAAACCATTATTTGTTTTCAGGGTCACGAGAAAATAGTGACAAATCCAATGGGAGGAAACATTTTAATCTGCAAATTTATTCCATAGTACGGTTTCATACCAGTTATTTTACTTTTTATAAGCTTGAAATGAAACCCTGACTTCAGAGAAATCAATGCACATTTTTGCCATAGACTTGAGGCCAGAATTTTCCCTTTCTATAAATTCTTCACAGCAGGCCTGATCCTGGTTCTGAAAACACTTAAATGAATAAATTAGCTGTGATCTCATTGATTTCAGTGGGATTATCTGAGTAAAGTTTATCGCTTGCCTAAGTGTTTGGAGTTGTAGTGCAGACAGATGCTATAAGCAAGTTTTTTGGTGGTGTATTTTTCTCAGACAGTGGCTTGTGCCTCTCCAGTGGGGAATACTTAATAAAGAAAAGAAAATAGAAAATAGGTACAGCAAACCTAAACACCAAAAATAATTCAAGACATAATTAGATCTTCTGTAGGACAAGATCTGCAGTCTAGAGACTGCTCGGTGCTAATGAATATTAACTAGGATTTATCCTTGAGTGAGGAAAGCTGAAGGTTTTAATTTTATTTCAAAGGTAAAGACTGGTAGAGTTATGAAGTTTTATATTCTTTTCTTTCCCCCTGAAATTTTGAGTGCATAATAAATGAACCACTGCTAATGTCACAGATGCTAATTTTCAGAACCACGACTGAAGTGATGTTCGTTTCCATTTGCATTTCATTCTAACAATGATGAGAGGTGATGAGTTGATGATAAGCTGTTTTCACCGTACTGCCCGCTGTGCAAATTTATGCTTATAGGCAAAGATGACACATAGTTCTGTCATTAAAGGTCTTTACTGCACTGCCTCTTGAAGAAAGACTGTTTGTCAAAATCCATTTGAACTCTGTTAAATAAGCAGAAACAGATGACAACATCTGGGAAGTATTTTTAAGAACCTGGTTTATAGTGTAAATACCTGTGGGCCTTTATCAGGGATGGTTCAGAGAAAGAAAAAATCATACTTGTAATAACCATGTATGTCTAGATGGGGAAGGAAGAGATTACAGGTGACGCTTCAGAAGGTGTTTTCTGTCTCCCTTAGGCTTCATAAAAAACTAGAACAAGGTTAGAGTCAACCTTGGGTTATTCTCCTTCTGTGAATGGAGGGCTCTATGATCATATTACTGCTCCTCTTACTTTGGGTATTTTTTCTTCTTTTGTATTATTATCTTGCTTCTTGCTCATTAGATAATTTATTCTTTTTTCCAACAGCAGTTTCAGAAAGTTGTTTGTGTCTTAACATATATGTTAGCAAATCTCTACTAGTAAGCTCTTGAAATTTGGAGAATTTTGTTTTCTCACCAGAAAGCAAGGGTCCAGAGTCTTTGTGGGGAATTAACAGCTGTCTGCCACCTGCCTTGGCAGAAGCCAGATTAGGATGACCAGACTCTACATTTTGATGCTGACATCAAGACATAGGCTCGTTGAGGGCTCACATAACTCTTGACTAGCTTTTGTGTCAAAGACAAAATTATATTGGTGGCATGGTCCAGTACTGACAGTTTTTTTGTGTTCCCTTGATTACAGCACCTTTTAAATTTTCACCAACCTTGCACAATATTCAGGTAATTTCTTGTTTCCTCCCTGCCTTGGTTTTCCATCACTAGCCAGGCTTAAGTCTTTAATAGCAGAATATTTTAAAACAAGTGAGAGTAAATCTCCTGAAAGGAATATTGACACATTAATATTTATTTTGCTTAGAGTAACAAATCTAGTTCAGTTCTTTGTTTGTTTTCCTAAGCAAGTAAGAGCATTTCAAGAAGTATGTCTGAACCACCTTATCCAGCCATTTTTAGAAACCACATTATTTATAACTGTACTCCCTGAAGAATACATGGCACAACTACCAAAGCAACATAAATCAGCATTAGTTGCTTCCTAATTCTTTAATTAGCTTTATAGAGCAATTGACTTCAATATTTTGTTTCTAGGAAACCTAAAATACCCCAAATTAAACACTGGCCAGGATGTCTGTCATTTCTGGGAAAAAAAAAAATCAGTAGCTACTGATGGGCAGGACTGACAGAGGATATGGCCTGCAGTTGTCTGTGGGTTTCAATACTCTTCGAGGAATCTGTGTCACAGCATAAATCCAGCCCAAAGTCGTTATAAAGCCTTCACTTGTCAGCTTGTATAAGCAGTCTGTGGGTGGCTACACACACTTCATCCAGAGGAAACAACCCCTTGGTGTGTGGGCAGAAACTCCTGGGAATACCCACTCCTGGGAAAGAGAAAAAAGTCTTCTGGGTCTCTGTAATCACAATATCCCTTAACCTTTATCTTCTGGAGGGCTGCAACAAAGACAGCAGAGTTCCTACAGCTGTTAGAAACAGTTATACTCTGTTCCACAAATTATCAGTGTCAGAGTTTTTTGCTAGACATTTTGCTGCTTGGTACCAGGCTGCAGATTATATACACTCTGAATACTTAGTAAGTCTTATGTCCTTCAAACCATCTAATGGAAAACTTTGTCTCGTGCATCAGATAGAGGTGTGTTCTATGCATGGTGTTGTTCCACAGGAGTATAAATGACCACCTACCTTTTATTCCCAAGTGAAATCTCTTCTCTACATATGCATGTTCTTACCTTTCTAGCTTTTTTTTTTAAATCTTATTCTATTTACAGTGCACCCAAGAGCATGTTTTTACTATTTTTCTTCTTCTCAAAAGGGACTGAAATTCCACCTTAGGCAAAAGTTTGGAGACTGCTTCAGGGAAGTTGCTTCTTTGACTACACATATTACATACCTTACTGCCACTATTTTTCCCTGGCCCTCTTTGGTTTATTCCATGGATACATAGAAAGCTGTATAATGACCTCACCTGTACACAGCCTTCAGGCTGCTTACTTGCCAGCCATAGCATCTTCTGGCACCTTTTGGGTAAGCTGAATGCCAACAGCAAAGGGTCTTTTTTCTCTAATCACCCAGAGCTGAAGTTGACAAGTTTTCTCTTGGAAGAAGATCGAGCGATCAACCTCCTGTTTTGCACCATTATGTCTTCTGGGTGGAGTTTCAGTCCCATTCCTACTCTTCTATATCTTCACCTCTTTTATCATCTTCACAAGAAAACCATATAACCTTACACTCCTAAGATGCTGAATGGTTACTTCCTCAGGAAGTGTAGGAAGTTGGAAGTTCTTCCACTTGGTCATGCTGACCTCATTCAGAAAGTTTGCTGTTCTTTCAGGTATGTGGAAAGAGAAGTGAGACATGAGGTTACTGGAGTACTTGAGGCTTTAGGTTTTTCTAGTGTTTCTCATGGAGAAAACCACTAGAGGAGTTCTGTTCAACCAGAAAACACGTCAAAGCTACAGTGCAGTTTCATGTCTGCCCTCTACCATTATGTTTGAGATAGAGATGGAGCTTTGTCACCGATGGCCTGCAGCCCTGAGATAAAGAAATCAGCTTCACTTAGCAACAGCCCAGCCAAAAGCAGATGTGTGAAGGTGAGATGACAAAATGGCTGAGACAGCTGAATGAGCTCACCCAACCTGACCCTCTGCTGCCTTCACCTGTGCAAAGTGGATGCTGAGCTTTACCACTCATGGACTGCTTTCACTCATCACAGCTGTGCTGTTTTTCTCTTATACTTCTGTCTGTCTGCCTCCTTCTTTAAGATGAGATGTTAAATCTAAAAAGCACTTCACAGAGTTGGAAAGGGGACATGGTTCACTGATGGATGAGGAGCTCAGAATCTGTGTAGAGGGTGCATGAAATGACAGACGATGGTAGAGCAGGCGTTCAGCTCTAGTCACAAGCACATGGCAAGGCTATTCTCATGTTGTCTATTGGTTGCTTCCATTATTTTCTTCCTGCCTCTGTAATGGAGATTATATTTAATTTGATTTGATTAATGTCTCTTAGCAAGTGTGGTAAAATATTTGAAAACTTTATATTTCGGATTTTAGCCAGTACCTGAAGGAATGGGAAGAGCTAACATCTTCCTACCTGTTTGAGAAAGCTTAAAACTTTGTAGCTGGCACAATCCCCTTTGCAGTGATTGGGCTGATTTCAGTAGGATTTGGAGTAAGGCCTTCAATTCAAGGTTCAAATCACACCTTGAAGCCCTCAGTGCTCTCTCTGCCTCAGTATCATCATCTCATTGGGGAGTGTCTCTCAGCTACGTGTGGTTTTCATGGAGGTTGCAGGAGCAGGGGAAAGGGGAGAAGCTCAGGCTCAATTTTGTCATGTGTCAGAAGGAAAACACACTTCATGCCCCTGGTACATTTGTTTTTCATGAAATGAAGCTGTAGTTTTCCACTGAGCTGTGATCACAACAACCTCATGTCCCAGAGATAATCAAATGGAGAGAGGGGAATGGTACCATACTGGTACCATTCTCTGTGCAAAGTACCCCAGGGAGCTGTTGACTATATTCATTCCTTTCTGATATATGAGTAACCTGAAGAGAATCAGGATGCTATCTTGTTTTCAGATGACTAGATTTTTTTTCCTAGGATTGCAGTTATAGAGCTTATACTATGAAGGAAACTCAGAATTTAACACATTCTAACTTCTAAACCAAGAATTATTCTTACACAGTCCCAAATCACAGAGAAACCCTGAGATGGCAACCTTTTTTCAGCTTCCATAGTGATCCAAACCCAAAAGGTTACTGAACTTACTTTATGGGTTCAAATTTCCAATGAGCATATTTTAGATTCTCAGGCATGAGTTGTGCAAGCGTGTCCAGTTTTTGGAGCCTGAGAGGCTGAAATGAAGGGTCACATGTGTTTTCTTCAACTGCATAATAAGAATAACTTTGGCCCATGGATGACAATAACCCAACATCAGAACTCAGCCATCTGACAAAGGAGGCTACATGAAAGGGAAAAAAATGGTGACTCTGGTCCACATTTCAAAGGAGTCAAAAATTAACCTACTGTAATGAGTATGCTATTTTTTTGTTTGTTAGCTTGTTTGTTTTGTTTTTCGGGATAAAGATAATTTAAATAAATGGACATTTAGATCTGATGAAACACTAAAATTCACAGTGACTGATGATAGGTACTGCACTGAATTTTGCTTCTCTATTGTACTGCATCTCCATTAAGGCAATTTCAGCTAATCTTGCTATGGATTCATTAATCAAGTGTAGTCAGGATGTCTGAAGGGAGATAATGAGGGGGGAAAAAATGGCCTATTGTTTGGATCTTATTCTTCAGCTAGTTGGTTTGTTTATCATGTTGCATAATATTAGTACCCTGATAAACAAGTTGCAGTTGCAATTAGTTATCATAACAGACGACTAGCATATTTTTATTTACTTATAAGTTCAAAATTATTCCATAAATAGATCGATTAACTTTGTGTTATCTTTACATCACATGCCTAAACAGATTTCCAGCCTGCACTATCAGTTAACAGTGGCATGGAAACAAGGTAAATCAGTGGCATTTTAAAATTTCCTCCCTTTATCCAAAGAATCAAGCATCCATGGAGATGAAGTCCCTAATCCTACATCTTTTCTCTAAGCACTAACATCCTAAATGCCTACTGCAGTATCAGCAGTCCTTGGTGCCTTCCAAAATTTCTCCTCTGAAAAGCCTAAGAAAAGATTTGTTCATTTTTACTTACTTTTTACTCATTTAGGATTACATACTGTATATCTGCCCCACATAAAGCTGTAATTATATTACCTAAAATAAAAATTATAAAAAAGTTGAGGTTCTAAGAGGCTGGTGGGGCTGGAGACTGCTGAAGATGAGAATGTTTATAAGCTCTGTGATATTAACTGCAGCACTCAACCTCAGGTGACATAAAGCATGCAAAAAAGAACTTTCTGTCAGTTTTATTATTTCTAAAAAGGTTCCCCTTGAAAGAGAAGAGTGACCTTGCTCTGCTGAGCTGACATATGCCACTGAATTAATGGCTAAGCTTTGCTGTAGGGAAGCTTGCAGAAACATTACAACTCCAATGGCTGAGTTTGCTGTGAACATTAATCAGGGGAACCAACATGATGTATCAAACACTCATTTAAAAGTAATAAAAACTAACTTCCTTTCTCCCCCCATCCCCCAAGTTTCTTAGAATTAGCTTATTGTTGGTCATTACCTGTTGTCAAGGGTAAGAGTGCAGTACGGCAGTAAAACTTGTATAAGGGTTTGCTAAAGTTTGCTTACTCTTCAGAAAAAAAACAAATGAGCTTTTGGGACGGTCAGATTTGACCGTGATTTAGAGGTTATTTTTTTAATCTTGTTTCCATCTGGAAGGTCATTTGAAGGAACACCTTCCACTTAAAACGTGCTTCTTCCCAGCAAGGAGTGCAGAAGCTGCCTTCCATCCTCAGTGACTCCCTGGGAGCAGGACCAGCTCCCACGTCACGCAGGAGCGAAGCATAGCATAGGCAAGGAGGCTCTTGCTGATGTTGAAATAATCACTGTGAAGGATCTTGTGTGTCTGTGGTACAATGGTCAAGCTGCAGAGGCTCTTACCAAACCACTGCCCACCCCATGTAGCTCCGCTCCGCAGTGGGGAGGTGAGTGTGCCACAGTCGGCAGCTGCAGCCACTCCTCAGGCTTTCCAAAGGGAACAGGAAACCCTTCAAGCACTCTGTGTCTCCTTGTGCTGTTCTGAGTGTGGTCTATGCATAGCACGATGAGGCAGTAGGCTCTTCATTGCCCCCTCTGCTGAGCATTCATGGCAGTCACCTTCCCACCTCCCGTGCTGGAGTACAGTGGCTGCCCTGCCCCGGGTGTGCTGGACAGACATGGGGGTCCCTTTAAAACTGAGTCCTTGGGGGCTATATTCTTCTAATTTTGTCTTTGGGCATATATATATTTGTCTTCACTTAAAGCCTGCAAACATGCTTGTGAGTAATTTCTCTCACAAAGGAAATCCAGCCAAACCCTGCAAGGTCAGGACCTAGATAACACACAGCATTAATAAAATTCTGCTGTATAAGTAAGCAGGGAAAGGACTTTAATTGAAGATAGGTGATTTGGTGTTAAAGTATGAGAATTCATCTGTGAATTTATCTGGTTTGAAGAGGAGAAAGTTTCAGGAGAGGAAAGATGTTGGTATTTAAGGGATTAGAGATCAAAGCCTGCAATGCTTGCATAGTGTTTAACCAATCTTTTCTCAGGCAGCACTTCCCCCTTTACTGCAGTGATGGTTTCGTGGAGGGTGGATTTCAAGGCTTGTCCCTCAATGATGTTTCTGCCCATGTGTAAATCAAGGGTAAAAAAAGGATAGCAGGGAGGTAGAAGTGCACATCATGCCAAATCCTTAACTGTCATTTTCATAGCTCCTCTGAGTTTGTCACACATCCTTAACCTTCTTTTAAAGTCATTTTCTTTTCATGGTTTTGTGTGCCACTGAAAGTCACTTTTAATTAAATGTCATATAAATAATAAAGTCTTAATTACATAATTATTGCAAATACCTGTGTGCACACTCCCAGGATTGGCCAGACTGCCAGAGGAGCACTTGGAGTGACTTTTCTCACCAGGAACTGAGAGTGCTGTGCAGCAACTGGGCAGGAACGATGGTGCTCAAAATTCAGGGTCAACGTTCATTTAAAGAAAGAGGAGTCAGATCCCTCCCCCCCCTTGCACATTTTGCAACACTCACTTGCACAAAACTTTCCTACTGTTAAGATTGATGTTTCTTAAATTGCTTCCTTATTTAGTTCCTCACAAACTTGTTTAATCAACACAGCACAGTTTTTGCCAGATGAAATTGTCTTTTTGCTCTGACATCCTATGTGACTCGTCTATGCCTGGAGAAGACTTACAGACCTTACCCACCATCTCAGCCTTGTTTAACTTCAGCAATGGCAGCTTCCCCCTTGCTCTCAGCTGCCCCTGTGCGAGGTGCCCCCTGAAAGCACTCGAGACCGGCTTTCTGGTGGAAACTCTGACGTGAGGGCTGTGTTATCTGGAACTACATGCTTCGTGTCAGCAGAGCTTTAGGCTTGAGAGGCTCAGGCTGGTACCAGATAGAGGTACTGATAAAACAGCTGCTCGTTGTTTGCTTTGGAGAGCTCAGTTTGTTCACCTGGAGGAGTGTTAGGTACGATTAACTCGGTATTTAATCCAGCTTTTCTCTTCCAATCCTTTTCCATCATTAAAACTAAAGTGTTTGCTCTGAGGGTTCATGGTGGCAGTTTTTGCTCACAGTCCACTTTGCCCCCTATTCTCCCCACCTCCATGAAGTTACTGAATACCAGGCCACAATAGAAACCAGTTTTTTACAGAGTCATTTTTAAGCCAGTTAAAAATGCCAATTCAGTAGATTGCCCTATTTGAGTTAGCAAGAACAAGCTGTATCTTTTTTATTGCTTTTGACTGGTGAAGTGTAAGGTTTAGGCCAGGTTTCATGTGGGCTATAAAGTTATATTAATAGGTTGGTTAGTGGTCAGAAGTTCTGTAAGTGTAACTAATGTGTAAATAGGAAAAAAATCCCTGAGGTAGAAAGATCGGGATGTCTTCTCTTTTGTTGCTTCTCTTACTCTTGTGAGAGTTACTTCATCTTGTATGCAAATTCTCATTCTTTATACAAAAGTGAGTGGATTTTTGGTGGTGGTATTGTTTGAGTTTGGTTTTATTTTGTTGGGGTTTTTTTCCCCACATTATCCCAAAAATTAAAACTTGCTATCTTGCCACTTGGGGAAGTAGGAGACAATTCTTTTGGTTAGCTATGTGAGAAGATAAGCAATCAGAGTGGAAATATTCATCCCTACTTGGTAACTCTTAAATTCGTTTGCAGAGTAGTCTCCTCCTTCTGAAGGGACTAGGACCATCACAGAATAGAAGAAATGAAGCAAATTCTGACCTCCACTTATATCCATCAATCAGAGCAGCAAGAACAGGTTGTTCTCTTGAGGACTGCTGTGGCTTGTTCCAAGAGAGAGGGAAGAAGACAAGTGTCTGTGGCAGGCAAAGAAATTGAGCAACATGCTGAGTTCCCTTTTTGTTACACCCAGTGACCACATTTGCCCCTGTACAGCTGACACAGTTTGGGTAGTCTAAGGGTGACTGGAAGCTACAAATGAAAATGCATGGGGAAATTTGAAGAGATTTTCTTGAGTGAGAGGGTCAGTACAAAGCCACTGCATCATGCTGGACTTAAAAGATATTTTGAATAGGGCTTGAAGCAAAATATAATGGGGCAGAATTTCTTGCAGGAGGGAATTAGATTGCTGAGCAGCATGAATTGTCCAGTGGAAAATATGAGATGAATATCACCCATAATGATTATTTAGCAGGATAACTACTGTCAGTTTTGGCTCAAAGGCTGTCTTTAGATACAGGGAAGCTCAGACTAGTTTCTCATAAGAACTGACTTCTCCTATGATATGTCCTACAAGGGAAGGATGTTTTATAACAGAAAGACATGTATTTAAGAGCCTATTGTTGTTGTATTACTATTTGCATACCATACCATACTATTTTCTGGGGAAAATTATAGGGTATTTACAGACAAACCCAACCATCAACTGCAGACTGTCCAAATCAAAATAAACTACAATTACATAGCACTTATCCCTTTAAAAGGATTATTTGAAGTTCCAGGATTACAGGGAATAAACAATACAGGAGAAGATGGAAGAAGGATTTAAAATACTGAAAAGCATCTTTGATATTTTCTGTTCTGTTGATTTGATATACCAAAGGGAAAGGGATGAAAGTCAGTGCATTGATTTATAGAAATTATTTGATCAGTCCTTGTGTGGGAAAACACAGTTGTTTCTCTCCTGCCCATGCCTCCATTAGATTTTACTGAGCAAATTCCTATTTGCTTAACATATCTATTGCATGAATCAAGCAAGGAAAAACCACTTAACTTTATAGGATGCTGAATCCTGGTATCAAAAGTCAATAGCATATTTTCTCCTAGTAGCTTTGCATTTATTTTAAAAGCTTCCCTTCACCTGGAAATAAGGCCTGCTCCTATCTTCACAAAGTAGGTGTTTCCTGATAGTAATGCAGTGACTGACACTACTGAAAGTAATAGTTCCATTCTCTTTGCAGCCAGGAGCTCCTAAATCTGCTTTTCGTTATCAGTATAATGGGGTTGGATACATTTTTAAAAGGTGGTGCCTATTGATTACTTAATGGAAAAAGTTAGTATAGAGAACTGCTGAAGCAGCCCTATTTAGTGCTCTCCAGTGCAGCAAGACCATTATCTAGAACAGTGGAAATCATCCTGTAACCCTTATTAATATTTAATAAGGCTGAAGCAACACTGAAGTACACTATGAAATAGCCCAAGGCTTCTCACATGTAGGATATAAGGTGGATTCGAGGGTCGAAAGAGAATAACTGATTTCCCTGTGCTCAAGCTGTTTATAGGTGACACCAACAATAAACAATGTTTTCCTCTTGTTCCTTTAAAAGTATTTGCAGCACATCTGCACTTTAATATACAGTTATTCCTACTAGACGTATTGAAGTGATTGAATGCAACAGAAAGGTCAGTGTATGTTTAGAGATTGCTGTGTGAGACTATTTCATACTTTCCCAATATTGCTGTGAATCCCAGCCTCCCTTTCTATCCCTCCCATTCCATGCTGCAGGGCACATTTGGCTGGGTTGACAAGCTAGTGAAAGGTGTTAATCCTGTCTAATAGAACCATAATCCTTGGGGCTGTGTTTTTATATCATACTATTGAGCTAACCCCTTGTCACAGGATATTGTTCATCTACTTAATAGCAAAGTTCTTTATGGGAATTTTAGATAAAATTAAAGTGTGCAATTCCAATTGTCCTTTTCAATTTCATGAGGTAAAAACAAACAAATAAACTCACACTGTTTAGCCAACAGAGATTTTCTGAGAGATTACAATCAATTAAGAGGAGAGCTGTGTGGTTTTTTCTTTTCTTTTTTTTCCCCCCTCAGTGAATAGTAAATGTCATTTTACTTGTCCAAAAATATTCACAAATCTGGGTCAGTTTCTTCAAATAACCTTTGGCTGGAAATATTTTTCAGGTTAGATGTGCCCAGAAATGTAGGGGAGAAAAAAAAAAGTGTTATTTCTCTTGTTCTTCAGCTGCACTGCTTAGAACATAGAGCTGAAATATGGATACACCTTCCTCTTCCATCTGGCTGGGCTCAGGTCTCCCCCACCACTATGTCCACATTTATTTTTTGGGGGAGGTGGCAGAGCTGGTTAATAAATAAGTATGGGAAAACAGGGAAATATAACAGCAAGGAGCTTTTATTTTCCGTTGTGTTCCAGGGGATGCTGATTTCCTTCTTCTCAAATGGAGATTTTAAGACAAAGTATTTTCACGTGGGTTCCTGCAGCTTTTCTTTGTCATATATTTTTTCCCCTCTATAAATTATTTTTGGTTTCAAAGTGACTGCATGCAAGAGATAAGAGAACTAATAGGGAGAGTAACCCTGTGATTTATGAGCAGGCACCCAGTAGGATGGAGCCCTTCCTGGATGGAAACACCCAGGGGAGGTTTGTGTGTGCTTGGAGTAGCTGGTATTTTGATGAACTCCTTCCTTAAGATCAGGGTTGTGAGGCCACCTTGCCACCCTGTGTGGCATCAGGAGCCTGAGGATGCTAGTGGTGAGTCCCACACGGGAGTAATTGCTGCCAGGAAAGGTGAGAGTAAGGAGACAGAGCAGCAAACAGCAGCTTGGCAGCTGTGGGCAGAACAGCTGCAGGGTTGTGCTGACCTCAGGAACCTTCCAGCAGCTGAAATCCTGACTTAGGTCTTGACTCAAAGAGGTCTTTGGTTTCCCAGCTTTCCGGAGGACAGCACTCACAAAGCCTGGGTGGGGAACGGGGGGACTGGCACAGCAAGGGCAGCATTCCCTGCCATGCTCAGTGTTTGTGCAGCTCTGCTCCTCTGACCATTGCTGAGAGGCTTCTCCTTGACTTCTCTGGAAGTGGGTCCATGCTGGCATTAAGTGTGACTGCAGTGCAAAGGCAGGGAATGGGACTGGCTGTTAAACTAGCCGTTTTCTCCTCCTCTTTAGTTGCCCAAGGGGTGATCTACCTCAGTTTCTTCTGAGGCTCCCCCATGGAAATTCTTGCCTGGTGAAGACTGGAACTCTGTAATAGCAGAGCCAGGAGCTCACAGGCCTGTGGTGTTCCTGGATGGAAAGCAGAAGGAGGTAGCTGGGAATGCCAGGTGAAGAGGCCACAATGGATGCTTTAAAAGCCTGGGAGAGATGAAAACATGACTTACGTGGCTGGGGGTGCGGGAAAAGAGCAATGGAACAAGGCACTAGTTGGCTGAAGTCACGGGGTCAAGGCAAAAGGATGAAAAAGTACAGGAAAAGCTGTAGCTGGGTAGTCTGAAATCACTTATTAAATCAGTCAGGATGTATTTATTTTGTGGCTTGCTATTTAGTTCATGGAGGGTTTTTTTTCCTCCAGTGGGGGGTTTGAATGCTCAAAAATAGACTGAGTTGATATTACATATAATAGTAAGTCCCGTTCAAGAATTCTGGTACTGCATTAAAGACTTTCATTTACTATGGAGGAGTGAAGTGCTTAAAAAAAAAGTCATTCTGGATTTACCTTTGAGTATTGGTGAACAAATAAAACAATCTCTTAAAGACACTGTAGAGTGGATAGATGTACAAAATCTTACTGTTATTAGGGCTGCACTTATAGAGACTTCTGGCTTGTCATCAGTGCCAATTTTATGCATTTTGCCACCATGGGCAGTGCAGTGTCAGACAGCTCTGCCTGGGCATGTCTGACAGGCACTTCTGTGTGACCTCTCACCTCAAAACCTGCTGTGCCATTTTCCTCTTTTCTATGCCATTTATCCATACACAGAAAGGGTGAAAATTAGAGGGAAACAAGAGAAATCCGTTCACAGTCTCTTAATGCACAGCTCAGGTGATGCAGCTTTTCTTATGCCAAGTAAAGCTGTGACACAGGGAAAAATCTTACCCATTTATGTTTAAAAGTCACACTTTCTAATTGGAAAACTGTGAAGAAAAGCACAAGGCCTGCCTGATTATTCTGTTACTCTGTCTGCAATGTACACATTTTAGACAAGATGTATTCATAATCCTCAGCATTCCTTGCTGATTCCTGTTGGTAAAGAACCATAAATAGTCACCCCAGCTGCAAAAGTACACTGCATAAATTGCCACAATTTACACCACCAAACCCGAGTCTGTAGCTTGTATCATAATTATGGAAACAGCTTTTTTCCCAAGCTCTTAGGGAGCAGTGTTTCTTGCCTACCTGTAACACATAGGTATCTGAGTATAAATGATGTGAAACAGATGTAGAAGAACTCGTAATCATATCCATTACCTAATTAGTATTTAAAGTGATATTGTTACTCATTTTTCTACTTCTGTCTGTATAGTCACATTTTTTTTCCCTATAGTCACCTTCTAGTTTGTTTCTAGTTGCATAGAGCAGTTCACTGCCCACTAATGTGGGAGGAATTTTTAACACAAAATGGGTGACCTGATGGTTGTATTTAAGTCTTAATTACAGAACAAAACACTAACAGTCAAGGTTTGTCTTCTCTTCTTTTGCAGCGCACAAGCAGCTTTGGAAGCTTTGACCGTTTCAGGCATCAC
Source organism: Campylorhamphus procurvoides (assembly GCA_013396655.1). Lineage (NCBI taxonomy): Eukaryota > Metazoa > Chordata > Aves > Passeriformes > Dendrocolaptidae > Campylorhamphus > Campylorhamphus procurvoides. The sequence continues at coordinate 59,862 of WBMV01007224.1, forward strand.
TCTGTATCAAAGACAGATGATTCAGCTGAGGTGTGTATACCATGAAGTTTTAATTTTTTTCAGTTCACTTTCCCATGGCAGTTATGCAAAAACACTGGGAAAATGCTGCATACGTGTTACACTAGTGGGAGCTTTGCTCATGTAGCTGGGTAGGTCTGGGTGATTGAGGCCTTGTCAAAATGAACAAGAGAATCACACCTAAACTTTGGCACTTTGATGTGAAGATTAGAAACTAATTTTCAAAAAACCCCAAAAGTGCATTTTGCATTGGTGCATGCCTGAAGGAACCTGCGCTTCACAAGTAACCCATAGATATGTCGCTTTTGTTTTCAAGAACTCTGCAAAAATCCCCTTGATACTTATTTGTATTAGAGGCAATGAATACTGGGAAACAAGATTTTTGAAACATAAAATACACTTTTATTCTGTCATTCATACATACAGTGGTGTGCTGCAAACCTGTTTAGGTACACAATTTTCTGGGAAAATGGCCATGAGTAACTTTTATCATGCTTACTGTATTAGTGTCCTTAGTGTTTCCCTGTGATTCCTATTCCACTACACTCCATTTAATTTTTCATGATGAGTTGTTCCTTACCTTTTTGTTTCAAAACAGATATCAGAGCTGGAGACTATAAGTGACATTGGAGAAACATTACAAACCAAAGCAGCAAATAATGGGGGAACTCTGAGTAAGAAGATGAGAGCCATTTCACTCACCATGAAGAAAAAGATGGGTAAAAAGTATATCAAGGCACTTTCTGAGGAGATGGTAAGTACAGCCTAAGAGCTTCATGTTTGTTGACAATACACATGAAGTAAAAATGTTATGTGCATTTCTCCTGTTCATGTTTCAACTGTCATCAGTTGTGAGAATCCATAAAAACATAAATCCACACACTGGATTAAACCAGCTTTTGGCAGGTACCCTGTCTTTCATATGCATATTAGTGTACACACACATACACAGCATCACATGGTAAGCGACCAAGAGGAGTTTTACATCATTTAATTTTGTTTTTTTCATCAAGAACCGTTTGTACAAGCAGCACAAAAGATCTCGGCATATGAACACAAGGGAGGGGCAGCTGAACCCCACCATCAGTCTCATACTCAAGTGGTAAAAAAAGCCTCATTAGAAGAATTTATCTTTCAATACAAGAATTATTTCCAAAGTCCATTTTGTAAAGGTCAGCCAGCATCCTAGAGAATGACAGCTCATATGCCTTATCTCCTTTTACCTTATCTAATCTCAGCAAAACTGTTTATTAAACATAAAACACATAATGTTTCACATACTGCAAACCCTGATTTCTCAATGCATTGTCAATGAGTTCCAAATTTAAAAAAAAAAAAGGAAAAGAACTTGTCACACTTAACAATCCTAAAAAAATCTAGCTAATCTGCACTCTATCTCACTCATGTCAATATCATATAAGTAGGGAAAATAAATAAGAAACCTCACAAGAAAACATTGTTTCACAGGATACCTTTAAACAGTTTTTGGAGGTCAAAGGCAAGGATCCCTATTTCCTTAGTTTAAGTTTCTTGGATATGGTTTTGGTTTTTATTTTCCTCCCAAAATTTGAGAGGTTGCAATCCATGTTGTTTATATTATACTTTCATATTTACCTTCTGCACATTCACCGTGACAATCCCCTGACAGAAATTCATTGGACTGTCTGGTTGGACACACATGTAGCATGATCTTCATTCCTGCAGGAGATGATGACAATCAATACCAGCCCCCTGATTATTCTATGGGTTGTGCTGCTGACTGGTGTAACAATCACAGTCCTTGTTGAAGACCAGCATAGTCTCATTTCAGTGCCATGCCTGATATACACCTTCATGGGTCCCTACTTCATACATGCACTGTCATCTTTGCTTCACTTCATCATCCAGCTGATGAATAACTAGAAGTTCCCCAAACATAACGTAACATCCTAAAGTACTGCAGGAAGCTTCAGTTGCATCAGGATATCACGCACACTGACAGTGTGATGAAATCTGCTGAACAAATTCCTTCCTTTGAAAGCTCATCACTATTTCATTTAGCTGTTACATCATCTCTAACTTACCTGTGACCGAAATGTAGGTCTTACTGTTTTGAACAGGCTGTGATTCCTGAGGTGTGAGTTACTGGTGTAAACTCAAGGGATCAATTTTGTACATCATTAGATTTTGTGAGAGAAACCTGCATCTGTTAATTCTGAGGTGCACTGGATTTTGAGGCCAATGCATAGGTCAGGCAGCATGGTGAGCACAGTGCTAGAACACAATGATGTCATACATGTGTGAGACCAATGATTTTCAGGAGTTCAATGTAAAACACAGCTGTGTCAGCTAGAGCTTCACCACGTGCTTTCAGAATTGAGCTTTATATTTCTTTCCCTGAGACAAGCAGAAAAAAACACCTTATCTGGCTACCTAGAAATTTCCCATTACAAGCCTTCTTCTCTGCTATGGTATAATGCAAGCTTCTGAAGGAATCAGTTTAGCTGTTTGAGCAGGGGTGGAATAAAGTGAGTGGGACAGAGATGATCATGGAATTTCTTCAAGATCATAAGCTTCTAGCGGTGAGCGCGGGACATCCGTAGTACAAGACATCACCTTCTGAAATGCTTCCTCTCGTAGAATGGTTCTTAATAAAGTGAAATGATGAATTAATCTGCAATGATGGAAGGAAGAAAAAAAAGTTTCTCTAAAATATGTTTCTTGGAGTTAACATCTGATTTTTGTGTTAAAGAACGAAGAAGGAAAAGATGACAGTGATCCTGGTGGTGGAACACACACAGAAAAGGTCTCCCTAAAAACCAGTGACTCCCTGGAAAGTCTCTATAGTCTGAACAGTGGCCAGAGCTCATCTAGTAAGTACAAGATATCTATACTTCTTATTCAGCCAGTGGATCAATACGGTCATTGTTTAAGTCTGCAGTATCAGAGCTGGTGATCAAAAATGTGATGGTAGAGAGCTCTTTAGTCTGGCAGACAAAAGTGTAATTTGATTAAATGGGTAGCAGCTAGGGTAGATATACCTCTCTCCAGAAATAAACTGAGTGTTTTCAAGAGTGGAAATATTAACTGAAGAAAAAAGTAGTGTGGATTATAGGGGATGTTGCTGGTAAGTATGCCACAAATTTTTGTAGGGTGATCACTGCTACAGTGTCGTCACCCATGGGGTTGCAATCACGGGGTGCAGCCACAAAAGCATTCTCTCTGTGGGTAGTGGCTGTGAGCTCATCCTTTTCCCTGAGGATGTGAGGCAGAGTGTGAGAGGTCTCTCTGAGATGATGGGTGATGGGGGTCTGACCTGGCAGCTTTGGGTCATGATACAGAGTCAGAGCCCACTTGAAATCCACTGAAACCCCTCCCAACAGGGTGGTCTCGAGCAGAGGGCAGATGAATCTCTGATGGGAAGTTTGCCTCCACCTCCCCATGTGCTGGTCTGCTGTGGGCATTTGCTGGGTGGCAGGCCACAGTTACCCATGACATGACATTGCAGTGCCACCCCTGCAGGCACCACCTGAGCCCTGAGTGCAGCCTGGAGCTGCAGTCCACACCATTTGCACTTAGTAGTTAATCTGGCCCTGAGATGGAACTGTACACTTAAGCAATCACCTCAAACAAAACCATTTTTATGATCATTTTCTATGATGTGATTTGTGCAAATCGTGTATGGGAGTTTACTTCCAACACACTGCTGCTCTTATCTAAAAACATATTTGGATGGGATATTGCAGAGCTTGCTCAAATTTGCTTGAATTACTCTGCTGATATTTTATTGCTCAACTTGGATAAAATGACAGGCAGAAATGTTGATAAGATTAAAATTTCCCCCTGCAATGCAGGTTCCTTTGATGTTTCAGCTAGCTCTGTAATGAAATAAAATAACTTATACAGTACTTGTTTTCATTTCTCTGAATAAACAGGAGAAGTTCAGCAGAATTAATTCCCTAAATTGCACTTTTAGAGTACATTTTATTAATCTGCAGAGGTAATATTTCAAAAAGTATGTAAGTAAAATGTGTAGTCTATTAGTATCATCACCAGAAAAAGATTTCTGTAGGGAAGATATTAATGAAAGATCTCCTACCCATTTTCTTCTGTCTCTTGTAGTATGATTTTTATTGAATGTATTTATCCTGGGAAGTGTCAAACCCACACAGAGTACACTCTGTCAGTGATTCTGTGCTTTTAAACACTTTCCTCTTGGCTGCTGTGCAGAATTGCATGTCTGGCCATTTGGTGCAGGAGATCTCTCAACTTTATTCTCTCTCAGGTGGGGTGACCAGCTGCTCAGATGGGACAAGCAACAGGGACAGCCTCCGGTTTGATGACGAAGTGCCCTACAGTGGCCCCTTCTGCGGCCGGGCCAAAGTCCACACTGACTTCACACCGAGTCCTTATGACACTGACTCTCTGAAAATCAAGGTAAGATGACCACCAGGACTTCTTCTCTCCCAGAAATGACAGGAAGGGCATTTCTTACATGTGAAGAATATGTTTATAAATGCATTTTTAACTGTTAAGCACTTGCAAGGCTCCAAAAGCAAGACTGACCTGGCTTTGCAATGCTTTGCAAGGATGTAGTTCAGGCAATGCTGCAAAGCCAACAGCTATTAAAGCCTTTTTAAGACAGAGATTCCAGGTAGGTACCTCATCGTGGTATTTGCCTAGATATTACAGCTATCCTCAGAGTACAATACATGCTGCTTCCCACATGCTAGGTCTGGAGTAAGAAAGACTAAAGTCTCAAGGGTTGTGAAGTTGTCTCCCCAGCTTTTTCAGTCACAGCTAGGATATATCAAAAGCTCAGTAGAACCCATTTTGTTTAATAGAAACAGTTTGCCTTTCCATTAAGCTTTTAAGTCCAGCGTTGAATTCTGAACTTTCTTTGGTCCAGACATGTCAGGGGTGTCCAGGCTGTGTGAGTGAGGAAAAGAAACAACAGATCTGGGCCAAGTTGAACATTGCTGAAAATAACCTGGCCCTTTCCTTCTCCTTCCATTCACAGATACATTCAATATCATCATCCTGCTGACTACTCATGTCTGTAATCTTGACTTCCCTTCCCTCTTTGTAAGCGCATCCATATCTATATTATATTCACACTTCAGCACCTTTTCTTCTTTGCAACCTCTTTTTGTCAAAATCCTCATCTGTATCTCAGGCAGACTCCCTCTCCTTGTCTGTTGCCTACAGGACAGCCATTGCTCTTCCAGTACTTGCAGTCCTCAGCAATTCCACTCATATCTGGGGCATTTCTTTTAAAATAATTTAACTGTTTTAACTGTTTAACTGGTCATGAAACAGCAAATATCTGCTGGCTCACATCGGTTCCTTTTTCAAACACTAGACTGGTGTATTTTAAAATTATGAACTAATACTTAGGGTTGAAATCCCCTACATTTGTTTCACAAAATTTTCAGCACCTTGAATCTGAATTCAAAGTGTGTCTGCAGCTTGGCTTAGAGCCACTGCCTAATCCTGATCTATAGCCATGTCTGAAGTTCCTGAGCCTGCATGAGTGTGTAGAATAACATGTGTGCTTATAGAGCCTTAAACAAATGTTTGTTTAGTTTCCATCTCAAACATGCTCGGAGCTCTGAACTCTGTATTCTAACAAAATCAGTTCAATGGAACACAGTCAACTTCATACTTGTGTTTGTACCAAAACTAGGGTGACCATTTGACTTGCGCTTTCTTGACCAGACCAGAAAAGATTTAGAAGTCTTGGAGTTGTTAACACATATTTTAAGAAACTGAGCTTGATTTCTAACTTTGCAACAGATTGCCAAATGAAGCTGGCATTTGTTGGATAACTTTAAAAGACATTCAACCTTTTCATAAGTTCTGTGATGCCTGTCAAGAAGACAGGACTTCATTTTGAGGTCCTGGGAGAGAGCTGTGTGGGGTGTATGACTTAAAAGGGAGCCTTTTTGCTATGAGAATTACTCAGAGTGACTGTTCTGCTGAGCTGAGACCTTGGTTCCCATGGTGTGGGTGTGAACACCTTTACCAAAAAGCCCTCCTGAAGTAGCTGTGTTGTCACTCTTTTTAGCACTCATATTTGTTAGTAAGTACACAAGTGTGGAGAGATGAAGTCTCTAGACCTGTTTGCTAAGGGCCTGTCCACTATTTTCTCTGTGAATTGGGATAATAGCGGGGAAAATTGTCAGTCCTTTGGGAAGGACAGATAGGAAGATATTAAGGGAGTTAAATGATCTTTATTGCCTTTGAGAAATGTAGCCAATGTTTTTTACTGTAAAATGGGTAAGTTCACCTTTCACATAGCTCAGCTATTGGTTTTTGAAGCCTCTTTAGAGGCTGGATAATAAGATTATTGTGTGAATGGTTTGGCACATATTCGGAAAATAACCTCAGGATGATCCCTTGCCTTTTGTGAAATCTGCACTCACTTTCCATGGCAAAAATTGATTGCTGATGCAACCATATCCAAGTGGGAGCACAAAAATGGTGAGAGTGGCTGCTTATGCTCACTTCTCCTTCACAAAGGTTTGGAGATATGGACTAACTCCATTTTCTGTAATTCTTTTCCTGGGATTTTATAAAAGCAAAGGTGCTAAATGAAAGTAAATGTAAAAAGTTACTTCTACTGACTAGTGCTGGTTTTGGTCCATCGAGGAAAAGCTACATATAACAAGCCAGAGGTGTTATATTTTTTTTTATTGTTCCAGAAAGGAGACATTATAGATATAATCTGTAAAACCCCCATGGGCATATGGACAGGCATGCTGAACAACAAAGTAGGAAACTTCAAGTTCATTTACGTGGATATTATCTTGGAAGAAGAAGCTGCACCCAGAAAGATAAACCTGCACCGAGGAAGCACAAGGACCAAGCCTAAAACATTGCAGGAGCTCCTGGAGTGTGTTCACCTGCAGGTCAGCCAGCACATTTTCCAGCTCTGTGTGAAACATTTCATTTCTGTGCGCTCAGGTTTGGATGCTGTTTACAGGCAGGAGTAGAAAGGCAGGTTTCAAGAGTTTTGATGTCAGCAAAGCAAGGCAGCTTCATATCTGTTGTTTATCTGATATGACTGGCTTATAGAACTGCCTTTTACCACCTCATTTGGTTAGGCTAGGAGGCTTCACACAAAGAGGCACAGCAGTGACTTGTCAGGTCACTGCAACCTGACTGCGATTGTGTGCCTAAACGTAGGAGGTGTGTGACTGGGGACACCTCAGGGACAGGACTGCAGTCTGACTACAGTGCCAGAATTTAGAATTGGTGTTTCTGATGTCTTGTGCTCATGTTGCTCCTTTCTCCCTCTCTGCAACCCTAGCTCTCGACAGCATCAAAGCATAATGGGGTCATGATTTACAAGTAGCATTTTTAATAACAGTAATTGCTTTGCTGCTGATGCAAACACTCCTTTCCCTGGAGTATGCACGGAGTTTCACACTGAGTCAACACACAGCTCAAGGGGGACCATGTGTGACACACAATGGCTGAGGGCCCCCCCAGCTTTTCACCCTTGCTTGTGTCAGAGGGCTCCTTCTGTGCAAACACAGAGCACACCTTTCCTCAGAGGCCCTCCTTGATCCAGAATGAGAGGCACTCATGGAATGACCCATACAAATCCAGACACTTGGGAGATTAAATAATTTTGGCAGAGCTCTGTCCTGGTCCAATCTGCTGCCGGACTCTGTTAGAGAGTTCAGGCATGGATGCTGGGATGGCCAGGAAGACCCCCAGGCATGTTTGCTTCTGTCCTCTCTTGCTCTCCAGCTTTGGTTCGATGCCAAAGGTGAGTCAATCAGACTGGAGAATGGAGCCCGTTTCAACCTGACAAAAAAGTCAAAGGGAAATTGTGCCTATTCCTCTACTAAACATAGTACTTGTTTCCATGAGAGGATTTGCTTGTTTCTTTTTGCAGGAATATGCTTCATCCCTCTTGTTAAATGGCTATGAAACTCTAGAGGACTTAAAGGATCTACGGGAAAGCCACCTGATTGAATTGAATATTTCGAACCCAGAAGACAGGGCAAGATTGTTATCAGCAATTGAAAATCTACAGGATTGTGACAGTAAGTGTTTAAGGTTTGTTAAGAGTCATGTGCAAGCTGAAACATATTTGAAGAAACAGTCGTTCTCACACTGCTCTTTTAAATTATTTTCCTTTTAAATATGAAACATGAAGTCAGATGGTTTTCTTATTTGTTCAGATAGTAAGCTGTAATCTCTTCTAGATATGTACATGATTACTATATTAGAAACGTACGAAAGATTTAAAATGTCTTATTTATAGGTCCCATGCTAGACATTAGTAGCAATTATTGCTTAAGAGCAAACCTATCTGTGGTTGGGGACCAAACCCTCCAAGAGGTTAAGTGACGTCCCAAAAGTCACAAGGTCTATGCAAGGGCAAAAAACAAAACTTCCCAAACTCTGCACTAGTATCTCAACCAAAACAGAGTTTATTTCAAATAGCTGCAGTGAGGAATTTTCTTTATTTTTTTAAAGAACATTCTGCAGGAGAATACAGTTTTTTCTTCCCTCATTTCATCCTTATCCAAATTAGTTTCTTATGTAGGAAGGTTTTGTAAAAAAAAAAATATACACTAATACCTTGCTTGCATTCTTTTCTCAAAATTAATCTAACTTGCTTTTCCAATAAGCTTTCAAAATTTGAACATACAGTGTGTGCATACGCACACGTATTGATCACCATTTTGTTTTCTTCCCTTGTTCCCTCAATGGGGAGTGGAAAAGCTAGAGCAGAAAAAACTTTTCTCATGATATTTTAATGATATTTCCAGACTGGCTTCCAATTTTAAATAATTTATGTCAAATTCATAGAAACTATAGCTAAGCATCTACTTAATTAGACACTCAGCCAACACAGAAGATGTTTTCCTCTTCATTAATATTCTTGTATACTCACCCCTATGCTGAGACAGTCATTTCATCAAATGTGCACTTGCAATTGAGCAGCATGTGAAAGCAAGAGAAGGAAAAACAATGTCTTCCTGGGATATTTTAATATCATTTACTGTCAGACATCCACTTCTTATCTCCTCATTCGGCAGGCAGCTTTCTTTCCAGATTTTTTCTGAATTTTTGGGCTTTTTCAGAATCCTTTTTGTACCTTCAGTCTTTCCTGATTTTATTCAGCTTCCAGGGAAAGGGGGGTAAGGTTCTGGCAAACATGTTGGAGAGGCGTTAGAGGGAGGTATTTTGCCCTCCAGGTTCAGAAGTTCTTTCTGGTCTATGGCTTTGTCAGATGACAGGCTAGAAAAGGACTCTTGAAGGGCTATCGAGGTAGAAACAGCAATCGAAAGAGTGAATCCAGGGGAAAAAAGGGTTACATTTTTCAAGAATTGTATTACAGGGACCCACCTGGAAATCATCTGAAAATGCGTATACTGACTCTATGTGTATTAGTGTATACTTTGTGGTAACCGGCCTTGCTGTGCTTTCTGCACCTTTTACTGCATATATTTTTTGATATTTAACCCAACAAAATAGTAAAGAAAAATGCTAGATTGCAATCTTGCAGTTTAGCCTCAGTGTGAAAGCCAAACCGAAACATAATGGTTTTTAACAGACCGCATGAGTGGCAAACTATTCTGTAGTGGTGAGGAGAGGGTTTACTATTTATACTCCTTCAATAACAAATTCACAGCAAGCAGCCTTAGATAATGAACCTTTTTAGAATATTACACCAAGGTTTTTTTCTGAGGGTGTCTTAACAGTTAATGTTCTACATACACCTGTGCAAGGACCAAACCTAGGAAGTCTTTACATGTCCCATACACTGAAAATTAATAAATTCACCTTTATTACCCAAAGAGGGTTCTTCCTGTGTTAGCATCATGAGATTAAGTCAGTTCTCCAGGCAAAACAATGTCCCTGATGTTAGATGTATGGTAGTCTAATAGTTCAAATTCCTGTAAAGGGTCTTGAAATAATGTTAAATCTTATAAAGTGGTCCATGCTTCAAAATCAGTGATGACACTGCAGTCTTATTTCAAGACATGAAATTAATATTTACTTCACATGCACTTTAGACAGGTATAGCAAATCTTTCCAGTATTCAAATTCAACAAAATAATTTTCCCAGAATTCATGATTATTCACAGGGACCAGAACCACAACATCTTTATATGTCATGCCAGCTGTAAACATTCATTTTAGTTGAGTTTTGTAAGACTCATGTATTTTTTAAGGTAAGCCATGCATAAATACTTCCCTAGTTTGAATTTTGAATCAGGACTGGATCAAATCCTCATCTTGCTCGGTTGTAAAAGGCTCTTATAACATTTGTCATGTAATTGGTAGGGACAGAAGAGAATTTAGCAACTTTCTCTAAAAAGGAAGATACTAAAGACTAAAATGGATAGCATTTATCTGTTAAGTCGTTATAATGAAAGACGGGGTGTCAAGATGATCTTGGGGATAAGCTCAGCATGAGTCTGACGTTGTACGAATCATTCGACCTCTTTGTCCTTCTGTCAGTCAGATTGGGAAATTGGGCTGAAAGAGCTGGGTGCTACTGTGAAAGTGAATTCTGCATCTGAACTGAACTTTCCTGGGTCAATATTTTTTTTTCCTAAATAGGCATGGCTCAGTCCAGCATAAATGATTTTTTAATTAAAATTGATTTTCTGCATTGCTTAGAAGTGAGCTGCATAATCACCCACAAATACAAGGTAATCTGTTTACTGGCCAAGAGTATTCTAATTAGAATTTCAGCACTTTTCCAGGTAAAAGTTCACTTTTATTATAAGCTTTGTGGACCAAAAAAAACCCCAAGCAACTAAGGCCATAGACCATATTTAGTGTTCTAAGCCCTTCTTTCTCACGGATCTTGGAAGACTTCCATGTCTCTGCATTACATTCATACTGCCATGATGCATGTGTTAGATTAATGGATGGAGTGTCAGGAATGGTCCAGAGTTGAAATACAAGGGTTTCTGAGTTTTTGTGACTCTGCTATTATTCAGAACAGCCAAGTATGCTGGAACATAGCCTCATTTTCCTGGATTCTACTATAAATGTAGTAAAACAAGATTTCATATTTCTCTAACGTGTTAACTGATCTTCTGAAATGTCCAGATGTTTTTACAGGGTTTTTAGTTTCTTTTTCACTCCTTGGCTTTTTCTCGGTATTTATAGTATGTTATTCTAAGTGATTCCTTCAAGCCACATACTTGTGGCTATATAATTCATTTTACAGGATAAACATTTTCCAACCCAAAGACCTGCAGCAATAGTTTCCACATTATCGGCTTTTTAAAGCCATCCAAAATGTAGGATTTCTGGCAGTGAGAATTTTTTAATCTTCCATATGATTTAGACCTGAATGAATTTGAAATGAAAAAATGTACCCACCTTATACCAGAAATTAAAAAAATAAGTTTTATTTAACAAATGTAACCACATAGTGTTTTTAAGCAGATTTTGCTTCGTAGCACTCCACTATCCTCTTTCTACCTTTCTTGGGAGTCCAGACCCAAATTCATCATCTTCAAATACTTAATAGAGCAAGGCTATCCTAGAACTGCAAGGTCTTGAAAGCTCCTCATGACCTTTTCTCCCTTCCCAGATCTCCTTTTAGATTTTCTATAAGTTGATCAGACCTATATATTTGGGACAAAATGATTGGTTTCCATGAATTCATGGCTGGGGAGGGGAAAAAAAAGGTCTTTTTTGTAAAGTATTTCTTAATAGCTTTCCATTCTTCTCCCAGATGGCTCCTAGACAGGAGATGGATGTCTGTGCTTTTGTAGGATGCTATTTTTAAAGTGAAGCAGTTGCTGGATGGTTAATGAATAAAGTAATAAAAGAAGTTTTGAACTTTTTTTTTTCTTGACTGCTTCCCAGGACACACGTTTTTCTGTGTGCACAATAGGCTTGATTTTTTTCTCTCTTAGAAGAGGTTCATCCCCAAAGTCCAGTGGGTTATACTACTCTTAAGCTATTCTGAGCTAAAGAAGAATTAGACTTCATTGAATAAGTGCATACAGTTCATTTTATGACAGAAAAAAAGGTGAATATGTGCAATTTGGGGGATCATATTTTACACTTGTCTCCCAAAATCCATTTCCTTAGCTTACCTTTCATATTTAAGTGCAGATCATACTCTAAATTCCACTTCCAGTACCTGATAAGGTTTGTTCTTATTTATTGTACTTGGACAGCAAGATAGTAGGTAGCTAAGGACATGACTTTCAGTTCTCAGCTGCATTCTTTATGTGAGAATCAAGCATCAAGAGTATCATTTTACACTGGGCAGTCCCTTTAAATACATGGGATCACACAATATCATGTCAAGGTCAAATAGTTCTCAAAGACAATTTCTCCTGCACTGTGGTACAACTCATTGGCCTGGACATAATATTTCTAGATTTCCCAAGGAAGATCACCCTTGCCTGAGTATTAGTATTTTTCACCTTTTTTTAAGGCAAATCTATGTGCTTCTAGATTTTAGAGAAAAAATAGGCTTCTCATTTCTGTTTTCACCATAAACTCTCACATCAGTTCAGTACCTTTTCCCTCCTAGAAAAGCTAAGCCACTGACTTCACTGAGAGCAATTTTTTAAATGGCATGTCTATACATCCACAGAAGGTTTACTCCTTTGAGTGCCCAAAGTATTGCACAAACCACTTCAGGTTTCTCTGCTTCTTTTTCAACAATTATTGCCCTTTACTACTTCAAAATGATTCTTTCTGAGTTTGATGTTTTGTGAGTTTTCATTTCATTTTAACACTTAGGTGGTCCAGCTGGTACCGGCACTACAGCTTGATACTTGGCCTTCAGACATACCTAGGAGGTCTAAATTCATCCATGAACATGCACTGTTCAGTGGTGTCCACTGACAGGACAAGGATAATGGCCAAAAATTAAAACACAGGAAGTTCCACCTCAACATGAGGAAGAACTTCTTTCCATCGAGAGTGATAGAGCACTGGAACTGCCCAGGGAGGTCATGGAATCTCCTTCTCTGGAGACATTCTAATCCCACCTGGACACGTTCCTATGTAACCTGCTCTAGATGACCCTGCCTTGGCAGGGTGGTTGAACAAGATGATCTCCAGAGGTGTCTTCCAACCCTAAAAGTTCTGTGATTCTATTTATGATATTATATTTATATTATGATGCTGCTCAGCACGTCACCACTGCACCTTCCAGGAAGGCAGGCAAGTGACTCAGCCTAAAGCACTGTGCTCCTAAACCAGTTATCCTTCTGGACAAAACTCATGAAGGCAAGTTCTCAGAGGGCACACTCATGAAATATGGCTTGCTGCTGGGTGACCTTCTTTTTGCCCAAGACAAAATCCAAGCCTTCTGCCACTTATCTGGTTTAAACTGACATGTTTGCACAGGACTCAGTGTGACCGCTGTACATTCTTGAGCTGAATTGCCTTAAACCTGAGCTTAAAGTGCTTTCCTGATCAGGACTTTAACCTCATTAAAGAAGGGAAAAGCTCTGGTGAAGGAAGAAAAGAAGTCTATCCCCGCATATGTCATTGAGTAACAAAACCTCATTTTGAAGATCTAAAGAGTGAGGAAGATAAGTATGCATCACACATCTCTTACCAAGGCTAAAGGCCTCACATTTTTTTCAGAAGTCTGAAAATAATCCCACCATCTAAAGTAGTACTGGAATATATGTGTCAAAATGATGCATATCTTGGGCTCTTCTGGCCATATCATAGACAACAGTGACTGAAAGCTATTTATCTTATGTGAAACTGCTTTACTGTAGAAAAATGATAGGACTTCCATGCATTGATAAGATAGTTATTTCTGATGATTCCGCAACATCTAACGGCAGTTTAATTTTATCAATTCCTGTTTTCTGTGCATTGTAGCTTTCTTCTGATGTCCAGAAGATTAAGGCAGCAAACTTACCTTCACTAACATAGAACACGTACATGTTAAGAGAAAGGACTTGAGCAGGACTGAATATGAGAGCCAAAAGCTAAAAAAGTAAAAAAGTAAAAAAAAAGGAAAAAGAGCAAAAGTTGTTTTGCTTTTCTCATGCAGCAACATCTAAAATTGCATGCTGCATGTATTTATAATACTCAGTATTCTGTTCAAGTGGTTTAGTACTTACTGCATAATATTTAAGGCTGCTTTAAAGATAAAAAAAGATGCCAACATTAGTCTTTTTTTCTTAAATATGGAGGGGCAAAGCTGTTCTTCAACTTTTTCTGCTCAGAATGCAAAAAAAAAAAAGAAAATAAAGTATTTTTACTGACTCAAACACCTGAATATTTTTTGGTTTAAGTTTTCCATGTAAGAAAATTCTCCTAGTGTTTTGCATATTTGTATGCTTTACAAATAGAAATATCTTATTCTCCTAACTCAGTTAAATCTAGATTTAAAAAATAAGAAAATTAAAAAAATAATAAAAAAAAATCAGTTCCATGCTTGTCTGTGCCTTTTTCCCTGAAACACACAAGGCACATGCTTAGGATCAGCTGTTCACATAGGAACTACTCAGACTATCTAGACAACTAGTTACAGGGCACTAATACACTGACTGGAACCGCATTTTCCTTGGCCTTTCCACTGTAAAACAAACAAAGTGGATGGAGGCTCCCCTCTGACCTTGAAAATGTAAACAGGATTAACACTTTTTTTAGGTCACTGCCTGTCGGGGCAGCAGAAGATGCAGGGGCAGCAGCTAAAAGCCCCGTGGAGGAGCATTAGGCTGATGAGGGGATTAGGGTGCAGGAGGCTCCGTGTGCCCCCGTGCCCCACGGTGTCCCTGCCCGTGGGATGGGGCTGCGAGGAGCTCATGACACACTTTAGAACAGGGCTTTACTGGGGCATCTGCTGCTCCTTGTGCTAAACTACTTCGGGGGCTACTAACAGCAGCAGTAATGCCTTTGCTGGTGTAATGCCTTCTGTAATTCCTCCAGGACTTAAATCAGAAATCAATTGGACCCTACGCGATCAAATATTTTCCCTGCAAAGACAGATAACATTTGACATGACAAACTGTGTTCTGTAAAGTGAGAAGGAGATCAAAGAGTGACAGATACCCATTAAATCTGCTGAAACGTGTACTCTTTCACGCAAGTGCAATTAACCATTAATTTATTTGAGAACAAGGTGGAACTTTTGTTCCTTGGAATATATTTAAAGTATTTTTTTAGTTATTTTGTAAATACATTAGGTTATGTTTAAAACTCAGGCCTAATGCAAAAAAATGACAAAGTTGAGACTTTGGATCCTTTCCTTCAAAATTCAAATTCGTTTTTCACCTTATTTAGGCAATTGAGAGTTAGAAAATACTAAACAGACTTAAACAGGCCAAACAAATCTACAAGACTTTCATCAAGACCTCAAAATGTTTCTCAATATATCACATTGGTTTGTTAAATAAGTTCATTGAAATCTCACACAATGACAAAGGTCTCTGAAGAAACTGTCCTGCTATTCAATTTCACTGTAAAAGAGTGAAACATTTCAATTTTTCATTTCTAATCTATGCTTCATTATACAGTGCAAGATTAAAAAAAAATTAATCGAATTTAAAGTCTTTCCTATTTTACCAAATCTCATAATTTCCAACAATTGAAACAAAAGACTATAAATTTTACTCTTTTTTTGGGGAAATTTTAAACTTTTGGGACCTAAACTAGATTTAGCTTTTGACATAACATTAAATCCTTCGTATATTAGGACTTCCATTCTGCTTGAACTTGAATTGAGACAGTTTAAATATGAGTCAAGATCCAAAGCTAACTATTTAATAATCATGGCAGAACAAATCAAGTGAAATAAGGGAACTTTCATCACAAAAGTAAAGAGGTTTCATTTTTCTGAAGGGCTGAAAATCTAGGGTAAAACCATCTGTTTCCTCTGAGACTTGTTCCCTATACTTCGGAAAGCCTGACACAGTTTGAGGTAAAAGTAGGAAACAGAAAGATTTTATGTTTTACAGCTTGTTTTCTTAAGAAATGTACTGTGAGCAAACACCATGTATTTCAAAGCCAGAAAAGAGGAACATGAAATTTAAAACCAAGATATAGAATCATGATATACAGACTTGTCCTATCTCATTGAGCTTTTTTTTGAGAGGTCTGTTGATACCCTCACCAAATTGCATTTTTGAGTTTCAACACATTAGTCATACAGCATCTTAACAAGGACAAATTATTTGCAAGATAATTTGCTTCTACTCAGTTTTGGAACAATGTTTAAAAATCATACAGCAGAAGTTAGACAGCTTTCTCTGAGGTCTCTGTGTTTTGGAAAATAACCCTCTGGATATCAAGCTAAGCTTAGGAAGTTTCCATGAGCCACCCACTCGCATTGCAAAGTTCAGTGCTTTAGAAAACCTGGTTACCACACTTTTCTGCTGAGCACTTCTGAAGACCAGAGCATTTTATCTCCCTACACAGCACACAGTGTATGTCAAATGGTGGTGGTGACACTCAAAAGAAACATCATCTATAATGCAACATGTTATAAACATAAAATTGCCTGCCCAGACTCTGGCATACATGGATGTAGACGTGTATCTGCCATCTGGCATCTCCACTGCCATCTCTATTGCGGGCATGGTGACCTCACACGGTGACTGTGGACAGCCTGAAGGACCTCAGGCTGAAGGATGAGCCAAAATTCTCCAGCATTAGTCTCTTAGACACATACAGAAGGATAAGAACCAGCCTTAACATCAACTCAGATGTTGTTATACTCCTGTAATCATATTTTTAGTTCTTTGATGCTAAGGTTTCTGTTTCTGTTGGACAAAAGATATTATCTAGTCATGTGTATATTACCAGCTCTATTTCTAAAGTTCTTCAAGATCAGTCATTACCTCAAACCTCTTTCCCAGGATACCTTTTTTGACAAGTTTTTTTTCTTTTTTTCCCTGTTCTTTCTAGTTGAACAACAGCAGAAAAGTGAGGATGGTCAGGAGACGCAGAGTTTAAGCCCTCACCCAGAGTTTGACAAATCACAGTTAAATGACTGTCCAAGAGATTCTGGCTGTTACATCTCATCAGAAAATTCAGATAATGGCAAAGAAGAAGCAGACCCAGAAGCCCTGTCTGACATGGTGCAGTCAATAACAATCACTGAGTCAAACTGATTCAGTCCTGCTGCTTTGCTGCAGATTTTCAGAAAAGACAATCAGATTTGGCAGTATGATGGCACAGAAGCAGAACACAAAGTATTCCCAACACCACAAATCTACTTTTGTCTGATGTATGATGCTCTAGGCTGTTTAATCTGTGGACACTTGATAGCTAAATGTTAGTTAATAATAAGAATATCTCATGTTTTTCTTGTCAATGAATTCACAGATGTTTCACTGAAAAGGTTTATACATAAGTATTTATAAATATTTGTACAGCGAATGCATTTTCTATAATGATAGAGGTAATTTTTAGGTAGTGGTTCATAATCTGGAGATGTTCATTTCTGTAACTGTCCAAAATGTAAATATTGTACATATTTATTTTAAAAAAACATATGGATTAATCACTGTCTATATTTTCAGCTGTGTTTTGCTGATACATGTACAGAATGTACTCTTATTGATATATCTTAATAAAAAAGTGGAAAAGTGGACACATTCACACTCAGCTTTGAAAATTACCAAGCTAATTCTCATTAATACTATAACTGTTTCAAACCACTCTTCTCCAAAACGAACTCTAGACTATCACCTCCTGTACTTTATTTTGGAGGCATGAAAGAACTGTAGGGTGAACCTGAATCCATCCCCCTGTTTTCCTTATCTTTTAGAAAAACACAGCCACATGGATGGCTTATGCAGTGACAATCTTTTTATGATTGTTTTCACTCTTGTTCTCATTTGTCCCAAGCATTACACAGAGAATGCCAGCTTGGAGAAAAAAAAAATCAGGATCAGTGCTATGTTTTTATGATAATTTCTTTGTGAACATGTTGCCTTTTGTGTGTGGTGTGAAGTTTGTTAACAGAGTATTTGTTTGTATACAGAACTCGGAAGCTAACATGGTTATTGTACATGATTGTCTTTCATATGAGATTTTATTGTCTTTTCCCAGTATATTTCACACTGGAATACACACTTCAACTGCCTGTCTTCTAGCATACTTCCTTCAATAATAAACAGAATCATGTGTTTAAGCCCTTTAAAAACTACTTGATTTTTAATGCGGTCATTACATTTCAAAGACTGCTCTCTTCTAAGTCTAACACATAAATGGCAACTCCACTGAGCATTTTTAGCATGCAGAATAATCTGTGTATCAAATCAATAGAGAGACTTTCTGTGCACTCATTAGTCATACAATTTTCATCATTTAAGGCATTTTGCATTTATGTTAAAAAATTTCCACATATTGCTGACACCTTGAAAGAAAATAACCTTCAGAAGAAATGAAACACAGAAAGTTCCACCCCAAAAAGAGTATTTCTGAAAAAGCTATAAACAAATGGGAAGCTTTTCTCTTTTTCTTTTCTTCTTCCCCAATGTAAATGCTTTCTGTTCTTTTCATGACACCTCAAATGACTACTGCTGTCAGACTCATAATACACAGATCTGCTTTGAAGGTTGTAGTATAAAAATTGCAATTTTAGAAAATGGCATTAACTGGGCTTCAAAGATTTGGAGTACATAAACACGTTTTAGAAAAATAAACCAGAAAGGGAGCTACAAAGATTTGTTTCTGGTTTTAGCTTACTTTATACACTGGCAACAAACATCATTATTTAGCGGCAAAGATCCCACACTGCCAGGCATGGCGGGGTTGCAGAATCCCCTGGCAGGATGAAGGATGTGAGAGCTTGTGTCAAGCAGCTATATTTGTTAATGCTTTTCTAACCAGTAGTATGTCATGACATGCAGTACTGACATTGCTTAATATGACTAAACTTCTGAAATAATGTATTTGGATTGGTTTCTATCATCTCATTCTAGAGGAAGACTAAAGTCAGCTTGAATTCCTCTAAGAGGGGCTTATCTTTCGGCTTTTGTGGCAGAGACACTTAGTCTTCAGGTTGCTTCTATCTAGACATCTGTAAAAGTGCTGAACCTGTAAAAAACGTGTTGAGGGGAGTTTAAATATGATTAAGACTGTCAAGAAACAGCTAAGTTAGCTCGGTCAAGGACTAACGACTGCAGAGACCAGAGACATACTCTGACACAAACACTCTGAGAAATGTTAATTTGCATAGATTTGGAAACAAAAATAGGTTTCCTGAACTAGTTAAAGTGAGACAGGCAAACCTTTCAACAGAGCGAAACACACAACAGCTGATTTATTTTACAGGAGTTAAACTCTTCCAAGTTTGGGATGATGGTAAGAGTTTAAAGATGTAAGGTTAACCAGTTGGGAATGAAGGGCATGAGCTGTGGCTTAACCAGTTCTGTCTCTGATCAGTAAAGCTTTGTCCAAAGGGGTTTTTATTCAGAAAAACATGTCAACTGAAGGCTTGCTTGAGACACTTGTAACTTCCTGCAAAGGCAGAGCAGATTAGATCTCAAACTGAGAAACTTCCGCTCTCTCACATTATTCTGAGAAAAAGAATAAGAAAATTTCATACCACAAAGCAAAAAAATGTGTTTCCTACAAGAAGCACACACAACTTTATTTCGTCTCTCAGTGATCTCGTTAATCACACTGAGCATGGATTAAACTCTTTGTAACAGCACAAACATTTCTCCAACTGGCTTTAGTGCTGGGTAATCCAAATAAAAGATAATTCTAAGAACTGTTGGAAAAAGGTCTGATGGAGATCTGAGCTACTTTTGAGTAATCTTTAAAATGTCCTGGACACAGGGAAGAAAAGAAAGCAGTAGAGGTTTTGTTCCTCTCTTGCTCAATAGCATTATGTCCCCTTTCATTTTTATTAACCTTCCCCTACGATTAAGGAGCACTGAAAGTTTGTAAGTCTCTTATTTGGAGGTAACCAAGAGTCCACCATTCCCCGCAGTTACAAAGGGATGCAAAAGCAGTCAGTGATAGCAAAGGCAAAGCTAAGGAGGGTAGACCTTCCCGCCTTCAGCCAGTGGTGCTTTCCCCAGCCACACAGACTGTGGTGCAGGTGCAGCAGACTTCCCCCAGGGCTGGGGTGCTGGGCTGGTGCTGGCACGTGTGCTGCTGCCTTCCCACAGCAGAAAGCAGCTAACTCGGGAAGACTTTGGGGACCCACAGAAAAATTCAGGTGGCTGTGGGCCCCCTCCTCCCCGAAGGAGAACCGCCTCTGGTCAAAGCTAACACCTACAGTGTTTAGCAGCACTGCCTCATGCTCAGCACCACTTGACTGCCATTGACAGCTGGCATCACGTTAAAGGAGGGCTGCTCTACCATCAAAGACGGGAGCTGAATGACAGACCACAGCCCTGCAATCCACATGGACTAGCATGCAAATCCCAGGAGTCATCATCCTACTCTCTAGGCTTTGTAACAAAACTTCTGAAAGTCAGTGGATAAATGCAGCAGCATAGAGGCTAGAAGCAAGGAGGGTTTTGCTTTCATTTTGCTGAGGTGGGAATGAGCAGAGGAAGCATAAGGCAGACCCATGGAAGTTCTGGAGGAGACTCATCTCTAAGGGACTGAACCAACTACTGGTTGCCAGCTGGATTTTGCAGCACCCACACAACTCTCTGAATGCAGCAGTCCAGTCAATTTTCCACCCACCTTACTGCCCAGCTTTCCAGCTCATAATTCACCAACCCTACCACTGAGTGGTCAGTCTCTCCCGTGATGCAAGGAAGCTCACAGCTTGTCAGCTGTGATATAAAAGGGGCATTTATACCATGATGCTTTCTCCCAGGTAGTGGCAATTAAAATAACTTCTTCATTGTCACACAGCTGCATCACATTGGTAGAGTATTTAGAAGGCTGGTGCACAGATAACAACCCAATACTGAAAGAAGAAAAGGGCATCTTGTGTGCTGTGAAGCAGACAGGCTAGTTTCTAGATGTCACTGTGCTCCCAGGATGAGTGCAACCTGCCCTTTTTCTGGAAATTAGCTGTTCCATCAGATCATGATCAGAATAGTTCTTTCTGCCTACAGATAAACACATACATACACACACAGATCTGTGGTCAACAGTTAAAAAAAGACACACCATAGGCTGACTTGGTGCCTTTGGTCACACTGACATCTTGGTGCTTGTCCTAAGACAGCCTCGATGGCAGTTGTGCAACTGAGTCACATGTCATCTTTTGTCATGTCAGAGGGAAGTAGCTTCAACATGTCTAGCAACAGCTTGGCAAACCCCCTGCCTGTTTTTCACAGCTCAAAGATGAGGTTTTGGGCCATATTAACCACTGAAGAGATTATTTACATCATGCTCAGAAGTCTGCTGGCTGTCTATGTTGTACTACTGCTTTGTGCAATGATGCTCTTTGGTCGGTACCAGGAATACGTGACACAGGATGATATAAACATATTCTTTTGTCTAAGAGTTCCTGTGTGAGATGTTCAGTTGCATCCCTGATCCTTGGTTCCTGGTAGGCAATGAGTAAATTTTTGCCTACAACTCAAGAGAATGTGGAAGAGGCTGTAATACATCTGTGCAGAGCATTCAGTTTGTATGTCCTGGGTGCTTGTCTTACCTGATGAGCCCATCAGCCTGTACCTCCTTATCTTCCTCTGAAGTCCTGTGGACTGGCCAGAGGCCTGGCAGTGGCTGGAATCCTTGCAGCAGGCTGATGATCAGCCAGTGACTTTGTCAAGCTTTATACTGAGTCAGGCTCTGGGGTCCCCAGCACAGGAAGGACATGGACCTGTTGGAGCGAGTCCAGAGGAGGCCACTGAGTTGATCAAAGGGATGGAGCACCTCTGCTGTAAGGAAAGGCTGAGAGAATTGAGATTGTTCATTCTGGAAAAGAGAAGGCTTTGGGGTGACCTAATTGCAGCCTTCCAGTACCTGAAGGGAGCCTATAAGGAAGATGGAGAGGGAGGAATGGCTTCAGACTAAGAGTAGATTTAGATTAGATATCAGGAAGAAATTCTTTACTGTGAGGATGGTGAGGCTCTGGAACAGGTTGCCCTGAGGAGTTGTGGATGTTCCATCCCTAGAAGTGTTTAAGGCCAGGTTGGATGGAGCTCTGAGCAACCTGCCCAGTGAAAGCTACCTCTGTCCACAGCAGTGGGGTTGGAACAGGTGATCTCTATCATCCTTTCCAATGCAAATGATGCTACAATTCTATGATTCTACCATTACCTGAACCTGTAAGAGGGGCTGCTCTGTTCCCTGCAAGACCAGTAGAAGTGGGGTCAAATCTTCTATTTTCTCTTGTCTAGGAAAAGCCAACTACAAGCACATGGCAAAAGGAACTGGGAAATAATAATAAATTCATGCAAACACAACGGTTAAATCTACAGTTGCACCACGTATGCATAATTAACAGCAGTCATTGCAATGAACCCGAATTTCTTAGGAAATACTTATTCTCTAGAAGGAGGAAACAGGTGGGAGGAGGTCCATGATATGCTTAGAGGGTTTGAGAAGGTCATTTCATTTTTTGTGTCTTGGCAGAATTTGTTCTGACATGCCTAGAAATCTCTGCTAGGCATAAGAACTGTCTGCTGACAGCAAGAACACAGAAAATCTGCCTGTGCCAAGAAGTCATACACAAATGAGGGACAAGAGGGCTGGAGGGCAAGTGGTGTTCCTTAACAGTTCACATACCTTGGCTGCTTAATTTAAACCTGGCCAGTGTCCCAAAATGTGCATGTTCCCTGGGCAGAGCCCACATGTCCTTACCTCCTAATGCCCGTTCCCCATGCCCATCAAACACATGAATGCCCTCCTACTCACTAGTGCTCTGGCAAGGGGCTGTGGAAAAGCCTGGGCATTCTCAAATGATCCTTGTTCAGGGATCTCAAGTTTCAAAGTTTGTTTCTTCATGGCTCCTCTGTGGTTACAGTGAGTGAGGATTAGATAAACCCTTCCTGCTGTCCCATTACATTCTCATTAGGGAAGCTCCTCAGCCCAGGTTTTCCAGAATACCTGTCTCCTTTCCTCATTCATGGTTTCTGGAGGAGCTCTCCATGTATGAAAGGGCTCTCATTTGTGTGCCAGACGTGGGTTTTTAGGGTGGAACATCAAAGGTGTAGACGTGCAACTCAGCATTAGGACATTGAGACAGGTCAATAGTGTGCAGGGCCATAGGGTGGTTTTAACAGGCTGTGGACAAGCTGTTTGACACTGCTTGGCTACCAGTCAAGTCCATATGGTCAGTGGAGGACATAGGAAGATTTCAACCTTAATCATTCCTAAGCCTTAGTTTTCCTGCAGAAGGAACCAAACTGTGTGAATCAAAGCTCCTCTGAATGCAAACAAACATACAAGCGTTAAGAGTTACTTGGTGACTTGGGATTCAGTTTGAATAGAGCATTGTGTGCTCTGCCATCAGCACAGACAGCCTGTGCTGCCTCTCATCTCAGTTTCTGAAGCACCCTCCTCTGGACTCTGCTGACCTGCTCCGTTTGGACACCAGGTCTCAGTGATGGCTCCTGCAGCTGGCTAGCTCAAACAGAGCTGAAAATTAGACCCCAGCTTTTTGTAACATTTCTGTGAAAAGAAACAAGGTCCTCATGCCTGTGAAGCACATTATATCACAAATCTCTCTAAAATGTTCACCATCATATTTGAGAGCAGTCCCTTGCTGGCTATCAAAAAAACATCCTCCAGGGAAAGCACTTCTTAAAATACTATTGGCAATAACCTTAGACTTTAGAGAGTATAAACGTAAAAGAAATGTAAAGATAAAGCCACTTGTGGGGAAAAAACACTTTAGAGAAAAATAAATACAGCAAAACTGAGGAACTTGCATGGTTTCAAAGAAATCTTTCTGTATATTCCCTAACTACTTTGCCTCCTAAGTTTGGTCTGATCTCTAACATAAGAAGTGAATTACTAGAATCATTCTTTACACCAGCATATTAAAATAAAATGTAACTTACTCAAGAACAGTTATTTCTCTTTAAACCTCTGTGTGATAAAAACATACAGCAAATACTTATCGTACTTCCTTGTCAATGTTTTGAGCTACATGGCTAATTAAAGACAGTGATGAAGGATCAGAAGGAGCTAAAAGACTATACTAGCTAGTAGCCCTGCACCACTCAATTAATGCTATGTACATGCCTACAGAACATGTACCTGTCTTAGTTCTGCTTTTTTTTTCTTTTTAGACAAAATGAATTAGCAATCTTTGCTCATTTTGAATTTGTTAAGCAAAATGTGCTTTCTAACCTAGAAAGGGCTTCCATCTGGGGCTTTGGAGAGGTTGCTTTTTCATTTTGCTTTCAGAGTGGAGGGAAAGCCATCATCAGTGGAAGTGGTTGGGTCACAAGAGTGACTTTGTCAGCTACGGCTTCATTTCATTAGAGAAAAAAATGGGAAAGTCACCTGGCTTGAATTGAATTTGTGGGCATATTTAAAACTTAGTTAAGGGATTAAAAGTGTTGTATGTTGTGAAAAGTATGAAGAATGTGGCTGTATGGGAGAGGCCCTACATACAGGTGTTTCCTGAGGTCTGTGAAAGGAAAGATGAGTGTTCTGAATGTCCAGAAGAACAGGAGCTGTACATGAGAGAAGCTGTATATACTCTGACTTATAGTTTTAACAGCAGTGAACATGTGTTTACTGTAACGCTGATTTGTCCTGTGAGGGAGACCAACCACCTATAATTCTTGCATAAACTTTGTGCAACACCGTAATTGCTTGTTTTACTCTGGCAAAAGCCCTAAATCTTGCCCAAATGGCAGAGAAATTAGACATTATTTGACAAAAATAAACAAATTTATGTGAGACATGATTCAACAATATAATATCCTAGAAAGCAGGTTTAGGAACGTACTGTACAGTACTGCATAATTTCAAAATTGAGTACTGGGGATCATTTAATTAAAACCTATTCAACTGAAAATCCTGTTTATCTGAAACAAATGTTTGTCCTATCTATAATATCAACAAAGTATTCACATGAGCAACTAGCAATAAACAACAAAGACACACAATGAATGTCAATTAACACAATTTGCTATCAAATAAAGTTGCAGTTTATGTATACAGCTTTAGTACTGTCCTGTGTATCCATTTTAAAGGTCAATTAACCTCGATTGCAGCTAGTCAGCTTGTTCTAAAATGAAATCAGCATAAGATATCTTTTTTTTTAAATCAGCATCTCAGCAATTCAGTTCCCTGGCATTGAAGAACTTCTAAATTGCTAAAAGTCTTTGCTAAAAGTTTTATGTTAGGAAATGTCAAAAAAAAAAAAAGAAAGAAAAGAAAAATCCAAGAAAAAAGAGAGAGTGAGATTGGCTGGAATTGTCAAGGTGTCACAGTGTGGCTGCATAAGGCTTTTAAAAATATTCATTATTCAGCACATAATCATGGATTCAGAACAACAAAGAGCTTTGGTATGTGTGTGCCTCAAAGGATGAAAATCTTCCTAAGTAAAGCTTTCGATGCATACACTAATCCAAGACTACACTAACAAATCTCTTGAAATGGAAATCCTTGCTGAAAATGGCCTGTGTGCTTCAAACACTGTCAAAGGGTTTTTTTTCCCCTTTCCCCTTTGGCTGCAGAATGTCAGCATTTATGGTAAAAGTCAATCAGGTGCTCACTTGTTCTGCTTAATCAGGAAGAAGTGGTACCACGTGGGCACTGGGAGCTCTCATCTGGAATTGCACAAGCATCACTAACTCAAAGGACCATCAATGTTGTAGAAAGCAAAGGCAAATGGTTAGAAGTCTGACATATTGGTCTGTGAAAAAGGCATATGCATAACACTTTAAATGAAGATATTTGCAAACACACTCAAAAACACTGGACTTAGAGGAACACCACTTTTCTCAGATGCTTATTAAAATAACACACACATTGCTAATAAAAATAACACACAGACACAAAAGACCCAAAAACAAACCAAAACAAAATCTAAACCAAACCAAAAACCAAAGAACCAATATGGACTATTGATCATGAAGGGCATCCTTCAGTGGTTACTTCAGCCACTGACCACACTGACCATTGATTCAGGCTTATATCCAACCTGACAGTGTTTAAGAGGCTGTTTAAGTCACTTCTTAAAAAAGTAATGGGAAAAAGGGTGGCTGACATTGTGAATCATGATTCTGGCCCTGCCAGATTGTTCTGCAGTCTCTTTGAAGCTGATGATAGTTACAAAATGACTACAGTGGTGTATTCTCTCTTTAGAAAAGAAAACATGCGAGACTCTACAAAGACCTAGGGGGAAAAAAGATTGCTTTCTCGGCGTGTACTAACACACCTTCCTTCTCAGAAGGTTAACTGGGGCTCTGTGCTCTCTGTGTCCTTTATGAACTTTGTCTTTGCTGTAGGCAGGCAGTGTTCATTGCTACAGTGCAATTTTTTCTGATATTACTGCTACCGAGTCTCATGGAATATTAAAAAAAAAAGGCTAAAACTTGAGAACCTAATTATACCAGACATAAACCTGTGGCAAAATGCTTTATCTTCTCGGCAAAATTCACCTGTGTCCCTAAGGCCTACAAAATACTTGCTTACGATTTTAGTCTGAAAACCAGAGTCTTTTTACTACATTAAACTATCCTGACTCAGTGCTTTATCCAACTTCAGTGCTTAATTCTTCCTAACAGTGATCTTTACTTACCACTTCATTGCTCCAGCAAACATCAAACTGCATTATACTGTTTAACTCATCAGGATTGCAGCAGCAAAAAGAAAAACTAGCATTCACTGAAAGGTAAGAGTCACATCCCCGTCTGATGTGCTTTCAAAATCCAGCTACAAACACAAACGTAGTTCATGACTACAGAAGCAGTAATTTTATTTAACTTTTTTTCACATTGCTAGAAGCCCTCCTAAAAACAAGTCACTGTCTGAATCTTAGCATTATGGTCCCAGCATGAGACAGAGTGAAAACAACATGCTTTGCTTGTCTAGCTAATGATGAGTGGCTAATCTGTATGGAGCAGGCTAGAATCTTCTGCTAACCCTTATGTCCCATGTAAAAAGAGAAAATGTGCAGATATTGATCCAGGGTATGCAGAAATGCTGCAGTTCCTTCAACTGAAAAAAAAAAATATTTATTATGATTTCTGACTGGTTGAAAAATGTTTTAGTCCAATAGATCTGTACCCCTGTAAGAACTACTTGCACCTCGTAAATCATGGTTTGGTCTGGTAACAATATAAGAAATAGACCATCTGAATCAGCCAGCTTGGTGCAAGGTAATACCTCCTAAAAGGCATCCTGAACATCATCAGGGTCTTGTGAAACAACATTTTGATTAGCTAAGTGAAAATGAATCACAAGTGTTGGCATACAGCTATGCTATCATTTTATTCAAAGAATGATCAATCAGTAGTAGAGTGATGAAACATTAAACAGAAAGATCAATTCAAGACATTATATTCTTACAAGTCTCCTAGATCCTCTACTCAAGATCTGATAGTTT
Organism: Campylorhamphus procurvoides; assembly: GCA_013396655.1. Lineage (NCBI taxonomy): Eukaryota > Metazoa > Chordata > Aves > Passeriformes > Dendrocolaptidae > Campylorhamphus > Campylorhamphus procurvoides. The sequence continues at coordinate 87,274 of WBMV01007224.1, forward strand.
CCACAAGACTTATCAGACATGGATGATAATTACAAAGATATGGTAATTGAGGGCATTAAATCAAGCATGTGAGCTAGATCTGCTGTCACAGCAAGAACTTCTTCATTGAGAACTGGCAGAGAAGGATTTTCTTCCCCCTCGACTGGCACAGCAGGATCCTCATCCAGCCACAGGCACAGTAACAGGTTCCACTTTAAATCTATCCTATCTACACCCTGTTGAAGTAATTCAGTTAATTGCATGCATCAGTCTTTGGAGAAATCTTTCATACTGCTAGTTATGTCCTTGGATGAGTAGGGTAGCAATCAAACGCTGAGGGGGCACACTGCTGCCTGCTAGACCTGGAATCACTGCTACAGAGCCAAGAGTCCACTTAAGCACCAAGGAACCAAGCAGCCCACGAGATCAACTAAGCTTTTAAATGCTATAAATTAGTCAAGAAGGAATGTGCTGTAAGCATAAATGCGTGAACCACAGTGCACAGCACTATACAGGGGGAAAAGCCAGCCAGAGCATGACTTGACAATTTAAAGAATTCAATACTAACGTTAGTTTATTAAATTTCTTTTTTTAGCTTTAGGGGAAAAAAAAGACAAAGGAAAGAAAGACTGAGCAAAACCAAAAGAATTGCAATGAAGGCCAGACAAAAGATTCACCCAGACAGATGAGACACAGTTCTACAGACTGTGCCAATATTGACTTCCACATAAAGTCCTATTTTTTTATAGAAAAGGTTAACCTTCCACAATTTACTTACTCATGAAATATAAGGTGAACAGAGACACTAATGCAAATGATCCAGTATATTAAAAAATGCATTGAGCCAGGAAACATTCAAAGTTCTGTTATAAATTATCTTTTAAGGTCTGGAATAGTAGACATAGCGGCTGTGCCAAGCCCTATTAACTGGAATAGATGGATTTAGAAGGAATCTTCTTTTAGGGTTGGTCTCTAAAAGATATAGGGGCTTTCTGTCCCACTCATCCTTTAAAGATTATTTTTAAAAAGGGTTATGGATAGCCAATTATTGAGTAGCAAAGTAGATATGGGCAACTGGAAGTGTATATTTCAAAGGAGCAAGGTATAATAACAGCTGTTTGATCCCTTCCTATCCTATCCCATAAAAGTTGTCACTATCATTTATAAGGGTGGGGGAGAGAGGATAAGTTGGCTTGGTCAGCTTTTGATATGAACTGAAAATGTTAGTCTGTGGTGTTCTCCTTCCCCTATTGCCCTCAGACAGCAGTCAGGGCAGTAACTAAAGACAAGCAGCTGATCTGAATAATACAGTTTTTCTGCTTCTCTCTCCAGCCAGAGACACCATAGAGAGAAGTTCACACCCCCCTCCTTTATTTTTACTACTATACCACTGAGTCAGAGGATTTGTGGCAATGCTGGGAGTTTGAAAGAGCAGGAGTCTATGAAGAAGTTCCACCAAATTTCCCACTGACAGGGGAGCTGAAAGGCACATAGGTGTTAGGTCCTAACTTAAGCCTTGATTGCATGAAATAGCCCACTTGGGGTAGTAATACTGTGCCAGGTCCCTGTGCAGACAATTTTATTCTGCAGTAATATAGCAATTCTTTCCTCTTTATGAAGAATCTAGGGTTGTGGGGGAAGTTTTTGTACAGATCACTTCCAATTAAACCCCAATTACAAATCCCTTGCACATATTTCTTGGCAGAGGCAGATCTTCACTAGGAGAAAATTGCTAAATTCCAGAATCAGAGAGCTTAAAGATGGCATGAATCCCTTTCCCTATAGGACTGTCCCTTAGTAATTAGGTTTACAGCTTGACAACATTTGCTGAGATGAATGGAAAGGTTTTCATACTGAGTGGGACGGTCTTTAAAATGAATTGCACTTTTCCTTTAAGTATGAGTAATGTACTCATACTGGTGAGAAGTAAAAGGGACAAAAATGGAAAGATTAAAAAAATATCTTTCCTTAGGTACAAGATCTGATATAGAGACATTTGCTATATAGCCTGTGCTGAAAACCCTCTAGTGCTTTGGAGGGAGCATTCTGGCCTAGCTTACCTGCTGTGATTGAGGCAGAACAGGGTTGGTGCTGAGACAGCAAGAGAAAAGGATTTCCTCTGGCAGGTGTATTGACCCTGGCTAACAAGAAATGTCAAAGAGATGCTGGATTTGAAGAGGTTTGAGGAGACCTTGGTCCAGTGTACAGTCCTTCAGTCAGTTTATGTGAATCCAGTGTTGCATACCTTTGCAAAGCCCAAAGAGACAGCAGATTATGCTGTCAGCTGGGTTTGGGTTTCACAGTTCTTTGCTCAATATGTGAAGCTTTTGTGAGGGCCATTCAAGTTCAGCAGCCAAGCATGGAGCAATCCAGACACCATGTCCTCACATATTCAGGCACTCTTTACAAGCTGCAGTATTATAATACTCCATGAAGTACTACTCCGAGCCAAAGCTGGTTTCTCCTATACCTGCCAGAAGGTAAATCAGTGGCAGTGATTTTTACACCTAGACTTTTTCAGGCATTTTAAAGCCAGTTGGTAACTTACATGGTTACTTTCTTAGCAAGCAAAGTGCTTGTGAGGTATCTGCCTGGTGTGCTCTTGCTATCTGGCATTTAATCACCCTTTTCAATTTAACCAAAAAAGATAACTTCTCTTATGTCTAGTCTCTTCAGGAGGTGACTTATTTCCTGTGTAATTTCACTTCGTGTGCATGAAAAACAACTGTGCTGTTCATCTCCTCCTGCCTCCTCATTTTTAGCTCTAAGGTATAGAGCTTGGTACTGTTGCACATTATGCCAGAGGTCTATTAAGCAGCATACTGGTGCACCGATCTGGAAAAATGTAGCAGGCAATGATGCTGGCTGCATTCAGCACGAGCCTCGTAAATCCTGGGCACATTCTCTGCATCACTTCAGAGGTGCCCAGGTAAAAGAGAGGAGCTGTGCAATACCTGCATCATGCATGACTGATTGCCAGCACTGAAATGTTCCCTCGGAGTGCGCTGCTGCTCCTTTGCCACCTGTGCTCCAAGGGGCATGTCAGCAGGAGAGGCAGAGACAACGAAGGGAAAGAAGGGCACAGGGGACGTGCCCAGGTTATACCATCCGTATTCATTGGGGCACACTGTTTAGATGCTGCACGTCAGAGCAGCTCCCCGACTTCCCCAGCCTGGCTGTGGGATGGCAGCCAGACACGGAGTTAGGGAGTCATAACCAGTTCCTCACTCTGCTTCAACAAACGTGGACTCAGCAAAGCTGAAGCTCTGGCCCAGCGCCTTTGCTGAACACAGAGCCTGAGATGCTGGTGTATTTTTACCACTCCCATTCCCTCTCAAAGTCTGAGACCGGAACTTTTATGCAGAATTCATTCGCTGAGTTTTTAATTCTTTGCAGGCAAAACAGTGTGTCAGCAGGTATTGTCTTGCTCTCTGAAAAAAGTAATCATCTTCAGCAGTGCTTACAGTCAGAGGGTTTCCAGGGCTGACACCAAGCTCTGCAAAGTCAAAGGGGATGTTTGAAAAAAAGGGCTCTGGATTCAGTTCCAAAGCCTGTCAAACATTTTAAGTATGTCACATGGCAGTCCTCGGAAAGTATCACTGTCCCTGTATCATGGGCACACATGTTAATGTAAAGAGACAGAAGTTTTGCTAAAGGCTCCTACACAAAACGGTGGCAGTCGATGTTATGAGTGATAACCCGTGTTTGCCTGTGTCCTCCTTGGATCATGCACCTCTCAGGGTATCAGCACCTCAGCTCTCACTGGTGTGAGCTGGCACAGCATTTGTAAATAACTTCTCAGCTTCCATCTGTACGGGAGCTTCAAAGCAGTGCCTGTCTGCCGCTGGCAGTGAGCCCCCAGCCATGAAGCCATGCTGCCCACGCACCACTCTGGGATGTGGAGGAGCCCCGGGAGTGCAGGAGCTCAGCACCTGGTTTTACCTGAGAGCAGCATCAAACCTCATGGCCATGTGGGGAGACAGTGGTGGCATTTCCAGCCTGAGAGGGACAGTCAAGCTGGGACTACCCCCAGCAAGGAAAGCCTCCTGGGAGCTGGGGGCTCCGGCAGCCCTGGGTCATGGTCATGCTGGTCTCCCTCCAATACCAGCACGTGGGGAAAGAACCCCGGCTGTGGGGCCACCATGAGAGGCAGGGGGGACACGTGTGAGGGGAAGGCGTGGGAGGTCACAGCGCCTGGGCAGGTGTGGAGAAGGCGAGGGCAAGGCTGGAGCGCAATGGCTTGTGTCAAGGAGCACCTGTGGGTGGGCTGGGGGACCTCAAAGCCTCCTGGAGCCCCCACGGATCTCACAGCTCAGCTGCAGGGGTCTCCTCCAGGCTGTAAGCAGGTGGAGAGGGGAGCGCATCCCCTCTGGAAAGGGGAGTAATTAAGACATCAGGAGTTAATTTATTTGCTTTTGCCCTAAAAATGTTGCATTAGGAAGCTCTTGTTTTCTGCGGGGTTACAAAGGATAACAAATGGATGAAGAGGCCAGGGGACCGAGCTCTGGCAGATGAGGCGAGAGCCGTGCTGAGGAATACCTCATGTTAAACAAGCAGGATAATTATTCTGCTCTACTTAGCACCAGCTAGGCCTCATTCAGAGAATGGCATTCATTTTGGGGCACTGCATTTTGAAACAGACAGAGAAATTGGAGAGAGTTCAGAGGAGAGCAACAAAAATGATTTAAGAGTTAGTAAATAAGACCTCTGAGAAAAAGGTTACGAGAGCAGGGGCTGCTAAGTCTGGAGGAAAGAGGACTGAGGGGAAGCATTACTGTCTACAAATATGCAAAGGGCTGTTACGGAGAGGACGTAGACAATTATTCTCATTAGAGAACAAGGACAGAAAAAGAAGTAATGGGTTTCAGATGCAGCAAGGGGGAACTTAGATTAAATATTAGGTAAATGTTATAACTATTGGAAAACCTAGGCAATGGAACAAGTTTACAGTAAAGTTTTCAAATCACCTTTACCGGAGAAATACGTGGCTGGATGAAAGATTTGTCTATCAGGGCTAAGACTAAGGAAATACAGAACCCTTCTTCATTGCACAGAGGTGTTCCTGAGCCCCTCACAGGCAGACAACAAGGGTTCCTAATAAACAGAAAGTCAGTGGAAAATGAGGAGTTTGTGTATACACACATGAATGTGGATGTATATGAATACTGCTGAAATTAACACTATCCAACAAAAGAAATGCTATCAATAGTCACTGATAAGTAGCCCTTATTGTTATCCCATGTTTTGTCCCAAAACACTACACCTCCACATCAGGGTTTCTCCAACACTAAGGAAGTCATGACTGGTACATCAGTAAAACCATGTATACGTTTTTGGGTTCTCGTTCTACATTATTTTTCACACAGGAGGGGGAGCTTGGCAGGAAGCTCAAAGAGCTTGATTGACTATAATAATAATATGGAAGTGCCATGGATGGCCAACCATGCTACTGCCATGGATGCTACTGTGACAGCTCCATCATTACATCCCTCTGCCTAGTTCAGATATAACTGCACAGCTAAAAATATGTCCTTCCTACTCAATGGTTACCTTAACTGCAAGGCAGATATCAACAAAAGCACAAGTGGGAAACCACAGATGGTAATGGAAGCACTGAGTCACTCCTACTACTACCCGCAGTGTTAGAACACTGCAGAGCCTGAGAAATGCCACTTTCCTGCTATGAAAATAGAGTACATGCATAAATACACATATCTGAAACTCAAAATTACCTTAAATTTAGATTATCCTTACCATTTCTGTGAAGTCTTAAATGCTTTGAAAATCAGCACAAGCCACCACCGCCCTTTAGAACTTTAATAGCTATCAATACATTTGGTGAAATTTTTCTAGAACATCAATTTCACTTTTTGTTATTTAAAGAATATCCAACCCAAACCAAAAAGACTCCCACACTAGCTCAACTGTGAATCTTCAAAAGCTATTCTGATAATTTTAAAAATCTTGGACTAAATAATAGAATTAATGGTGATGTATCATTTAGCCTAGAGCAAGGGTTTATGCTGAAGTTATAAATCTATTCGAAACAGGAAAAAAAAATAGAAGCAGAGCTGTCATGAGCAAAGTGTTAGTCCAACTGTGAAACACAGAAAGGGGTGACAGTGTAGTCAAGTGCAAGCACAAACTACTTATTTGCTACTATACTGTAGTCATTGGGAAACACTCCTCTCCTTGCTGTAGGTCAGTGCTCTGGAGAGGTTATCATCACTGACCAAGCTCTTTGTAACATTTTTTGAGGCTATCGTAAAGGCAGGTAAGAAGCATGTGCTGATAAAGAACTGATTTGAAATGTCAGCCTTATGGAAGAAGGTGCCAGCACAGCTAGCTGGATTTTTTTTTTTTTCAAGTGTGAGAGGATTAAAACCTTCCTGGTCAGGAAGAAAACCCTGAGGAAAAGAAGCCAGAAGTCTGGCAGGGCTATGAACCTCATAGCCATAGCAATAATTTTGCAAATGACTAATAATAAGGAGTCAATAATCCAAAGGATGATCTCTGAAGTGAAGAGGACCAAATTACTTCGGGGAGAAAATCAATTACCTCCATTTGTGGCTGCACAGCCTACAATATGCAAATACCCAGAAGTTACTATAGTCTCAGAAACCAGAATCTCAACTTAAAAGAGAAAAATTCAAGGAATTTTACAAGAATCACTCAAAAAATACCATCTCAAATGAATGGATGCATATCTGCTTTACTGACACAGCTGCAATGTTATTCTAATATTCTTCATCACAAAGGCTGACAGCCGTCTAGAGATGTCAGTATCCATGAAAGAGATGCTGCGCTGCAGTGAAAGCAGAACGGGGTGACTGGGTCTGGAAGGCAGTACAGAAATCAAATTATCATCAAATATTGTGGGCAGATTTTAAACATCTTTCCTCTTGCTGAGTGGTGTCTTACTCCATAACTGGGTCACTGAAATTAATGGAACTACTTGCAAGTAAAACAGTACTCAATGTGCCCTAGAGCATCAGAGTCTGACCCACAGTACATATTCAAATGTCACCTTGTATTTTAATGCATCTCAGACTTGAGGGGTTTTAAAAAATATTATTATTAATTTAGAAATAGATTCCTTATTGGGATCAGACTCTTTTTTTCACTAGAAGCACAAATGTCTTTAGAGGAGATGTCTGAACATTTGGCCACTTGTTACTAAAAATCCCATTTCCATGCCTGTGTAATCCACATTCCCTGAAGGTTTTGAGAGCAAGGAGCTTATTGTTGATGAAAAGGGAGAAGTGAAGCCTAAGGGCTGCTTGGGAACTCCAGATGGATGGAGGCCTCCAAGGGGAGGGTGCATTCCTCGAGCATCTGCTGGTGAGCCAGGAAGAAGACTGTATGGGACAGACCTCATTTACATTGCAGTTAAGCATCGGGTTTAGGCGCGTCGGTTAAAACGCATTTAACCTTTGGATTTAAGGATAAAATACTATTATCCCTATTGGGGGATAACTGACAAAAGGACTGTGTCAATTGTGCTTGGAACGATGAGATTCCCTAATTACAAGCACCGCCTTTACGACCACACTAGGGAAACCTCTGAAAAGACTGGAAAAGAAATGAGACAAGAAAAGTTTCACCCAGAACAGCTTATTTAGCAGCAAGGATTTTTTCTCAGCCTCACCATATCCCTGGTATTTTCCAAAAAAGGGAACAGAATGGTGTCGCTTCTGAGATGCCGAAAAGAGCTGAAAGTACTTGGACTCAAGCCATGGAGAGAGCAACCCAACTGAGGGACATGGATAAGGACCTCCTAACCTTACTACATGATATGAGAGAAGGGACAGGCACTTCTCCCCGTGTTAAAAAATAAAAAGGAAAGCAAAGCAGTGAGACATCTTTGTGCCACACAGGTGAATTTCCCCAGTTCTGGCCAAAAATTCCTAGCCTTAATAGAGAAGATGCGAAAAGCATTTCCTAATTCCTTCATGACTTACATCTGTGAGAGACATAGTGGGGTTAAGACTTCACTTGGAGGAGAAAGTCTCACCTAATACCATTTCACTGTTCCTCAAGCTTATTCTGTGATCCCTTTTATAGCTGCTTTCATACCTGCTCTTCAGAAACATGTGGGGCTGATTAACACCATCAGAGAAAACTCCATGTAGTGTCTAAAGCTGCTGGGATAAGGCACTAACCTGGAGTTATTTAGATGTTATTTTAAAAGGTAACCCCTAAACACTGAATATAGACCTTATTAATACCTGTAGTACTTTGCTGAAAGCATGTGAGGTGTAAGAAGCTGCAAACTTGTCTGGTCCAAGGTCCACTGATGTATACATACTATGCAGCCACAGGCCATGAGACCAGATTGCCTCCAAGGATGGTTTAGGTCAGCCATGAAGTTCTGGGCATTCAGACACCCTCTCTTGCTGGAGTGTTGCTGCTGAGTTAATTTTCAATCCTGAATTAAACTGACACTGCACCAGCACAAGCATGAGAACTAAACCTTCACTGAGGGGACTCTTCTTTTTACATTGGGTGAAACGTACAGCTGAGTGGCCCTCAAAACAAACATTTGTGGCAAAACCCAGTCAGTCGTGGCTGAGAAAGAGAGGAAGAGAACTACTGTGCCTCAAGAACACTCTTCACTCTTACTCCTTTGGAGTGGCACTGAGTTATGAACACTTGCTAGCTATAGTATATGATGTGTATGTGGAAAATACGTGTATGAAAATAAATACTAACAGCAAAGCAATATGTACAGACTGCACACCACACTCCACTGGGTATTCCTTTGCTTAGGCTCATTAGTTACAAGAATTACCACAGAAATACATTGGTCTGCCTAATGCAGCAAGCTAAAAGAGCTGTCTAAGAAGGAGGTGCTATGAAATATTTACATATATTAATTCTCTGATGGCACTTATAGCATACATAGACCTTAGAAAAGTTTTGTTCTATCACCCATTTTGTACAAGTTGGCCACTGATCTGCAACTTGAAAATCATTATCCTTTCCATCAGCTTCTATTCTTTCTCTTACTGTCAACCCGAAAGTCCAGTCTGAGGCACCCACAATACTTATCCTTTTATAAGACAGATCTCATCAAAAATTCAGTTCACCAAATTTTTCTATTCAAGTAGCAGAGGGACTATGTATATATATATATACTTAAAGATAACATGGGAGTCTGTTGCCTTAGTAACAGGATCTTTCAGGCATTGTATTTAGTATTTACTCAGCACTGGAAATGTACACTGTATTGAAAAGAAATGCAGTATTTTTATTAGTCTACCCCTGTGTATATGCCCATCAGCAGCAAATTCACGCTGTGTAGTTTGACTTTCCATTTCTGAGTTACGTGAAACCTCTGAGAAGAGAGCATGCAGAAATGAAACCAGGGCACCTGGTGCAATGTATTTTTGTTACAAGTGTTTTGAGACAAAAAAAAACCTGTTGTGAGAGTTTAAAGCACTGCACTAAAGATATTCCTTGTCTCTCAATATCTCCAGCAGCAGGAAAGTATAAAAGCTTCTATTCCATGATTTCACATTCTACTGAAAAAATTCTACAGAAAATAGTTATGAGAGAGGATATTTGTACTGTGCCAGTTTCCACAACTGCATTAATGTGCAGTACAAATTAATAAGCACTGTTAAATTCTGGTTTACTTCACATTTGGGGGTGGGGGTGAGGGAACATACATTTAAAGTGCTATTTCAAAGCCTGCTTCAGCCTTGGAGAAGCAAGGCACCAGTTACAACTGTGTCAATTAAAATGCAGGAGAAATTAAGAGGAATAGATCCATTTAATTTTGGGACGAGTCAGGATGCCAAAAGGTTCATATCTCTTCTTGGTCAAATATACCACGGGATTTATCATCCTCCCAGCAAGACACCAGGGCTGCCTTCAGACGCTAAGCACAAACCCACCACTTCCAGCTGCCCAGTGCATCCTGCGGGGCTGCCTGGGGACAGAGTGCCACCTACTGCAGCACAGAGCCTTTCCTCCAGGGCTCTGCAGAGCCTGCCATCACCTTCTCCAAAACAACAGGCAAAAAAAAATCCACTTGGCTTTGATGGATTTTGTTTTAAGACCCAAGGACTGAAGCAGGCCCTTCCACTTGGCTGGCCAAAGCTGATGGGATCACTGTGTGCACCAGTGGTGCAAGAACACATGGTCCAGGACTTTAAAGTTCCAAATGTGCAGGGCTGATGCTGGAGAAGGTTTAACTGCATGAACTAACCCAGAGGTCTGTTCCTCAGACTGTGCATTACCACTTGCTCTTAGGGTAACCTGGCTATTGCACCAAAAAGAAATCCACTCACGGGCAGCTCTCTCTCATTATAATTTCAGACAGTGTAAAACACTTCTGTATTATGGCAGTTTAATATCTGATATTGCCTCTGGCACAGTGTTATATCATACCTTTACAGGATGATGGACTCCAGTCTAATATGGCTTTCCCTTCTTTAACTACAGATATCCTCTATCCATTTTACCATTCAGATGGAACAGAGCCTGCTCAGACAGACAAGCAGAATGTTATAGTCACATAGAATAACTTAAATGTAATTGCAGACAGAACATTTATTCTATATTTAAAAAGTAAAAGCTGGAAAATAGACATTCAAAATGCACAACAGTGGTAAGAGCAGATTGAAACAAACAGTTTGGCTGTTTGAACCACTAACAAATGCAGCCTTTTTCTTTCGTCATGAACAGTTTTATCCCCAATCCTTACATTCTCAGTTTTGTTTAGCACTAAATATTGTTGCATAGATGAGTTTGCAATGAACTTTTTAGTTAACTGCTGAAAAGGAGCCCCAAAGACTACCATCCCAGGCAGCATTACGGGACTGTGTGCTCCCTCCAGAAGGGCATGTGATTCACCACGTTCCATGTGTAGGGCTCTGCTGATGCTCTACGAGCTGGAAAAGCCAGTGATGCCACACAGCATGGGTGCAAGGGAGGCTGCAAAGCACCCAGCTGGATGGAGACCAGCAGCAGAAGGACCAGAGATGTTTCCCAACAGTAATCACTTCCTCCAAGTCAATCAAAATGTTTGTGTATAAAAAGAAAAATGCTTTTTCCCCCCACATTTCCACTGCCATTCTTCAGTATAGGATAGAGAAAGCTTCTAATTTCTGTCAAAAGTGGAGGGAAAAGAACACAGATAATACAGATTGTTTAAAAATGGCATAGAGATGGAAAGCTGATTTTCCAGTCAGGCCCTCCATGCATGATCTTATTATCACAGGCTGCAAACTATACTGCATTTTTCTTAGGACTGCCTTTTACAGGAAAACTCTGCTACTGTTTATCATACATTTGAGCTAAAATCTATCAATCTGCATTAAAAAAATAAAGATGAGTTCTGAGAACTGGGGAAAGGTTAGTAAAGTTTTTTGTCTACTAAACGTAAAAAAAAAAAAAGGCTTTTACTTTTCCTAGTCAGATTTTTGGGCCATGCAATTCAAAACTAAAATATATAAAAATCACATAGAAAGAAGCTTACCTGTAGAATTCTCACACACACACAGAAATCAGAAAGAAGAAACATAATGTCAGTAAACTACTAGCCCTCAGTGACTGTAGATAACAGTCAACTCAATGGTATTCTATGGGAGATCTGCTGCACAAAATCAAATCACCAAAGAAATTTAACTACTTGGGTCCCAAACACATCCCCTTGGAACTCTCTGTACATCCTATATTTTCTACATATTGAGCCAGAATGTGTAGTCCAGCTTCAAAAAACTGCCTATTAGTAACTGAGTCCATACCCAGCACAATACACAACTGTTGTTTTGCTTTAAATGAGTGTAATAGCAACAAGGATGCAGGCACAGATCTTTCAATTTGGATTATTCATTAACATCGAAATTGCAAAAGCTTTATTTGTAATTTTTGTTTTATTTTGCTGACATGCACACTGCAGGGTTTGCAGATGTATGGCAGTTGCCTAACTATATTCTTTAGGAGTCGCACATCAGTATGTTTCTGTATCTATCCTCCAGTTCTTCTGTCATGTCCAGCCACTTCTGAAGTGAAGGCATGGAAGATGGTTACTGCAGTAAACGGCAGACAGAGAAGGACAGGTAGTGTGTTGTGTTGTTCCTTGGATCCTTTTCAGCAAAGTGAGGGTAAAGTATTGATGTTGCATATGAACTGAATCTACATCTCCTTGTGAGAGAGGAGACAGTCACACTGAGAGTAAGCAGGTATGCAAAAAGAAAAAAAAGAGGCGTAAGTTTGTTGTTCCAGCAGCTGAAGCTGTCAAGGTCCTTAGGAAAGAGGAAATCTGAAAGAATCGACATCTGTCAGCTCTGCTCACTTTGGGCCTGACTGACAGCAAGAAAAGAGCCATTATACTGAGATGGAAAACATTTGGGGCTTCTCCAGAACATATGAAGAGATGCATTCTCCGTCCTAAAAATTCAGCAGAAATTAATATCCTTCTACTACATCTTTCTGAGATTGTGAAATCCCTCCCTCACAGTGCTGTTGAATTGCAATTATGGGCACTGTGGGAGCCCCTCAGCATGCCAACAGCCCCAGCGCCCTTTGTGCCATGTGCTACGAACAGAAAACAAAAAAAAAAAGCAGTCCTGCCCAATGAGACTGTTTGCACACAGTCAGAAATGTTTCTTAGAACCACGACATAAACATACTGTTGCATTTTTATCAGTATTTTGTATTTGGTAAAAATATTCTGAAGCTTAAGGGCTCAGTGCCCACAAATATGCTGGCACGCAGATTTCACATATCTTGTAAAGTCTACGACTGTGCTGGGGTATGCATAAGCAATAGCTGATTTTTCAAGCACTTGCATATCTGAGCAGAAGGACTGAGCCAAAAGCACAGCAATGAATTATTTGCTGCACGAAGGTATTGATGCAGTCCAACAGACCTACACACAGTGCAATCATTCAAGAAAGAGAGAGAAAGCTGGCATGGGACTTTTATTTTATTGTGATTGTACAGAAAGACTAATTTCTCCTTCTGTGGGTGGATCATTTTCCCTAGTAGTGCACACTTCTTCTGGAATGGCTCTAACTTTACAGTATCTGCTTCCAACAAACTTCTCTCCAGGCTAAACAGACACTTGCTACTCACACGACAGTGCACGGGGAGTGATGCTGAGAAAAGAAGACATTCTGTGGCTAACATCTTTGCTTGTCTTGTAAGAGTAATCTGACTAATGTCGGAATGATTCCGTCAATATTGTCAGAAATAGGTTTAAGAGCCCTCCAGGTATGTTGCAAGCCTTGGCACAGGCAACAAGTAATGTGAAGTGGATGCCAATTGACCAGAGGTTCTGGGAAGGTACAAAGCAACACTAAGGACCTTGACTTAGGCTCGTGACACAGTTTTCTTCTTCTGTGTTCTCAACATTTCTTTCCCTATTTTAGATGCACTAGAGTATGAAAGAAGCATGGTAGGATATGCTGTCAAGTGCTATTGGTTTCACATATTGCACTCAGAAATGAGTTTGTATAATGCTGGATGAGCTTGCTCGCATCTTAGGTGCATTTGAACTACATATCCATTAAACTGAAGTATGCTGGGTGTTTATACAATAATAGCAACTCTGGTTCCTGAAGGACAGCTATGTACTAAAAAGATCGTTAGGAAATGCCACTACCATTTTACCCAAACAGCAATTATAAATGAGGGCACTTCCATCCCATCAGATCTTTGCTGATCCTCTTTAATACAGATTCCTTTCCTTAAAATAATGGAGGAAGGCTGATGTTGTTTTGAGCTCTCTGGAATGGTGCTTGAGACATTTTGCTTGAAACTGTATTGGCCCTCCAGGCTTGTTATCTATTCCTGATTCACTGACTTTCTTTGTTCCTCTGCTTCACCCTGTGTAAAAAGGAATACATGCTCTAAACTATTATTTCTCCTGTATACTTGGATTAGAAATAATTTGGGACAGGGGCTAGGTTTTCTAGGAAAACAAGCACAGCATAGTTGCTCCTGAAATACCCCAACACTACTTTGAAGTGGTAACTGAAATAAATCTTCTGTGCCAGTCAAAAGATTCACTGTGAAGGCCCTAAAGTTCTTATCCAGTGCACAAATCCACTGAAGTACTGCAGGTGATACCTTCATGAAAAATACAAATGTAAAATAGATACTCTGATACTTCATCATCAGTACTCCACAAAAAAATAGAGGGAAGGGAAAAAGGAGAGGAGAGGAGAGGAGAGGAGAGGAGAGNAAAAGAAAAGAAAAGAAAAGAAAAGAAAAGAAAAGAAAAGAAAAGAAAAGAAAAGAAAAGAAAAGAAAAGAAAAGAAAAGAAAAGAAAAGAAAAGAAAAGAGGAGACTTTTCTCTGTCCACATATATTGCAAAACCTCTTCTTGTTTGCCTGGGGAGCTCACTGCTAAGGAAGCTACATTTGAGTGCATTCTTCTGTTTATCCTTTTGTTGTCATTTATAATAGACAAAATTGACAAGCCTGACTGACATCTGTATGGATTTCATATGCACAGCAACAATGTGAGCGAGAAAATGGCCTCTTGGGAGACTGCTGGGACTCCTGTTCATTATCATTATCACTGTCATGATTCGTGCAGATGATGAGACTCCCATCCAATACCACCCTCCTTGTGCTACAGCTTGCACTCCACAGCACCTTGTACAGCGAGGTGCTGCAAACACTCATGCGAGCAATCAGGTTTCCTGTCACCCCCCATGGGACCATTCTCCCTGCTTCCACACAGGACTCCCGAGCTGAGCAGAAGGGGGATGATGTGTTCCAGACATCAGCATGAATCCAAGCCACGAAACGATTCAGCCCCACTGACCCGGGCTGCTGTAGCTGGGGAGAATTCAGCCAATCTCACAGCTGCCATTTGGCCTTGCAACACCTTCCCACCTCACTATGGTGAAGAAGGAAGAGAAACTCTCAGCTGCCAGACTAGTAAGAGCCAAAATGCTTTGCCTCTTCAATAAAAAGTCTGTTTGGCTTTTTTATTAGTATTATTATTCATACCACAGAAATCTGTATCAGCATGCAAACCTACTGAAATTCAAATAGAGAAGTGGCAGAGACACCTGTGAAAATCTCATTTCTCTTTCAGACTGTTTTTCCTGGACATCTAGTGGGTTACATTATATTGGTATCACTGCAATTGTATTCATGAAAGGGGAAATAATAATTTCATTGTTAACCTCAAAATTATTTCATGAGGGTTCAGTGAAATGGATATGTTAAAGCAATTAAATAAACTGTAATGAAAAATGAGGCACCATTTTCATGACTTACGCCTTTACAAGACTTTGGATAACTATTGCAAAAGGTTAATATGCTTTATATGAATCTGCAGGTATCTGCCATACACTTCAAGCATTCTGGGGAAGCATTGCTGCATGGCAGAGACATCTGCTGGGAGCTCCTCGCACTCGTCTCACACCTCCTGGTTCAGCTCTCCGGAGCTGCAGATCCTGGGAGCATTCCCGAGCTGCTCCTGCTGCCTCTGCCTGGGGAGTGGGTCTCTGGCTAATGAAGAATTCAGCACACACCTGCCTGGCAATGGCCAGTCAGCCACTCAACGGGAGCCAGAAATCTTTAGGCTATATGCTGGAATTTAAATGGAAACTTTCGCATCTAAATTGAAGGTAATACTCCTCTTCCAGCTGTCTGACATTGAACTGTCTGTCAGAGGAAGGCAGGGCAGTGGTAAAATCCTTCCCTTTCCCAGTCAAATACAGCAGGGAAGATCAGTGTTTTAATTAGGGAAAGGAACGATCCATGACCTCTGTAATTTTGACAATGTGATCACACTAAGGCTAAGAGCCTATTATTACCTAAGCTAAAAACTGAAAATGAGGTTTCAAATTTAGTCATCTCCTAAATTCTTAGCACCAATCACCTCCCTTCTCAGAGACACCTTGACTCCACTCTCCACCTATGAAGGGGATCCAAATCCCTCTCTCCCTTCCTCCTTCACGCTGGGAAAGCACAGTTTGATCATACTGGGTTGCAGGGATCATAGTGTGCTTTGACCATATCGCAGCACCCTGTGTTTCAGTTTTAGACAGTGGCTTTGAGATCATTGAGAGGGTGCAGAAAGCACTCACTGGGTAAACCCTAGGACGAGGAAGTCCAGTTTTGTACAACAGTAGGAAAGAGGATGTTTTGCAAACTCAATTCCCTTTTCTCCAAGTGTGAGGATATAGCTGATGCAAAGCATCCTACAAATGAAAACAAGCTGTATTTGATTCCACGCACACCGCCTGCTTGAACTGTGTTTAGCACATCACAGGTCTACGGTTTGAGCAATACTCCCCAGTGTAGTAGGATTTTTCCTGCAGACACCAGTTCACATCTGATGGGAGACCGTTTTAAAACCAGCCTCTGCTCTTACATTGTAAGAACAACTCTCTCCCTGAAGCTACTTGCAGACAAAAACATGTTTACCTCCACCTATCAAAGCACCAGGGGAAAAGAACAGCCCCTTGAAGGAAATTAATCCCTGAAAACCGTTTGAAATGTTATAAACAGCTTAGCACCAGAGTGAACAGATGCACTAAGGAGGATAAACAAGCATTTGGCCGAGACCCTCGGAGGGAGGTATCTGTGCTGAGGGCCCCGTGGGTGGTGGCCAAGGGCCAGTTGATGTGGCACAGCCAGCACAGCACAGGTATCCAAGCCAGCAGACAGCAGAGGCTGCTCAGGACTGGCAGCCCGTGCCACTGCAGCACCTCGCTCAACCTCACTCAGCTGCATCCAGGGAAGCTTCATCACAAAAATGATGGGTTTTTGCACTGGAGTTGTACGGGTCTGAACTTGCACTGCCCACCCTCAGGAGAGGATGCTCAACATGGCTGTGTGTGCCTTGCCTGCTGATACAGGGAAGTGGATAAAGCACAATGTTTCAGGAAAAAAAAGACCAGCCTTCCAGTGTCTGCCCCTAACCACATTTATGCTTTCCCCATGAGGCACTCTGTAGGGCAGGGGATACCCACAGCTTTCCCCTCCCAGTCAAATGAGCCTCCCTGTCTATTGACTAATGAATATTCTGTGCAAATTCAAGCCATTTTCTGCAGAAACACTGAACGTTCCCTTTTGCTCCTGAACAACACACTCCTGGCTATAGCACTCCCTCAGACAACAGAAGAAAATAGAAACAGGTCTTGCTCTCATGAATGAGAGCTCTGTGAGGGTGGGTAAAAGAAGCTGATACAGAAGACACTGTGGTAATGCCCAAGAACACAAGGTCAAACTCACTAGGATCAGTTCTGCCAATTGTGCAGATGCAAGAGACGTCTGGCATCTCTCTGCAGAGTCCAGAAGTATCCATGAGCAGGTCCTAACACGTCATGGAGAAGATGTGGGGGGAAAAAATATTAGGCACTTCTGGACTTCATCTAAGCATAGGTACTGGAGACCTAATGTTGCCTTCAAGGGACTACAGAGTAAAAGTGGTGGATTGAGCCTTCAGACTACACAAAAGCCCCAAACAGATACAGGGAAGTCAGTGGCTTCTGAAGAAGTTTCTGGCATGAAATAGCTTTGCTGCAGGGCAGAAAGCCTGCTGAGATGGTCTCCTTGATTTGACTCCCAGGCAGGTGGCCTGAGCTGTGTAATCCTGCAGGGAAGAGTCAGGCCTCCAGGGAGTCAGTCAGGTGGGGAGGCCTTGACTGATGTGCTGAATTCATTAAGCAGCTTTGCTTTGGAGAAAATAGAATGGAAACTCTACAGGAAAGGGCATTTGAGTTCTGTCCTTCAGTTGGTATCAAGTGATCCCAGCGTCTTTCAGAGGTTTAACCTCAAAGCCAAAAGCAAAGCCTGGCCTAAGACTTAGAAAAGGAAGGAATCTCTGAAATTAGGTTTTGTATTAGTATTTTTTAAAAAAACATCCCTACATATCTGCACTCTGCAGCGTGATATTTCAGATGGTCCCTGTGTATTAAAAAATGTTGCTATTAAATATCAAAATTATGAGCAAAATCCAGTTTGATTGTATGCCCTGTTTATATTAAACCTTTTTTTTATTGCTCACCATCCACACAGAATTGCACAAAACACAAAATACCTGCTCATGAGCTATATGGGCAAAGAAATACTGTAAGCAATGACTAAAAGTTGCCCCCCATTTAAGAATCAGCACAATTACAATGGTCCACTTCAAGAAGCATGATTAAAGTATCCAACTCTTACATGTGGAAAAGAAATTAGTTATTTACATAATTAGAAAACAGTCAGATCATAAATCATTAAGGAGGCTGAATGACTTAACTTTCTCTTCTCTTAACCAAGGAGTTTCCACTTTCTCATGTCAAGAATGAAGCACATCACTACAACTATGCTAACCATAAGTGGAGGATGCCCACATTTTATATTAAGTTAAAGTGGTGCTGCGGGTTTTTTGTACACGGAAGAAGCTTTTAAGAAGCTTCTGGGAATTAATTTTGGGCTACGTGTTTTTCCGTCACTTAGGAGAAACAGAGGTGTTAGAGGAGGTAACT
The DNA here is from genome assembly GCA_013396655.1 of Campylorhamphus procurvoides. Classification (NCBI taxonomy): domain Eukaryota; kingdom Metazoa; phylum Chordata; class Aves; order Passeriformes; family Dendrocolaptidae; genus Campylorhamphus; species Campylorhamphus procurvoides. The sequence continues at coordinate 105,705 of WBMV01007224.1, forward strand.
GCAATAGAACTTAATCTAACTTTTCTTCCACTGTGCTGTTTGCTAACAGCTATTCACTTATGAATATTTTCTAACAAAAAGCACCTAACTTAAACTACATTAAGAAAACAACTAAGTTTTGCCTGGAACAGAAACCTGATCTGGAAAAGCCTGAAAATTCATTACTGCTTATGAGAGCAGAGCATAGGAGAGAGACAGCTGACAAGAAGAAAACCTACATTGTATTTGTTGGAGTGATTACCACTTCTGCTCCTCCAGGATGCATTTGAGGGGCAGGTTTCACCTGCATTCTCCTTACTTATCTAAATGCCATGTGGGTAAGAAGGAAATCTGCCCTCACCATTGAGACAAAGAGATAAAAACTGCCATGGCTATCTCACTGTTGACCCATTGCATGTGGGCTAATTAGCATAGGAAACAATCATTTAACCAATAGGAGGTAGAATATTAATTAAAAAGAGAACTAGGTAACTTGTAGCCAATGAACTGTGATTTCTTTGTTTGCTAAAATGTTTGTATAATGTTTTGAGAATCAGTGTGTATGATATGTGGAAAACTTCCACGTTGACCCCTACGCAGAGTAAAGAACGTCTCCTTTCTAAACTTGACTCTCGTCCACATTTAGAGAGTCCCTAAACTGGCAACAGGAGCAGATGAAACACGAGGGCTCTGCCACATCTTAAGGTGTTGGATCAAAATCCCTTCCCAGCTCCCAGGACAGGCTCTGGGATTAAGGGTCAGGTCCCTGAGCAGGGTTCCCTTGTCCACACACACACCTGTTGGTGCTTTTCCATATCCCCCCCAGTGTCTGCACCTGAGCCGACAGGGCAGGTCCCCAACCCGCCTCAGCTCTGAAACAGGAATGTCAGCGTGGGAAGATGACTGGGGCTAAAAAGATAACGGCACGAAAACCATAGGGGAAAATAAGTTTGCTACTCTGTGGATGGAGCACAGCCAGCAAACCCAACCTCTCACACACAACTCGGACTAAAGGGTGACTAAACGGAGCATGGAGCGGAGTGGAGACACCTCGGCCAGGCTCTGTCCAAACCCTTGCAGAGGAGGGAATTTTCGAGCTGATACGTTGGGCAGCCGCTGAAAACCAAGGGAATTATAGGAAGATTTTCTGCTGCTGGATCAGCGACCGTGGTGAAATCCTTCTCCTTGGACTGAGGCACATCGCCATGCCAAGGGTGGGGCTGAGACATCACCCCCACGGTACAGCCACTCCTCGCCCCGCGAGATGCATGGGTGGAGTCACTCAGGCTCCACCTAAACGTAAAGAAATAGTATAAAAGTAAGCTAAGGATAGGGAGAAGTCAGGGAAGGGCCACCATAGCTTATGGGATCAGTGGATGGGCTGAAGGTGCCTTGTCCCTCACGGGGGCACCTGTTGGGGAAGAAGCGTGTCGGCTGACTGAGGATCCTGGCCTGGTTCCTGCTCGGGATCAGAGCTCTCTGTGTATTGCACTGAATGAGCACATGGCTCTGAACACCTTTCTGCAGCCCGGTCCTGGGGCGGGCACTCCTCGAACCCTAACCTGCCACAGTCCTATGAACACAGAGTTATTCTGTGCACTGTCCCTGTGGGCGCTGTGAGGGTGCTGGCAGTGGGTGTGCAGGCCCGGGACACTCCATTGCGAGCGCTTCGAAGGGTCTCTATGCCTGGCCGGGCACGGGGGGCTTACAGACCGAGCAAACACCCCCATCGGCAGTCAGTGACACCATAACAACTGCTTTAATTGTGCTTATTTAATTGAGCCGCCGCGCTCACTCCGCGGTCTCTGCTGCCGCTCGCCGGCCGGAGGCCGCAGGGACAACATGGCGCCGAGGTGGGCGCGGAACTACTGCTCCCGTGAGCCTTCGCGCCCGCCCCGCCCTGCCACGCGCATGCGCCATCCCCCCACCGCAATGGGTGGTGGTGGCGCCGCTCCCGCCCACTGGCCGGCACCCGCCGGAAGCGGACGCGGCGCGGTGCCGCTGGGAGTTGTGGTTTGCAGAGCCGGATGTAGAACGGCGTGGGGCGGTGCGCGTACTACCGTTCCCGGCGTGCCCCGCGCGGGGCGGAAGGAGCCGTCAGCAGGCAGGCAGCCAGCCATGGCGGGGCAGATGGCCGTGCTGGGTGAGGGACCGGCGCCGGTTCTGGGGGTTCGGTGGAGCTCCCGCGGCTCTCTCTGCCGGCGGTGCCGCCCCGGGCTGCCGCTCCGGCGGGGCACCGTGTTTCCGTGCGCGTTGCGTTCCGTTCCGTTCCGTTCCGTTGTGGGCAGTTCTGGGCTCCTCGGTGCAGGAGGGACGTGGGGCGGGCCCAGCGCAGGGTGGCACAGTGGCGAAGGGGCTGGAGCGTTTGTCTTACGAGGAAAGGCTGTGGGAGCTGGGGCTGTTCGGCCTCGAGAAGAGGCGACCCCATCAGTGTCTGTGAGTGCCTGCAGGGAGGGGTCAGGGGGCGGATCAGGCTCTGCTGGGGGGCCCAGCAATGGGACAGGGGCAAAAACTGATGTGTGGGAAGTTCCACCCGAACAGAGTAAGAACTTCGTTGCTGCCCGGTGTCTGCACACTGGGACGGGTCACCATGAGCTCTGGGATGGCCCCACCTGAGCAGATGGCCCGCTGTGGTCCCTTCCAACCGGAGCCGTTCTGGGACACCCTGAAAGGCAAAATGCTCAGTGGTGCATTGCTCAGAAATGCCTTGGACAGCTCACAGCCCAAACCAGACTAGGGCTTTCTGAGGGGCCTGTTTGAAGCACAGCTGTGACAGCCCTTCCCTACTGGGAAGAAAAAGAGCTCAGCCATGCTTTGAAATTTTATCCTGTTTACGTTTCTTCTACAAACTTTGTTGGTGCTTTTTACTTCCCCCTCCCCTGAGACATTACTGTATGCCAGACTTTTGGGTTTCCTGCTGTGCCTGACAGTTATAAGTAAAATTAAAGCAAAACCAATCAAACAGCAAACTGCTCTGCACTTAAACTAGTCTAACCGTTGATTTCAAGGGATAGAAAAGTTGCTTTTTCGGAGCTATGGCTGGAACAGAATGAGTTAGCATGGTTTTGGGTCTCATTGCTTTCAGACTTCAGAGAAGTTGGAGGAGGTGTTTGAATCGGGAGTTTGTTGTTTCACTGTGATTTTGTGCAGCCCCATTAACTCTGTGTCCTTCTGGGGTCATTCATAGGCACTCCCCCTAGATTAGCCTTGTTATTGAAATAACTTGTAGAGAGAAAAAGAATTACTGCAGTGTGGTGATATTTTGGGGTTTGCCATCTCTCTTGGGCTTTCTTTTTTTAATCAGTTTAGTATTTAATGCCTGAGATTTTTGACAGTCACTCTCTGTTGAATTAAGAGACCTGAATTTGCTGGCGACCTTTGAAGAAAGCCCAAACTAATTAGGGAGTTAAACAGGCTCCAGTGTGTAAAGTAAAACTGCAGGAGGTGCAGTGTATGACACTGTGTCGTTTGTGCTGACTTACAGGTTCGCAGCAGTAAATCCTCTAACCCCGTTTTTCACAACTCTGTTTCAGGCTCTGCTGTCCTGACTCTCCTGTTAGCCAGCTACCTGGCACAGCAGTATTTGCCCATGCCCACACCCAGAGTCCTTGGGATTGACCTTGGCACAACTTACTGCTCTGTTGCTGTCTTCCTGCCTGGAGTAGGGGAGGTGAAGGTCATTGCAGATGAGAATGGGCACAACAGCATCCCCAGTGTAGTCTCCTTCACAGACAGAGGCGTGTATGTGGGATATGATGCCCTGGAACTGGCTGATGCCAATCCTCAGAACACCATATATGACGCCAAGAGATTCATTGGGAAAATCTTCACTTCAGAAGAACTGAAAAGTGAAAGCAGCAGATATCCCTTTAAGGTAAGCAGCCATCATCCTCAATTCCCTCCAGGCAGTGAGCTGTAGGACACAGTCCAGGCTGGGGGATGAACCAAAAGCATCCCTGCTGAGAAGGACCTGGGCGTGCTGGTGGGTGAGAGGCGGGATATGCCCTGGCCATGTGCACTGGGAGCCCAGAGACTCCTCATGTCCTGGGCTGCATCCAAAGCAGTGTGGGCAGCACGGCAGGGAGGGGATTCTGCCCCTCTGCTCTGCTCTGCTGAGACCCCACCTGCAGTGCTGCCCCCAGCTCTGGGGTCCCAGCACAGGGAGGACATGGACCTGTTGGAGCGGGTCCAGAGGAGATCACCGAGTTGATGAGAGGGCAGGAGCACCTTTGCTATGAGGAAAAGCTGAGATAATTGAGATTGTTCAGTCTGGATAAGAGAAGGCTTTGGGGTGACCTAATTGTGGCCTTCCAGTACCTGAAAGGAGCCTAAAGGAGAGATGGAGAGAGACTTTTTCCGAGAGCATGTGGTGACAGGACAAGGGGAAATAGCTTCACACTAAAAGAGGGCAGGTTTACATTAGATATTAGGAAAAAATTCTTTTCTCTGAGGGTGGTGAGGCACTGGAACAGGTTGCCCAGAGTAGCTGTGGATGTGTGACTCCTGGAAGCGTTCAAGACCAGGTTGGATGGAGCTTTAAGCAACCTGATCCAGTGGAACGTGTCTCTGCCCATGGCAGGGGGATTGAACTAGATGGTCTTTAAGGTCCCTCCCAACCCGACTGACACTTGAAATTTGTATGGGTCAGACCTTGAGATATTTGGCTAAATCTGATATAATAGGAATCCAGAGAGGGGAAGGAAACGGTTGTGGAAGTCATGTACCTCTGCATGAGAGCTGATAGTGATTTTCCTGAGGATCTTGTTTTTTCCTGCAGGGAGATGTGTTTCTGGGTAACACTCCAACCACTTCTCTGAAATGATAAATTTCAACTTGAAATTCTAACTGCTTTGCTGAAACTTCACTTCTTCCCTGAAATTCTAAAAAAATAAACACAAAAAAGGCCAAAACAAACCAAAACTTAAAAAAGTTTAAAAGGCATACCTTCTCTGTCCCAGTGCATTTTTTCCTTCAGCAATTTTCTACTACTTACTTGACCAGCAGCAGATCTTGAAAGCTGCCTTTTATTTAAAAAAAAAAGAAAAAGTATTGCATTACTTGCAAGACAAATTTTCATGTACTGCAAGTAGTCTTTGAAGTCTTGTTAATTCTTGAATAATGTTAAGAGAAGGTGTTCCAGTACCAAGCTGTTTGCTTCCTTTCAAAAAGAAGAGCCAGTGGGAAGCTTTATCAGTAGGGTAACCTAATGATTAAAAAACATCACTTCTGTCTTTGTGCTGTTAAAGTTGATTACACAGTTGGTAGGGCTTGACTTCTTTTAATGTGTCTTACACAGTGTGTGTCACTTGTTTGGATATACTTTGATGCCCTAAGTGGCATGTTCTGCATAATTCTCCTAATCAAGGATTTAAAGTGATATAGGAAGCAGCAAAAGCACATTTATATTTTTGCAGATTAAAGACACTATATGCCAATAAAACCTGGTGGGTGCAGGGTGGGAAAAAGGCTTCTCACTTTTGGCATGTGTTGCTTTATCCTTCTAGATTTTCAACAACAATGGATTAGCTGAATTTTTTGTGACAACTAATGAAATCTTTCACGTCACTCCAGAGCAGATTGGCTCTCAGCTGCTGCTGAAACTGAAGACAATGGCAGAAGCCAACCTTGGCATGCCCATTTCCAAGGCAGTCATGTCTGTGCCTGCAGAGTTTGATGAAAGGCAACGGAACTCTACCATTAAGGCAGCTAACCTTGCAGGTGATGTCTCTGTATTCCAGTGTTCTTCTAGGAAACCTTAGGTCTGTTTCACTGACAGCAAGGTCTTTGGGGGGGATATAGGAACAGTGAGTCAGTGATAAGAGAAGGTTAGGATGGATTCATTGTGAGGAACAGCAGAGAAAATGAGTCCTGACAGGTGCAGCTGACTAATGCAGACATAGAGGGCTGGAAGAAGTAAGTTTTACTTTGGGGAAAATAGACTTTTTGGTAATATCCAAGTAGGAAGACTATATGAAACACTCTAAGACGATAATATAAACAGAAACAGAAGGTATAAGTTAAGGCTCCTTAGCAAGGTTTGTCTGGAAGAAATGTGCTTGGGCAAATTGTGGTTCATGACTTCATGGTGATGCTGAATCGGTATTGCTATAGGATTAAATAAGGAAAGAGTATATTGGGTATTACTGCTTAGAAAGCTACTTCCTTTACATTTGACATTTTACTTGAGTCTTGTTAAAAACCCCAGAATAATAGCAAATGTTATTTTGATGTGAGAACTGCAGTTTTCTGAAGTGTACCTGACTGTTACTTCTTGTTTCTGCTCTTTGTAGGGCTGCATGTTTTGCGAGTTATCAATGAGCCCACAGCTGCAGCTATGGCTTATGGACTCCACAAAGTTGATGTGTTTAATGTTCTGGTGGTGGATTTGGGTGGAGGAACTTTAGATGTGTCTCTGTTGAACAAGATGGGAGGGATGTTCTACACACGAGCCATGGCAGGTGAGAAATATGCTTTCATTTTTAAGGAGCGGGAGGAAAGGTGCACGTGAAGTTGTCAGGGGCTTTTTAAGACCTACCAACCATGTCACAAATTGCTGCCCCAATGCATTTTCTGCTGCTTTTCATGCAGAATTAGGTTTGTGACTGGTTTCAGCAAGTAAGTTCACAGAGTCACAAGTTTTGGGTGACTCAAAGGGGTAAGTTGTGGTTTTGTTCTGTCCATGGCTGTTAACTTTCGTACCCCCTCTAGTAAAGTGTTAGTGCATATTACAGTTACTTCAACTGCGCTTTTGCAGGGCAAAAGATTTTACAAATCTTTGTTACCTTTGTCCAAACTGGGAATACTTGGCAAATAATTGACCAGGGCTGTCGAGCATCCTTGCCTTATGTCTGGTGCCAGCTCAGCTGAGCAAGCTTTGGGAATGTGCATGCCCAGAAGTAAGTTTTGTGATTCCTGTATGCCAGGATGATTCATCACTCAGCACAGAGGCAAGTGGCAGCAATGTTTAGTCAGGCTGTAGTGAATACACAAGTGCCTTTCAGATGACCTGGGTGCAGACAGGTCTGAGGTGCAGTGCCAACTATCTGCCTTGCCCTTGGTGAGCAAGTTTTGATGTGAGCTGCTGCTCCTTGGTCTGGTAAGAGCAGAACAGCAAGGAAGATTCAGCAGCTTCATTCTGATTTACTTAGACAGATGTCTGCTGAATGAATTCCTGTTTTCAGTCAAAGCAATCCAGTGCAAATTATTATGTTACACATTTTTTGGTGGACAGCAGTTTTCCCCAGCTCTGTGAGCTCATGCACTGTGCTTATGCTCCTGTGATTGTTCTGGCCTTGAGCACCATCTCTCAGTAAAAGAAGATGCCTGCTGCTTTTGGAAGCTGCAGTCTGATGCCTTCTATTCTCATCTTTCAGGTAACAACAAACTTGGAGGACAGGATTTCAATCAGAGGTTGATGCTGTATTTGTATGATCATCTCCATCAAACATATGGTTCTCTGCCAACACGGAAAGAAGAGATACACCACCTTAGACAGGCTGTGGAAGCAGTGAAATTAAATCTGACTGTTCATGAGGCAGCTACACTAAGTGTGGTGTTGACTCTGCCGGAAAACAAGCTTACAAAAGCACTTCCAAAAAGTCAAGTGAAAACAAACAGTGCACTGAAAGGCAAACCTTCACAAAAAACAAAAGACCTGAACAGTCTTGGAAACACTTCAGAAGGAGAGAATGACTTTGTTGAAGTTGTGTTTGAAATGGAAATCTCTCGGAAGCTGTTTGAGATGCTAAATGAGGACCTTTTTGAGAAGATTCTTGTGCCTATTGAACAAGTGTTGCAGGATGGCCACGTACACAAAGAAGAAGTGGATGAAATTGTGTTAGTTGGTGGCTCCACAAGGATTCCCCAAATACGTAAAGTTATTCGGGACTTCTTTGGAAAGGAACCCAACACCTCTGTAGATCCTGACCTGGCAGTTGTGACGGGCGTAGCCATCCAAGCAGGAATTGTTGCTGGGTCCTGGCCTGTTCAAGTCAGTGCTATAGAAATCCCTAATAAGAATTTACAGAAGACTAATTTTAACTGAAAAGAAATACTTCCCAATTGCATTCCTGCTCTCCAAAAGTGTGCTCTGAAGGTGCATACTTGTCTGACTGGCAGTGGAGCCTAATCTTAACTGTATTCTATTCCATTTTTATCTGTTCCAGTGAGGTGTTCCTGGACACCTACCTGTGTTAAAGCTTGATGTTATTTTAAAGGTACAAACGAGTTCTGAAGTGTGCTGTATTTACTTGGAGATTGGATATTGGATGAAAATGCTAGTGATGACACACCCACATTTTCTTGCTAAATTTTATTAGCAAATCCTGGAGCAGTGTGGGTTTAAAGTATAAAGGGAGTGTGACCAAAGGTTTGAGATAATGTGGTCCTGTAGCTATTCCCAGGTCCAATATATTTACTTTAACTGTGAAGTAGTGTTAACGCACAGAGCACTGGCAGTGCTCAGCTTACATGTATTTATTAGATTGAGCCATTTGAGCATTTAAGCACCTTTCTAAAAGGCATGTTGCAGCTTGAATGAGACTTAGGCATTCACTTGATTCTTCTGCTGTTCATAACAGCATAATGGTATTGCTGAAGCTCTATGGAAAACTGTCTCATGTTTCAGGAAAATTTACTGAAATCGTAGCTCTGGCCAGTGTGGTTGGTTTGTCTCCAAGGGCTTAATTCCTGATCTGGCTGTGTGGGTTAACACGCAGGTGCTGCTGTTCTACCACTGATGTTCTCTGCAGAGAACAAGGGTGTATTGCCAAATATTTGTACCTCCCCTGCCTTATTTTAAAACTGTGGTAATTTTATGTATCTTAAAAGCCACACTTGTCTGTCTTCCCTGGAATTTGACCTACACGAATTTCACTGTTGCTCATCTGCAAGTGTGATGTCTTTCCCCTGAAGGACCCCAAGTCATGCTGCCCTCAGGGAGAAAGTGTAGGACAGAAGGGATGGTCTGGAGGAAGTCTAGTTCCTGTAATCCTGGTAAATGAAAGTTGACTCAACTCCTTCGTACTTTTTAGCTCATAACTCAGTTTTTTTAAGTTTTGTCATATCCCCACTCTATACCTAACAGAGGTTGTAGCTGTCCTATTGGGAAGGAAATAGTATGTGTAACTCTGTATTTGAGGTGGCACTTCTTAGGACTTTGTTTGAGGCTAATAATTTGCTATCCAGCTATCATGAAAATGCATGAGGAGAAAAAAATTACTGATCTGAAAAAAACCCCTAATTGGTGATGGTTCTGCTCTCTTTGGAGGGATACTTAAAGGCCAGTTGAATTCTTTTAGCTGTGTAGAACTTTACAATAAAAACATGTCACTCAGCTCAGAGTGCCTGCAACATCCATCAGCCCAGTCTTCATCAGGTAAGTTCCAGTAACAGGTGGTTCTAAGGGTTTTCTTGTCTTCTCCAGAAAAATTTTGTTTGTATTAACCTTGCCAAGAGAAAGTGTGGGGCTCAGATTTATTGTTTTAACCTATGACTGTATTAAAATAGGCTTATTACTCTCCTGGCAGTAGACCTGATTTATGGCACTGCCATAAATCAGTTGTGCTGATTCAGCTGTTTGCATAGCTATTGTCTAAAAGTATCTTTGAAGTAATCCAATTAAAAACCTCTTAAATTGAATCACAGCTGCACACAGCATTCCATCAGCATTGTTTAACTTGACAGAGGATTCCCGAAATACTGCTAACATCTGTTTAATTTCCCTGAGTTGAAAGCCAAAGTGATGGTTTTGGTTTTTTTTTAATTTGAGGATTCTTTTTCCCTTTGTGCCTCTTTGAAAGTGACCCCACCTAAGTCTGTGTGGAACTTCCAGTAGCTAAAATCCCTGTGGTGAAAGAAGTGCCTCTCCAGTGAAACCATGGATGAATGCCAGTATGCAGTACAGTCCTCAGCTGCTGTTTGGGGCCTTTGCTTTGCACATATAAATGTGTGTGTTCAACACATATTCCAGTGTCTTTAGAATCATTGTGACCTTTCCTTCTCCCCTGCTGTGAATTCATCTCAAAACCTGCTGGAGTTACAGCAGGGTTTCAGTCTTCATGTCTTTAATGCACTGTGTAAAACAAGCAGACCTGTGTGAAAACAGAACCACATCACAGTGAAGTAAAAGGATTAAAAGCTTTTTGTGGTTTTGGGGCAAGTTGTCCCAAGCAGTGTGAGAGTGACTTTAAACTGCTAACTCGCAAGGCAAGTAAATGAAGTACTTTCTTTTGTTTCAATATTCCTTCGTTCTGGAGGAGTTAAATTTCCTTCAGCATTAATCTGGGAATTGGAAGGGAAGGGTGAGTTGTTTACTTGTAAAAAAATTCACAAAAGGGTATTTATTCAGATTTCTATACAGGCTGGGTTTTTTAGTAGAGAAATTACTGTACATTGGATCTCTCACAATGCATCCTTATTTATTAAATAACTTTTCTGAATTCTGCAAATTATTTATTTTGTAGCTTTTAATACTGTATTTTGGCACAAAGCATTGAATTTTAAAGATGAGTCCACTTACCAAATGCCTCTCTAAACAAATTGTTATTTGAAAGCTGAAATCTTTCTATAATCCTTGAAATCTATGGTTGCCTGTGGTGTTAGGTGTATAACAAACTTCTCTAGCTAAAGCTTGTTTTGCAAGTTGAGATTCTGAAAGTATTGAGGCCTCAACAGTTCCTGAATTGTTTCCCAGTGCAGATGATGAAATGCATTTTATAAATAACATTTTAGAATGTTTTTAATAAAAGCAATTTCTATCGCTTGGACATGTCTTCTTTCACTTTCTCAAATTCTCTGTCTTCTTCAAATTCCTTTGAAGGGTAAAGGAAGAGGTTGTTTCAGCTGTGAGATGGTTTTTACAGCTGTGCCATCTTGGGAAATGTAAGGTCTGGAGAGCCTGAACAGTCATAGTGTTTCATATGTGAATGCTTCAGAACTGGCAAAAAGCAGGAATGTGTGTGTTCCTGTGAGGGAAAGGAGGGGTTTCCCCTCAACTTCGTTCCAGTTTCTTCTGTGATAGCAACAAGCAGGGCTAAGGAAAGCAGGACCTGGGAAGGTGGTGGGATTTTTGAATGCTGTGGGGAAGTTGAAGCAGAGTGTAAGCAAGTTTTCTCTGAAAACTGGAGTCATGATGCCCTTCTGAGCCTCATTCTCCCTTCTCACAGATCTGCTCTGCTCCCTTGGCTATCCCACCCTGCCTTTCCCTAACCCAAGCAACCTGGCTGGAAAAGCAGTCCAAGAGTAGCTCCTCGAGGAGATGAACAGTTGGGTCGCTCAGCCTGTCTGCAGCCAAGTGAAGGTCACCTGCCCAGGCAGAACAGCCCCAAGCACCTTCTCAGGACTCTCAACAGGTGCTGGCCCTGGGGGGCAGAGCCTTTCTCGGATGGTGGGTGCTTGTGAGTGGTGTCTCAGGACAAGTCTTGGGGCCTGGTCCCTAAATACCCTGGAGGCTTAGGGGAATGCCTGTTTGGAAGAGGAAGGGCAGGAGGGGTGAGGTGTGTGATGAGCTGGCCAGGAGGGCTGTGTGGTTTTGTGCTGACAAGGGAGTTGGCTGGTGCTGTGATGTTTTGGCAGGTTGGGTACTACAAAGCCTGAGTTCTTACTGAGCTCATCCAGGTGGTCCTTTTTTGTTTCTTAGGAGTGCTTCTGACATCAGGGGTGTGAGATGAGGAGAGGCTGCAAACCTTGGGTGACTTGCTTAATGCAAAACTGCCTTTCCCTGCCTGCCCTAAACCTGCTAGGTGGTTTATTTTGGTAAGCTACTGCTGCATGGAACAGGAGGAGCATATCATGCTGCTTCTGCCTCCAGCGCACCTCCTTTTTCAAAGTTATGGTTAAGTGTGAGGGGCACAGCTTGCTGAACAAGGAATGCCCATCTGGCTTTGCTGACACTAGTCCAGCATTTTCTCTCAGACTTTGCAATTGTTCAGCTGCAAAGCTGAAAGGCTATGTCAGCCTGGCAGTAAGCACAGAAAAGTAAAAAGAAAGTAAAAATTACCACTTTCTGATGTCAGTCCTCGGATTATTTTGTCCGGACTTTGCAAAAGGGCTTGGTCTCTGAGGTACTGCAGTCTTCCTCTCCTAGCCTTGTGCCTATAACTTTCTAATCACTTCAGGGATGGCACTTCCTTCAGCCCTTTCCAGTCAGTACCTCTGCAGTATTCCAGGGGAGGGTAGGTTTGGAGGGCAGCATGAAGGCAGGAAAGGGATGGGGACAAGGCTGGGGGAAGCAGAGCTGCAGAAGAGCCTGCCTGTGGCACTGTGGATGTTGCAGGGAAGGTAAATGGAGGTATAAAAAGGTTCTGCTCAGCTGGGAAGGTACTGCTGGCCTCATTTCGGAGGAAAAGAGATGAAATGCAGAACGCTGTTCTGTTTCTTGAGAAATGCTTTCTAATACCCGTCTCTCCAGGACTTTCAGAATGTAATAGTTACCTGGGCTGGGCTGTTCCTAGTCTTAAAACCATTATATGCTTCTAATAGTTTTATGGGAGTGATAATACATTGAGTTGTATTTTGCAGCAAATTAAACTGAACAGTACTTTTTGCAAGAGGACAGGCTTACTTTTTTACCTTCTGGAAAGGAGAGAAAAACCATTCACCTTCACTACAGTAGAATCACATCTCTGAGGAACTCTCTTCAGAGAGCCTCCACCACCTTTCAAAAACAGAAAATGTGTTTTGCTTGCTATTGGGCAAGAAATTAAGATCATACTTGATATAAACCAGGTGTCAATGGTAAACTAATATAACAGGGCTGTATCCTAGGACTTTATTCAGGTACCTTGTTTTGCTTTTTTTAAAGCAGTTGATGGGGATCTTATCTTAAAAAAAACTTAAGAGAAGATTGATTACATTGGTTGAGTTTGTATTAAGTTGGAAGAGCTTCAGGAACTGTAATAAAAATGAAAATTAGTATTTATGTTGTCCTGGGGAAGCACAGGCACATTTGACTAGCACTTTCAGTAAATGTACATAACCTGTCCTGCTGCTGTAATTAGTACTGAGGCTTATTTTAAAATTTACTAGCAAAGAGGCAGCTGCACCTGACTGCATTTTTCTGGGATTCTTTCAAAAGGGGATTTGGTAATGCACATTAGATACATAAGATGTGGTTCTCAGTTATTCAGAAATCACAAGATCAAAAGGCACATTTGTTGCCTCAAGAACTACCTACGTATATGTGTAAATATTCATGTCTTAAAAATCAGCCCCAAGTGACATCTGTCTGTATGTCCACACAACAAGCAGTTTTGTTTTTCCTGAATGTATAATCATAATAAGAATGTATTAACTAAATGAGCATAATGTGAGAGCAGCTTAATTAAGTACTATTTGTTAATTAGGACCAACCTGTGAACAGCAAGATTTATTTTTCAATCAGTCTTTAATAGTGCAACAGTTAGCATATGCCATGAAAATTGCTGCTTCATTATGTTGTCCCAGTGCAAATATGATCTAAAGAAGAGATGTATAAAATCTGAAAGTTATTTTAAGAAATCTGATCAATATATACAGATTGTAGCTGTAGTAAACAGCAATGCTGCCAGGAGCTCTTGAGTAAGCTCTTAAATAACATATTTTATAAGAAATATAGAATATTGCATCTATATATGTGGAATGCCAGAGATCCCTCTGCAACCATTTCAGAAAAGGCACCTTTTCGTTGCAACAAATTCTGTGGTGTGTCATATTCTAGAATTCTTCCTGCATCCAGAACAAGCACTCTACAATGCAGAAACAGAAAGATAACAAAAGAAAATTCAGCTCTTCAACCATATTTTCCAGTCATAATACAGGTATCTCTGGATGCTCAGCGTGCTTATTTAGAAGAAATATCACTGCACAAAGTAATTAATTGGCTTCTAAAGCTAGGAACTCCTACATTTAAAAAAAAAAGCCTTTTGAAAAGGGCATTTTTGCTTAATTGATAAAAATTCTACAGCATAGTCCATTCACTCTAGAGAATTAAGTGGTCTTAGTATAGCTAAGACAGTTTATACCTGTCCCTTAGCAGGAAAATTAGTAAATTAATTCTGTGATTATGAGGGGGAGACAGAACACAGGTTATCAATAACATTAACATTTAGCATCAATTCACCTTGATGCTAAAGTCTGTTTGATACCTTGGATTACAAAGTTACAAAGACATCAAGGTAAAAAGTGTTGAGATTGCAAAACTCAGTAAGTGAAAACTCAGTTGGAGGAAGCCATTCAATTTTCAAATGGCTTATCAAAACTTACCTACCTGTCTGAATCCATGACTGTATTTAACCTGTGGGCTATAGTTAATACTATGCAGGTGTGAAACTCTCTTTTGACGGTGGACTGCACGAAGTTGTCCGTTTCCATGTCAACAGAAGCTGTCGCCTCATCTAGGACCAGGATTTTTGTCTTTCATAGCAAAGCACGGGCAAGACAGACCAGCTGTCTCTGCTCAACACTGTTAAAAATAAATTTGAGAAGGGCAGGTGAGGCACATGGAGGAAGGGAAGGGGATAACACGATAAAGCAGAGATTACTGTGAAGCCTATCTGTATGTCTTTCCTAACAATGCTTTCTGAAAAGAACAGTGAAATACACTCACCCTGTTCTGGAAGTTTTATTTCTTCTTACTCAGTGTATCAATAGTAGGGTGGGACCCTTCAACACCTGTGGCTGAACTTTGTAGTAAAAACCTAGTCTTGTCCTCAGTTTCTATATTCACATTATAATGGGCACTCTGAATAAACCAGATTGAATGCCAAACCACTTTTTAATAATGTTCAGCATTAAAGTTTGGATAGTCCCATATCGTATCTGTGGTATGTGCCTCCTAGAAACATCCTCCTGCAAATGATCTGTGAAAAACATTCAGGTTGATATTCAGCACAGTCCATTTAAGACCTGCCCCTTTGCTGCTGAAAGCTTCAGTATTTGTCTCTTGAGTTTAGAGTGCTTTTATTTCAAGTTTCTCCCTCCTTGCATAACTATGTGTTAATGTTTTACAAGGAAAAACTGAGTTGCTTTGCCTATGCAAATAAAGCAAAGGAATAAGCTCTCTGGAGTTCAGTGGGGTTTTGATTTTGTTGGGGTTTTTAATATTGTTTTCTTCTGGTTTGATTTTTAAAAAGATTTAAATTAATGAGCACTTTTCTGCCCAAATCTAATTAGGTGCTCCATGAATTGCAACACCACATCCCCCTTCTTTTCCTTAAACACTTGAGCTGAAAATAGTCTCCTTCCTTGGCTTCCCATACTGCACAGGCCATAGGACTTTATACAGTTGTGACCAGTTAGTCACCTCAAAGAAACTGGCACAACCAGAATAATTCTACTTAGAATATCAGGAGAGGTGTCATTTTTCTCCTGATACTTGCTGAAGTAATTCCTCTGGAAGGAACACATAGTTTTACAGCACTGGAAAATAACTGCAACGGCCCTTTCTTGATTATGTACCTGAGATTTTCACCACCTTCTGAAATCTCATGAAGGAGCTTCTTTGGCAGTGACTGGACAAAATCCTTTAAATCACACAGTTCCAGCACCTCCCACAGTTCAAGATCAGAGTGTTCTCCGAGTGGATCCAAATTTGACTACAGTGTCCCAGAAAACAAGATGGGGTCCTAAACCACAACCGAATGTGACTTCACAATTCCAACATCATCCTAAACCAGTCTGCCATAAATCCTTACATAACAGAAGGAACTAGGACGAGTAATCTGCAAGGGAAATTGTAACAGTCTGAAGCTGGTGAATGGAAGCACAAAAATCATGTGGGGTCTATGAGTTCAGCTCTTTTTTAGGGTGAAATATAAAGGGCAGATTTCTTGTGCATTCTCTGTGCTCTGGTTCTATGGCTGACTAAAGACTTGCCCAGCATGTCGCAACTGCAACAAATATGAATTATTACTATTGCTCAGTTTGTGAAGCACTGGATACTGCATTCATGAGCACTGTTAATAAAAATTAGAAGGCTATGATTTAGTTAAATATGGATAGAGACATACAGGAAATATTACCCGGGTTGAAGCTCTAAAAAAGCTAGGAAAAACTAAAACCTTCCTTTGCAAAGTGTCAGAGAAATTTATTTTAAGTGATGTTAGCATCACCCATCCACAAAAATGTTTGTATGAGTGGCATTCAGGGAATGTGCAAAAAGTCTCCAGGTGACCATTAAATTTGTGTTCTAGGTTTTCTTTATATTAGAGCATTTCAATGTAAATCAGTTTGCCAGCATGAACGCAATCCTAATGATATGTGAGCTAATCTTGAGTTTCCTGTCCTGTTCTGAAGCAGTGACAGCTTTACATGACAGACAATAGCAGATCAATTTCAATACATATTACATAACTTGTGTATATGTCACCTTATTCCTGACATTCTTCAGACATAATTGGAGGTATTTTCAAATATTTTTGCCTTCATGTGGAACTTGGAAACACACTATGTACCTATACACAGAGAGATTCTGGAGAATATAGTTATTCTAGGTAAGACTGTTAAGCTAAACATGGTGTAACAAAATCTAATACCATACTTGGGTATCCCTGTTTCGAAGTGACTTCCATAGAACTGCCAAAATTCCATTCAAGTTGTATGCCTGTGTCTCTCGGCAGCCTGTGGACTTTGAGGATATAATTTCTCCCAAGAGCTGAATGCCTTATGTCAGTCAAAAAAGAATAATAAATAGTTATGTCTAAAGCACATCTCACCTGTGGAATAACGTTAAGATTTCCACCATAGGTCATGGAGTCCCATAGTTGAGATGTCAATTCCATCAATAATTACTTTGCCTTCATATCCCTCCAGAACTCTAAACAAGCAATTTGTAAGTGTTGATTGACCCGCTCCTGTTCTTCCAACAATTCCAACCTGAAACAGAAAGTGTGATGATAGGGACGGTAACTTTCTATGCTACATATTCTAGATGAAAAATTATACAGTGAGCTGTATTTTATAGTGAATTCAGTTTCACAGTTCTCAATCCAGTTCTCCCTTAGGAGCTGTACAGCCTATGCCTGGTTCAGGGGGAATCCTTTCCATTGCTTCTCCCTTTTTACCCTGCTCTGCTCAGCTCCAACCAATGACTCTAAACTAGGTCTCACCTGGTGTTACTTGATCTCAACCCCAAAGTTGATTAGCACTAACCTGGCAGCATTATTTCTCTGCATAAACACAGTGGACAAGAGGTTTAATTTCAAATTTGGATCTTCCTTAAAACTGACAAATTCATAAAACATTATCTCAGTTTCTTACAGGGATAAGAATTTCTACAAATTTCTACAAAATATTTTTCCTTTTCTCATTTGTCTTTTCTTTACTCTCTTCCTCACTTAACATCTTCCCTGTTCAATATCTTCTTGCTGAATCTCTTAGTGAAGTCTCCTCATCTGAAATATTTTTAAAGTAGAAAGTTGTGAAACAGAATTTTATACCTCTGATTTATTTCTTATTACATACAGTACCTTCTCTTTACTCTGTGTCTGAAAAGAGACATCATTCAGGGCTAAACCTGTAATGAGCCTTCCTATAATGAGCCTTTTAATTGACAAACTCTATTATTCCTCTATTGGGCCACCCCACTGGTGGTCTTTTTGACATTATCCATGGTTCCTGGAATTAAAACCATTGGCATTTTGGTATATGAGAGTAAAAATGTCACAAGATAATAAAAACACTGGGAAAAAAAATATATATTTGAAAATCCCAGCAGGTTTAGGATAATTCCAATGCAATATAACAGAAAGTTTGGCTGGTATCTGGACTGAATCTGATGCCTAATCTCCCACATTTTTAAAAAGCATATTTTATGAGAAACATTTTGTTTTCAGAAGTAGGAGATGTGAACGAAGAAACAAACATGAGGGAAGGATAAAAGAATGAAGAAGACAGTCTTGTGTGCCTCCATGCTTGACATGGGGACTACTTTCAGAAAAGCACAATAGCCAAGGCAAATTCATGTGAAGCAAATGTCTCCCCAGACATGAGGTGAGTAACAGTTCACCGTCTTCATATACCCCTCTTGGTTGCACATAACACAGAGAGTTCACCTGAGCTACAGCTACAGTCCTACTTCAAAATCTACTGCTGTGAATGATGACAAAATATTTACTAGTCAAAGTAGGAACAAAACTGCTATGGCTATAAATGTGATGAAGAAGCTACATATTATTCTCAATGAAAAAAACCCACAAAAACCAGAAAGCATTTAATAACAATTACCTGCTATTAACACTCACCAATATTAAAGTCAACCTGATTAGTCATTTTCTATGCACAGAAATTAAATATTCAAGAAGAATGCTGACCTCTTTATCCATTGTTGCATATTCACAAATTCCCTCAATCGAAACTGCATTGGTCTTGATTTCACACACTCTACACACCCAAACGTTCAGAATCTGAATCACCTGGGGAAATGTTACATTGGAGAATGTAAACATTTGACTCTGCTTGAATACAGCATATTAATTCAAAGACTTATCCTAACTTTAAGTATCTCATAAGCTGGATGCTTAATCACAGAAGCCAAAAAATGGACAGAAAATGTTGCCACATCACGTGAACCAGTGGTTAGAAAATCACTGATCTCAGTGTCCCCCTGAGCACTCCTTGTCTGCTTTCAGAGTGCCCAATGGCTGTTGTAAGTTGCACTGACAAAAGCTCCAGATATCAGAAACTACTTCAGGATCATCAGAAAGTGTGCAGTCTTTGTATGAAATCTTGAAAGGAAAAACACATGGCTCACATTGTAGGCACATTATTGTACTATTCCCTAGGTAAAGCCAGCTAGCAATACAGAACAATGGATTTGTAATGCAGGTGTCTATTTGGTCTGCCAAATTTGTCATCTTCAAGCACTGGGGATGCTTCTGCAGACAGAATCATTAGAGAATCCTCATAGAATGGTCTGGATTAGAAGGAATCTTACAGATCATCTATCTAGTCATAACCTCCCATGGTACCAATTCTGTGGTTAAATATTCTATAGGAAAAGACTGAGCCAAACCCATTCTGAGGGTCAGCTGTTTGGAGATGCTGTGTGTAACTAAAGAAAGAACTGTGTCAATCTGACAACAGTTGAAGGTGAAAAACTCTGCAGTACCTGTGATTGTCATCACCAAGAATAGGATGAGATAAAGGAGATTATTCTGTCCCTAAAGAATAGCATATGGAATTCTTTGTGAGCTGGCTGTGATGTGGATATGACATGACAGAGAAGTAGTTCTAAAATTTTTATGTATTTCTATTCATTAGTTTTTATCAGCTGTGTTTCTGAAGCACTTACCACAGCGAGAACTTGAACAATGCTCCTTAGCATCACAAAATTGAAGAAAACTGGATGCTTAGTTTCTTTCAACATCATACTTCAGATTTATTTTAACTAGCAACTTCTCAATAAAGTTTACCTTGCTTCAAAACACACTTCAAATGTGGTTCTCACATACTACCTTTGCAAGGGCAATGCCAAAGTAAACGACCTTAGTGAACTTCTAAGTGAATGTTCCTACATAATATTCAGTAAGTGAACAAGAACAAGAAATCAAATATGAAGTGCAGTTGTATATTACTAAGCTTCTTATTTGGTTGAACAAAACACTTAAAAGTAAACCATACCTAGTTTCATTCACTTGTTTTCTAAGTATGTTTTAATAATGGTTATTCCATCTAAATGCAAAAGTGGAAAATAATTAATGGGAAGCTTCCCAGAATTAATGTAATTCAAAGGGAAACTCCGTTTTGCCCAGGCATTTACTGTCATTGATGCCACTGTGTATATGCACCTACTCAACTTCGCTATATGTACACCACTCTTTTCATATGCAATGTGGTAACAGCAAAAATTCATACTATTACTTACATTTAGAATATAGGATATCAATAAACCCACTGTAGAAGAACTCACTGTATTTCCAGACAGTGCTACAAACAGTGCAGCAAAGAACACCATCAAATTTCCCAAAAACTCAAGCCTGACAGAAAGCCACCTGTAGTAAATCAAGGCAAAGAAAAAAAAGAATTACCTACAGATTTTTTATAGCACAGTGGAGATATTTCTAATACATTGACTCTTTGGAATCATTATATTAGCAATTTACCCACTTTCCCAAAGAGATAGGGAAATCATTCCCATTTTAGAGATGAACTGGGAAGGGAATATGATATATCTAGAACTTGTAGCACCACTCAAACTAAAATGCCTGTGTCTCAGCTCCTGGCTAACACACCCTTCACTCCTCATCCTGGCTGAAAAAGATTCAGGTATATGACCGAAAACCAGACATGAAAATCTTCTCCTTGCTAATCTCTGCCTGTAACTGAACAAAGGTGAGGCAATCGACTTTGTTTCCTTAAACTCAGGATTCCACCCCCAAGACCCACGTGGTGCCTGTGGGTACAGACACGAGGCTACTTACACAGGAACTACTGAAATATAAATATGATTTATTTATAAACTTGTAAGAGAAAGTGTTAGTTGAAATGTAGCACAGTCCATGCTCACGACCTATTAGTAAACTTTAAATTTTTTAAAACATTCTCATCTCAGACAGCATCATTTTCTATAAACCTTCTAGTTTCTGGTACGTAAAGAAGAAATCATCCTAGTGTTTAGACATAATCTATGCATTCATTACAAACAGTGGTAGATAAATTGCTCTTGTCTTTCTGTTTCTCAGTGGCTTTACTCTGACTGAAGATAAACACTGAGTTGTGGAATTCTACAGAAGAAGTTTTAGTCACAGAAATAGAACTTGTGCAAAATGCCTGTTTGAGATGAGGCTGTTGTAGAAGCAAACTGAGTTCTCATACACAACATGGTAGTTTTTTCTAAAGAATCTCTCTTGGTGACCAAATGCTCGAATTGTGGATCGCCCTACAAGAGTCCCCCTGAAGTGGGAGGTCACTGGAGACTGTGATGCTCCTGCCAGATGGTGAATTTGTTGTGAGCTCGATGTAGTATCGGTAATGAAACATATAGACAATTTCCAGTTAAGTATTCTCATAAGGAATTCCTGTAAATTTTGAATATGAAAGAAAGTTGGAAGTGTCTGCGCAGAAGGAAAAGGTATTTGAGAACAGCATAGAAATAAACCCCAGCTGTCTCTTGGGACACACCAACATTGTAATGCTGACATAACTGCAACATAGAAATTACTGCAAAGGTTAAAAGAAAAGAACATTGTTTCCAAATTCTATAGAAAATGTGCTGTACCCCCAGGGGTATGTAACAACCAACTAAAACGTCAATGTAACTTTCAAATTAGAATGTCCCAAGTCTTCCTCAGATGAAAGTCAGCCTTTATTTCTTCCATGTAATGATATCTATATTTCAGCTCCTTAGCAAATACTGAATTCAGGCACTCTTTTTCTTCCTCTATGTTCTTATTTTAAGAATCTTTAAGATCTTTGTTCTTATTTTAAGAATCTTTAAGATCTTTAATCACAGACCATACTTTGAGCATCAAGAAACAGGAATGCAGCCATTAGTCTTTCTGAAACATCATTTTTTGCCTTCTCAGTAGCACAGCTGACACTCTACACAAAAAATAGCACAGGTAGTTTAAGCATCATTCTATGCACAGCTGTTGTTTCAGGGTTGCCCTTCAACTTTTAATTTTCACTATAATATAAACCCCATTTCTTCAGATAACCAGCATATTTCTTGCTGGGATCTATGTCAATATTGTGTCTTCCCAAGAAAAAGCCAAATACAAAGAGAAACATCTAAGTTATTAAAAGTTCCCAAGTATTACAGGATATTCAGGAGGTGTTCAAATTTCCTTAAGATTTTTTCTGAAAGCAATTTCAGACATGTTTTGTATATATTTTTTCCACAATAATGAATAATTTAAGGGCGTATCCTTGACTGCTTTAGACATTTCATCCACACACATCTAGAAATCCCTATAAAGGACGATGGACTTACTTGGATAATAAAATAAAAGTATCCCAGGGGAATAACTACCACCATGGATAGTGGTGAGGCAGATGTGATAACTAGAATGGTTCCAATTACATCTAGTGTACAGTTCAGCCAAGTTCTCAAGTAGAAATGGAAACATACATCCACTATAAATAAATCCTGTAATAATGCACAGAAGAATCAAGATTTTGTGAGTAAATTCCACTAAAAACTTTGAGAAACAAATTAACTGATCTCTTATTGTATTACACAACCACTCTTGGGATTATTCTAGAGAACACAACCATCAGCAGTCACTTAATTGGTGATTCACTGCAATAATCTAGTTACGATGAGAGTGGGAAGTATTAAAAGTTGTAGTAAATAACACTTGTTTGTGTATTAGAGGTTCCACTTAAAGCCAAAGCAGTACAAAAGTAGAAAATAACATTCACCTTAAGCCTGTATACTTCTGAGAATGTGAATTTAATGTATTAACTAGTTCTGACAATAAAATTTGATTCTGACATGCAATATACTATTGAAGGAAAATACAGTTTTTTTTAAAAAATAGACCAGATCCAGGTCTGATAAACCAGTTGCACTGCAGGAATGGTCTCTTAATAATCTTGGATAGGGTCTATACAACTTCTGCCAATATGCTTTGATGATTTTGTAAGAAAGTAGCTTGAGATAATTCTTTAAGTTTTATGCACTGGAACAGCTTCACAGTGCTAGATATTGCAGTACTTTTCTTTCATATCATTATTTTTCTAACAACACTAAAATGGAATTAGAATCAAATCACTCAAGCCTCATTCTGATAAAATGGAAAATCTGCCCAAGTCTTCCCTTTACCTTTGTGAATCTGCTGATGATCTGACCAACTGGACTGGTTTCAAAACGCTGAAGGGGAAGGTGCAATCTGTTGTCCAACAGCTGACGATGCAATGCTCGGGAAGCAGAGAGGGATCCCCTGGTGAGCACGAAAGCACCACAGCAAACGAGCAGGGCTTGGGAATGCACACACTGAAAGACAGTAGGAATGGCTGAGGAGGGAAAGGGGATGCAGCTTGTTCCTGCCACTGTTTCCTACCACAGTGAGCAATCCCACACCTGCACTTCCTCTCTTACTTTTACAAATGTATGTATGTGCATGTTGTTGATACACCTCTCACTACTTCACAGGCATGCTTTTCCTGCAGTTCAACCTCTCCTGCTAGTACACCACCACATATCCAGGCTCATTGCCCCCCTCAGTGAGTTGCCAGCAGAGCTTCAATAGGTTACACCTGGATGTTCCAAGAATTCCCAGAAATATCATCAAATTAAACAGCATTTTTTCTATATATCTGTATATATGCCTCGTGTTCTCCCCAGGTTTAATTATTACACTGTGTTGCACACCATGAAACAACCAGTATTATTTCTTTACTAATACACATTCAGGCAGATCAAACTTGGCAAACAGTGAGAAAAGAGTCATAAATGCTCATTCTTGCCTTGAATGAATCCCAGAAGCTCATAGACACCAAGTTTATAGTTTTATGATTGTTTCCATTCTGTGAAATCACTAACTTGTGCTGTTTCTGCAGTCCAAGTGCTAAGCCATAGGTTTTGTCCAATGCCTAGGGCATTCTGGCCTATCTAAGCAGCTATGGTTAACCACATCCATCGCCAGTTGAACGCTTGGAGGTATTTCAAAACAACTGACATTTTCATCTAAAGCAAAAGAACACATTAAAAAAAAGAAGTTACTTGTAAAATAATAAAAAATCCCTTCACCTTGAAAAAAAGTTACTCATAAAATCATCATCATTCTTGAAGGCAAATACACATTATATGATGGGAATTGGATTCAATAAATTCAGAATAAATCTAAATAATTTCTTAATTAAATCTGATAAATTAGGTATATAAAATTGTACTATGAAAAGGTTTCTTCTCCCATTAGACTGTTCTTTAATAATAACTATTGTAGGCAATCTTGCTTGAAATACTTTCCAGTGTCAGACTTTTACATATGTAGATTGTACAAAACAAATACACAAAGAAAAAGAAAAAAAAAAAACCGAACAAATGAACCAACCAAGACTGCAATTCCTAACAGTATATATGAAGCAGATTTTACTCTGTTCCTCAATGGAAGTAGAAACTTTAGAACTACCACTCTGGGTTACTGGAGCACAGGAAATTAGTGTCAGCAGGAGAACGTTCTCATTCTTGGTGTAGATCAGGACTAATGGGCCAAGGTCAGCTAAGCAATGAGAAAGGCAGAACTGAGAGGAACAGATTGTTGAATTTCATTACAGGGTCTGTAGTGAAATGAGCTCTAGTTGGCACAAACTCTTCCATCTCTTCTGTAAATTCATTTTTTTCCCAAGTGCCTATTTTTACCAGAAATTCAAACACTGTTCATCCGCCCACCCCACTGTTCTTATTTCAATTAAGCTATAGCTTCCCAATAAGTTTTTACCTTCTCCAGGCTGTTTCACTTATTCCTTTCCATCTCTCTGGCAACTCTTTTTTAATGGAGACTGCAGAAAGTGTACTTCCAGCATAAACCAATACTGCTGCAGTACTACCATGCAAACTTTCTAGTCTCTGCTCCAGCACACAGCTATTTAAACTTCCTGAAGTATGACAGAATGTTTTTCTAACAGAGATAAAAGATTTTTTAATAATCTTCTTTCTGAAATATGCAAAACTGAATGGATCTAGATGTAATATGAAAATACAGCCAGTAGCAGACCATCAAAATAAAAATATTCAGACTACATACTTAAAATTTGGTAAAAAACTTGTAAGATCTATTTTAAATTCTGTAAAGAGATGTAAGAAACAAAAAACTGCAACTGCAAAATAAGACATTTTTATAAAAATAATTGTCAAAGCTTTTTCTATTAGTGATACTTACACCACCACCAGCGACTTTCTCTTTATTGTTAGTGCGTGTTTTCCATTGGCCATGGGAAGAGCTGGAAACAAGAAACACTTCTAAATCTTCTTGTGAATCCTCATATAAACACCATATCCATTTATTCCCAAGTAAAAATGGATATTATAAAATCCTGTAATTTTTTTCCTCCTTAATGTGCTTTGGTTCACACAGTGCAGCAGCCCATGGACTGGACCTCCTGAACTGCTGTGGCACATTCACTGGATCTCCCTTGGATAAGGAGAAAGCAGACACATGCTCTCCAGGGAACTTCTAATGGGCATTCAGGCTTAACCCATGTCTATACAGTGCAGTGTGGTGCCACAGCCTTCAGCACTTAGGGTTGTTCCAGCACTGCATCAGTTAAGCAATGGCTAATTATTATTTTTTTAATACCTACTCTTTATGTTTCAGCAGCCCTTTTTGTTGCAGGATCCTGCCCAGCTGGCCATCTTCCTTTGAAGAACTCACTACAATGCAAAAAAAAGCAGAAATCTTTTTGGTGTTAAGGGTACATAGATCCAGTACAAGAAGCCAGAAATAAAAACTGGTGACAAAATGATGGATAGGGATACTTTAAATTAGGAACTCCTTAACTTGACATAGTGCTGGGACAACCTCGACACAAGACAGACACATTTAAGACCAAATATTAGAACTATAATTTTCTAGCTTGGAAACAATTCTCAAACACAAATCTAGACATGCTATTGCTGACTACTCTGACAATGGAGTACAAATAAAGAATAAAAGAAAATTTCACAGAAGAAAAAAAGAAAAAAAAAGAGTTAGGTATTTGTACTTAAAAGGTTTCAACTACCAAACCTGAAAGCAAGAGAGAAAAAAGGTCTAGAAGAAAATTCTGATTTTTGTGTTAGTAAAAGATTATTTTAAATAACCATCAACTATGATGTCTTCAAAAAGATTTTATGGTTAACCATTTTGTTCAGGATTACATTGATTCAGGGTATAATTGAATGTTAATGATAATTCCATTCATTAAATCTATTCTTTATAAACACTCAAGTGTTTGATCAATTCTTAACACTTCTGTGAAAAGCACAATTTCTAAAAAGCACTTCTATCAACCTCCTGGTATCAACAGTATGATAACAGTCATTGCAGTTGTCCATTAAATGCTGCAGCCGTGCATATTATTATGTACATAAGTGTTTTGTTTTTTTTAAATAGAGGTGGAAATATAGTGACAAAAAAGCAGGAAAGTTAAGGATCTGTACAAGTTATAACTTGTGACTTGCCATAAAAGAGGGAGCAAAATGAGCATAAAATTGGCTACTTGAAAAATACTGTACATGCACTACTGAATACTTGTTCCTGGAGATCTAAAAAGTTGTATCACCATATGGAGTATAAAGGAAGTCTTATTTGTATATGGCCAAACTTTACACAGACCGGTAATAATTAAAAAAAGGTTAATAAATAAAGAAGGATAGCTTAGTCTGGTGTTTTATATCCCATTGTCTAAAAATATTATCTGTTGTGAGAAGAATAATGTGCTTAGTTTCCAAAATAGTTTTTAAATAATGCCATTAGATAATTTATAAAATTACTTACTATGTCTAAATAATACCCCACAAAATATTTGAATATGACCTCTAAATGTTGCAAGTTTTGATTTTTGTACAAAAAACTAACAGCAATCTCAGGCTCAGGCTCAGTCCAGAAAGATGTGGAATGTAAGTGCACAGTCTTCAATTCTCTGAGCATCAATGAACAGCAGTAAGCAGTTTTTTGTATTCTCACCTGCTAAACCAGGAATATGTTAATTTACTGAAGAAAAAACCATTCTTTTCAGTGTTGCATTTCTGTTTAAAAAAGAACAAAGAAAAAATTATCAATGATACTTGAAAGAATGAAGAAAAAGTTGGTGGGTTTCTTTCTTCTTCTTTACTAAACATGTAGTTTTCAGAAGATTCTGACCTATAATAAGGCCTATACATATGTTTGTTTGGTTGGGTTTTTTGTGTTTTTTTTGCCTGCCATCAATACACTAACACAAGGTATGAAGAATGAAAGAGATCTACAGTATCAGGAATTAATAGAACTTAAGTGGTTGTAAGGTATCAGCCACCACCTGAGCTTGATTTTACCCTGTTTACACATATCCCAGAGTGTGATCACACCGACAGGAAAGCACAGGAGCTGCAGGTGATGATCCCTATGGGTCCCTTCCAGCTTGATGATCCTTATGGGTCCCTTCCAACTTGACATATTGTAGCATTCCATGTCCGAGACAGGCAAACCATCCTCGAGTCTTTGACAGGTAAAATCTTGTGAGGTTTTTTTCCCCCCTATCTGAAAACCGAGCTAATAAAAGCTATCAACTAGTAATCCCTAAAGGAGAGCAGGCTCCTTTCGGACCCTATGAGATGGACATCTGCCAGCATGTGCCATACACATAAATGATAAGGGAGCTGTGCACTGCTGCCAACTTCAAAACGAGCTGGAGGTAAGCGTAACAAAGGCAAACAAATCCGAACTCTCCCGTGTTTCCTGGGGACTGTTTATCCACACCCAGGAATGACTCCAGCACGCCCAGGGTGTAAATTCCATGCCCCTGTAGTTGCCTCCCTAAGTATTTCTGGCCCGCCCGCAGCCGCATCCCTTCCCGGAGATGCCGCGGAGCCCCCACGACACAGCCGGGACCTGCCCGGGGCTCCTCTGCTGTCCCCACGGGTTCTGCCGTGCTTTCAGTAAAAAAGCCGAATGATTACACGATAATCCGAGAAGCAAACACGCGACAGAGTCCTCCTCTGACAAGCGCACACCTGCCCAGGCATCTGCTCGCCCTCCACTCGCGCAGTTTACACTGCTCAGGGCTCGGTCACAGCCATCCCCTCCCTAAACCCTGCTCCTATCTGTGGCAGAGCTCCATCCAAAGGATACACCCCCGGGACACATCCAGCTGCCTTTTCTGGGCGCAGCGCTATCCCCAATCCCGCCCGAGACCCCGGCCGCGGTGTGCATCATCCAGCATCCCTCCCGGACCCGCGGGGCTCCATCACCTCCGTGCCCGGGGGGCTCAGCCGCCCGTAGGAGCCCCCACGATCCCCTCGGGACGTGGCCACGGCTCGGACATCGACCCCGGCTCCGACAGAGCCCGCCCCGCCCGGAGAGGGGAGGGCAGGGCGGGGAGGCTGCGCTGCCGCCGGCTCGGCATCACCATCAGCACCACCATCACCTTCATCATCAGCATCTGCATCAGCATCACCATCCCCATCTGCATCACCATGGCCATCTGCATCTGCATCACCATCACCATAGCCATCTGCATCACCATCAGCACCACCATCACCTTCATCATCAGCATCACCATCGCCATCACCATCAGCATCACCATAGCCATCTACATCACCATCACCATCTGCATCACCATCGAATCCCCTTTATACAGGGCTCTGGTGACCAGCAGCAGCACCCGAGGGAACGGCAGGAAGCTGTGTCAGGAGAGGGTTAGGTTGGATAGCAGGAAAAGGTTCTTCACTCTCAGGATGGTGTCAGCATCAAGTCTGACAGAGTTCCAGGAGCGTTTAGACAATGCTCTCAGGCACATGGTGGGATTCTTGGGATGTCCTGCGCAGGGCCAAGAGTTGTACTCCATCATCCTGATGGGTCCCTTCAAGCTGTGAACATTCTGTGATTCTATGCATAATTCATTTCAAAAATAATATGAATTCTTTAACATTCCTTTCTAAATAATGTTCAAAGATTAAAATTTCCCTCAAATAAAAATAGAAAACAAAAAAGATTAATCCAATTATGCAGTATTAATGTGTTTTTTTCTTGGCTTTGCACTTCTTGTGGTTTTGGCCATCATCTCTTTGTCTCCTTTTGTTATCTTCAGTACTAATGTCATTGTCACAAATTTGCCATTTTCTCATTCTTCAGAGGGTCTTTCAACCACCTGGTGCACTTCACATTCACTTGAATGCTGCAGGGCCAATTCAGGAGAACTCTGTGCAGTCTCAACATTTACAACTCGATTCTTATAAGGAGAAAAGGATAAATTTGAAGGCATTGGTGGAGTCATCTGATAGCAAGGAAATTGTTGACCCAAGGGACTCTGTACTGTGGGCTGCTGTGCTAAAAATGGTGCATCTAGCGAAACAGAAATTTGAGATCTTAACACTGTGAAGAGGAAGCTCTGAAGAGCTCAATTTTGCATGCATTATGGCTTATTCAATTAAAAGACTGACAAACTATAAAATAGCACAGAATGTTTGAAAATTAAACTGATCTATTTTATTGCAACAATTAGTACAGCTGGAAAAAGTAGACAAATTTTTCATGGCACAGTTAGAACAGAGACATAACCTGATTTAGGATTAAACTTACAGTTAGCTGTTATGTAAGGTAACCAAATGGCATTCCTTTCATTTCTTCATTATGTATTTCACAAACATTTGTAACTTCAGTGCCTATAGTTAATGCAAAGGCATGCACATCTGCAAGTTTTTTAAACCTGGTTTAACCAATCTTTAAGTCAATGCTGAACATGACATTCCAACAAGATGCAGTGTTTTCCTTGAACCAGGGACAACACAGCAGGCCCAGCTTATTCCTACAGTCCTTAGGGTATAAAATGAGTACAATAGACATAACCAAATACAGCAGTAGCAATAGGTCAGAAAAGAGTGATGTGTGAGGGGGTGTGAGCCCTGTGGATGTGCTGGGAGGGGACAGGGCATGGGACAGAGCACAGTGTGGTATAGTGGACACAAATCCAGCTGCAGGCTGTGTCGTGGTGTCTGCACGACTTGTGTGTAGTTTAAAGTGGCTTGGAGGGAGGCCAAGAGTGCCACAAGTTTGTGCCCAGGTTCTGTGAGGCTCTTCAATGTTTTAAGGCGTTCAATTCAACTTTATATTCCTGGGTTTCCCCTGCTGATAGGGGGGAAATGTTGTTGTCGTCAGGCGTAGCAGTGGAAGCACGAACTACGCAGGAACAGTGCCCTGGGAAGAAGTGTATGTGCCACAGGGTATTCCCTTCTCCTCTGCGTGAAACTGAAAGCGAGCAGTGAAGAACTAGCAGGAAACCACAAACCCATGTGAAAATGGGGCAGCGAAGCTGTGCTCCCCACATGCCACCCTGGGGAGCAGGAGGGTGCTGCATCTGCCAGAGTACCGCTGGGTACTTCCAAAACTTTTAAAGTCCTCTAGTGTTTTGGTCATCAGGATGATAAAGCATTATGATAGTTACTAATACAATGCACAGGTACAGTGTCAGATGCTGTACATTTCTCAATAGTTTAGAATTACTGCAATATAATTATTGTCTTTAAAACTGAAGTTACACCTGCCTTATAACCCACAGCTACGTGGTTGTTACAAACAGCTTTCAAGCATGTGCACACGTTCAAAATTCAGAATATATTTTTAAAGTGTTATTTTACAAAGGAGTGCATTTTCCAAAATCCTCCTGATGACAACAGTTTGAAAAGAATTAATTAAAGAATTTATTTTCCAAAGCATAGATGGTGTGTTTTGCCTCATTGCCCATATTTTCTAATGGACGACTAGTTACCAATGTGTTGAGTCTATTTAGAAAGGGATTATCAATTTACAGGAATTACAAACCTCAGTGTAGAATAAATGATCATTTTACATTTCTTCCACCATGTCGGGGTTTTTTCTGTTTGTAATTCTTAGACACGTTATTTTCACAGTTAAACATTGCAAAATATAGGTATGATTTCCTGTTGCCCGGAAGGGAACAGCACTCTTAAGCTTAGTGGTTAGAGAAGAATTTTTCTGTAGAAGTGGAGTGAGTCATAAGAGAAAGGAGAGTTGTTCTGAGAATGGGATTTCCCAAGACTACGAAATCCTTGGGGGTAGAGAGAAGGTTAGAAGGGGAAATACTATTTGCATGTGACCACAGATCAGCATATCAAGGCTTGTGTAAGAATTCAATCTTAATCTTGAAAACCACATTGTAATGCTTTTTGCTGTTATTTTATCAAAAACATTTGGAGGTAAACTGAATTGTAATAGTGCTGTTCTTTTACCTGTAAATCATAGCAATCTTGGACTGTAATAAAATGAAATTTTTATGTATTTTTTTGTCTTGAATACTTGGCCAGTCTTGATGAGGTTTTAATAACTGGAAGACTGTTGTCTCTCCCAAAAGTATCAGGGTTCATTCAGGAGGTGCTACTCTGATGGTCCTGAACACTGTGCAGGACAATAATAGTCCTGAAGAGGCAGTGCCAGCATCCTCCACCTGTTTGCATAAGGCACTTTTGGAGCACATGCCTGAATTTCAGTGTGAGAAGGAGTCTATCCTTGTGAGAAAAGCAACAGGCAAAAAAACAATGCAGCAAAACAGGGTGGGGAATAGTTGAACTTTGAGAGAGTTGCATCTGTTCCTGAAAGTGTGCCTGAAGTTCAGAGTCACCTTGAAGGACTTACGTGGCAGTGGGGTGTCAGTAGAAACTACTGTGTAACCAGTAACAGTATTGGAGATTGATGAGTTTCTCAGTGGCACCGTTGGCGAGCAAAGTCCCCTTGACGTACAACAGAGAAGTGAGTTCACCACAGTTCAGTGTCCTGATTAATACCACAGAACTTTCTGGGTGTTGATTTAGTAATGGAGTCCTTTCCTGACACTGTTTTCCGAGGGCTTTGAAAGTGTTTCTTGGGGGGGTTATATTGACATGGGTGGCACTGTGTTGTGTGTACCTGTGAGATGGGCTTATTTCAGTTTTCAGTTCAAGAGGGAACTTAAAATTTTCTTTCTTCTCCCCATTTCTGGGTCAAAGAAAAAGTGTTAGCAGTTTATTCACAACTAGTGGCATTAGGTACACGTAAAGGTACATATGTAAGATTTTCTTCCAAGACCAAGGGATTTGCTCTTGGATAAGCACAGTAGGTGTTTTACTGGGGCTGTTACCAGTGTGGGTTTAGTGGTGTTGATTTCTCCATGCTTTAAGTTGTATATGAATGCAAAGTATCTACAGAGTGCATCCTGAGGCTGCCTGACTGGTGGTTGCTTGGGTGCTCTAAGGTTTTGGTGTGACAATAGTCTAGATTAAAAACATAGGGAGGGGAAAGAGGCAGACTGGCACTACACCATTACTTGTTCTAAGTAATACGTAATGTCAATAGGGCTGTGCTTCCATAGTAATAGTTTGACAAGGTGCCAAAGATGTGAGACAAAGAGGAAATGCAAGGGAATTACAAGAGCTGCCATAGTGAACTTTACTCCAAATAAAGTGACGTGTTTGAGAAATGGAAGCGAAGTAATGAAAGGTCGCTTGTTGAGCTGAGTTGATGTTCGTACCAGCAGAAATACTGCATCTTTTTCTCCTTGTGGCTGCAAGCAAAGTGAGAAAACCTTTGAAGAGACCCCCTAAAGGCAGTGCAGCACAGTTTTGTTGAGCTGCTCAGACTCATAAAGCCAGCTGGAGAGACCCATCACTCAAAATGAAGTAGTGAAACACACATAGACACCCACACCCTTAACTGCAGTGGAAGGAAAAGAAGGGGACCTAGACCTTGTGTTCAGAGCACAGTGAAGAATGCGCTATGTGAAAACCCCCCACATTTCTAGGATGTATTTGCCTCATGTTTGAATGGTTATGGTGTATTTCTCTTTCTCCTGCAGTGGTAATAATTTGGGCCAGATACAGGCAAACTGAGCATCCAGACTTTGCACATGAACAATGCAGGGTTTATCTGCCTCTTTGCTTCACCACAAACTTCAAAAAACTGTAGTCTGTCCCCTTGTATTTACACAGTGAATTGATTTGTAAATAAATGAGCTTCACAAAAGTAAACATTTTTTTCATCTGTTTTGTAGTCAAGGTACAGAGGCAATGAAGTTAAATGACAGCCAAAACACACAGCAGATCAATATCTGGGTGGGATTTGCGGGACTCCATCTCTCTTCCAGAGGGGCTTTCACAGACCTTTTCTGCAGTGCTATTAAAATATGAATCCTTGGAAAAAAGCTCAGAAGACAATTTTGTGCAAAAATAATCAGTGGAGGTACAGTCCTCAATTATTTTCAAGTTCTTGTGGAAAAATCCTTCTGTCACTGGAATGACTTTTTGTTCTAAGTTCCTTTTGTCCATCTCAGTGCCCCTAATTGCAGTGTAGTTTGGTGACACACTTAAGAGACACAGTGAGCACCACTGTGATGTCATGCACCACTGGTTCCTCCACTTCCTAAATTCCATGTGTGTAGGAGTTGCCAATAATATATAACATTGATTGCTTACATGTAAATTTGCTGATAGCCAGAGAGGGAAATAGATTAAAAATCAGTCCCAACCCTTAAGAAACCATCCTACCTACTGAAGTCACTCAATAGGAGGAGTCATGAATTGCAGAAGCTTGACAGCAGCTTTACTTTCTGCTTCCTACTCACTTACATGGTTAGTGTCGTGCAGTTGTGTTAGAAATCTAGCATAAGGAAACAGTCTACCTCTCGTCTGTGGATATTACATACTGCTTTTCTCCATTTCCACATGCTGAAACTGTGTTTCTTCATCTGTTTGATATACTGGGTGAAATCAGGTAAGAACCATTGGCTTATTTGAGATGTAAAAACTTGGCTTCAGTCAAACATTAAAAAAATGAATATTCTTTCATTTAAATTGGCCAAAAAATAAGATGTAACCCTTTGAATTACACCTAATGGAGCAGATGATTAGTAAAGAGAATTTAATAGCTTTGAAACGGAGAAGTAAGTTTTAGTTTTAAAGTAAATAGAACAAATCCTGGTACTTTATCTCTGTACTTTGCCCAGAGACACACTCAGGTATGTGGACTTTGTACGCAGCAGACGTCATTGTAAAATAGTCTTAATACACTAATGTGAGTTTATTGTTTGTTGTTGGTTTGATAGGTGGACAGGTTTTCAGATTATGTGTTACACTTTTTAATAGTGAAATTTAGTTACATAAAATACAGTGTGCACTGAAGATTTTCTGATTTTCAGCCACAGAAGATACTTAAAATGATTACAAATGTACACAGGAACGGTAAATTATCTATTAACTTAAATTGCATGTGTAACAGCCCAATGCCTGCGTGGATGTTCTGATTGTACAGAAAACAGTGAGCACTCCAACAAGTGTTCATAAAGGGCAGCTGGGTATTCCTTTCAGTAGTCAATCAGAAACAGGAGTTTGAAAAACCTTCCCCAATGACTCCCTGCTAAACAATTCAAGTTTTTAAATATATAAAACTAGTACTTATCTAATTCCACAATAAAGATACCATCTTTTCTCATTTTTTCTCTATTTACATTTCAAATAATAACTTGTCATTTCACTGCCATAAGTAAATAAGTTGCTTGCCAGTGACATTACTCAGCTAGTAAATAGGTTAATTTCCTCGTGATAGATTTCTCACTGCCATGGATCAGACTGTGTCTGGTTTATGTCACTGTCATTTAACTGGCTTTAGAAGAAGTCATTTTGTATTTCTACCTATCAAGTGATAAAAAAATCAAAGTATTTTAAAGGATAAATCTTTTATATGTTGGGTATGAAGGGATAAATTATAAGGATCAGTGATTACACATGTATTTAAGGACAACATTAGGCAAAAATGAAAGAATTTTGTGTTGTACCTTTGAATCTAAGTAGCAAAACTATAATCAAGTGGTTGGGTTTTGTTTTAGCTCTGTAGATTACATTATTTAATATAATTTATATTCTAGTTTTGTCATTATATGAAAACTAGAGATCAAATGTGCCACACCCTATTAACATCTCAGTATCACATCACATGTATGACATTTATACCAGATTCTTGATTATTGTTTTCATTAAATTCAAGGCTACTGCAGCTGAACAGTTCTCAGTTTCAGCAATTCTTGGATAAATCCAAGCTATTAAATTAATTGCCTTCATGTATCACTAGATAATTAATAACCTGTCTAGTAATCGCAGCAAAAGCTACTTAAATGGTTCAGTGTCTAAATGAAGAGAGTGGTGACATTTATTTTGAAATAAAAGCAATTGTACCTTTTCTCACACCTAATAATTGCACTTATAGTCATAAGATGATGGTAGGCAGGAAACTTTTGTCTGGTTGATTTGAGGCAGGCAGTTTGATGCTGGTTTTAACACCATGTAACTTCAAACCTGCTCTGGTTTGCATATAGCCATTATTTTTTGTGATACCCAGTCCAGAGATGACCGATCTAGTCATTGTAAATACACAGCTTGGTGTTAAAGTTTATTGGTCTAGTTCCCCAAATTAGTGTATTAGTGTCTTTAGTGTCTTTACTGCATCTTTACTGCACTTTAAGTGAAATAATTCACATTGTTTAGCTTTGCTTAGATCTGAACTGTAGTACTGAACACATTTGTCAGATACCTTGCGAGGCACCTGCACTTGCCCTTCACAGCTTTATAAACTGGTGCTGGCTCGCTGTCCATCTCAGATGTGGTAGATTTGGTTCCATCTGCTCCGTGCTTGCTGGGTAAAGGAGAAGAACTAGAGCTTATGACTCAGAAATTCCAAGAAATTCAGGTTACTTTTTAAATCACTTTTTTAAGGAACTGAGTAGGTACTATTCCTCTTCTGACTTTTGCTTTTTTGAAGTTGCCTTGTTTTACAAGTATTTTAATGACAGAAGAATTGAGAAAGGTGCCATCAAGTATCAGACAGACAAAAACCTTGTTTAGCCCAATAGAAGTCAAGAGATGGGCCTAGATTTCTTTGGCCAAAAACCAGGTAACACCACAGTGAAAACAAAGAGGCCTTACAGAAGTGTGACAGGAGTTGGCCTTGTGCTGAGACCTGAAGTGGTTTATCCACACAACGTGACCTCAGCAGCCAAAGGAGACTTTTTAAAGGGTTAATTTTGATGTTTATCACCAGACAGGGAAAAATTAAGTCTTTTTATACTCTTTTGAAAATCTTATTGACGGATCTACAGCTTAACCTTGTACATCCCAACTATCCAAGTACAGACAGAAATACTGTGGTTTGTCTTGTGCTATTATGTACAGTGACCTTAGATTCTTAATTTTTCAAACTCAGAAAAAGATTCTCTGTTTCTTCTTTCTTTTTTTCTTGGTAATGGTGCCTTTATAGTGATCCAAAACTAGGAAAGTATTGAGGCTCATCTCTGGCTCATCCCCATATTGACAGGCAGCTGTTTCTTATTGATAGATCAGATAAATAAGGTCTAAGGATTGGTAGCTCTGGCCCAAAGCAGAAGAAACAACCACATCAGTCTTCCTGTTTATACAACACACACTAGTTGTGAAAAAATTCTGAGAACGTAAATTTGATGGTGGAGTAAACGATTGTATCAAAACTGATAATTTATCTCTATATGGAGAAAAATATTGTTCAGGTGTTTCAGCTGTTCTAACTCATCAAATGACTTTAACATTTTCATCTTTTTCAGATGATGAGAAAAAATGTCCCGAATTCACAGATCTTAATATAGGCAATGCTTTGTCTGGAACTGAACTCCAAGTGCAGCTACTCCTATACACCAGGGAAAACCTAGATTGTTCTGAGAGACTCATTGAGCACAATGTTACTTCATCTGAGTACCTTAATACAACCAAGAAAATTGTCTTTGTTATTCATGGCTTCAGACCAACAGGGTCTCCTCCAGCATGGCTAGGTGACATGAAGAAGCTTTTACTGTCTTCAGAGGATATTAATCTCATTATAGTTGATTGGAATCGTGGTGCCACTACTGTGAATTACATAACTGCTGTGGAAAACTGCAGAAAAGTGGCAGAGATAATGAAGAACTACATTGACCAGATGCTGGTAAGGCAGAGCATTGCATCTGTTCTGAATGAGTTTAAAGAGCGTAGTTTGAGCAGGAGTAGATATTTAAAATATGTCTAAAAAAGAGTCCAGTGAAAATATAGAATGTCCTTTCTTTATAGAAGTATTTACTGGATTTGCATATAGTTATTACTGCATATCTCTAGCTTCACCTGAGTTCTTATTTCCCTTTCACTGAAATGTTTCTGAGAGTGCATCTTATTTTATAGCCAATTGGAAGTTTTAGGTCTTCTGGAGAGACTGAGTGCACCAGTGAGGGAGGGAAAGGGAGAGATGTTCAAATAGTATGCAGCATTCAAATTTTACAAAGGCATTTCACTACTCTTTTTACTATTAACCTAATATAATTAAATTTAATTTTCATTATAAAGAAATAATTGACAGAGATAGAAATCTTAATTCCAAAATTATATAAACTTCCTGATTCTAGAGGGAGTTGTTGAAACCATAATTGATGTTAATGTTCTTAACTGGGCTTTTGATATTTTGCTTTATCAAATGAACAAAACATTATCATCCCATTTATGCTGTTTATCACTTGTGGTTTCTCCTGTTCTAAACACTTCTTTTCTCAGCCATTCTCAGAAATTTTGAATGCTGTGCACTAAGAAAAGATTCATGTGAAATAGGAGTAAAATATCCAACATTTTGAGATAGGATGAGGAGAAAGCAGAGAAAGCCTATCAGAATTTGTCCTCTAGGGCTAGATAGAGTGATAACAAGTTGTAATTTTGCCAATAAATTCATTACTGTGGAATAAAAAAAAAAATAGATAAGACTGTAAGAACAGTCTTCAATCCAGAGATGGTTAAAAAAGTGTATTTTAGAAATTTCTTGATACAGATGTTTGGTTAATTGCCAGATCTACCTGGCAAAACAATGACAGCATATGTGGGTTGTCAGTGATGGGGGTGAGGGTATGTAGAGTCCCACAACTATCACTTCCACACCTACAAGCTGTTGTGAAGCCTTTGTTAATTCATTTCAAGACATATTAATATGTCAGGTCCCATATGTCATCCCATCATTTTACAGGTATTCTGACAGCTCTGCTGGTACTGTTTCAGAGTACTTCAGGAGGGGTTTTTAAATTTTTGTTTGTTTGTTTGTTTTAATAATGCCTGCTTTTTAGAGTGGGGATTTTGAGGTGTGCATTTGGCACCATTATTATGCAGTTGTGTGGCATAAGTCTTTGTTAACGGTATTATGTTTTAAATTTATTTTATTGGAAGGATAAAGTAGGGAAGTATTTCTTTTTCCCTAGTTCATAGTTTTGGTTCATCTTTCTTGTATCTGATAAATGTCTTCCTCTTCCCTCCCCTGCTCCCCTTCTAACTAGTGTGACATTGTAGGAGAAATATGACTTAAGCTTCCTTTTTACATTTTAAAGAAATTTCTCCATTACTACACTTTAACTAATACAGAACTGCATACTGAAAAGAACTTTGCAATTTCCATTTGTTTTTACGGCTAGAAAGTTAGAAATATAACAGAGCAGCAACAAAAAGTGACAATTAAATCAGTCTACTGATTTCTGTCCTTTTAACTGCATGGTTGTGACTTTGGTGTTTTTTTCCCTTCATAGGTACATGGAGCTTCTCTTGACTCCATGTATATGATTGGAGTTAGTCTTGGGGCTCATGTAGCTGGTTTTGTTGGCCAGAAGTATAATGGCAAACTTGGCAGAATTACAGGTAAGGCTTTTTGAATCCCAATGCACATATTCTATTGTACCTTGTCCTGCCACAGCTGCAAATCACGTAGATGCTAGTGCTGGAATATTGACAAGTGAAAACTGCCTATTTAACATACATGAGGGAAAATGTATCCCTGGTAAAAGTTCAGGAAATTGTGAAAGTCTGCCTTCAGGCCATAAATTACAGATTAAATTTTCCAACCCATTTACCTCTGGTCTCTAAAATGAAAATTGAGTGCTGCATATAAATGCCACTTAAGTTAAATGATATGCTACCTGAGTTCCTGAGTAGTTGTGTTCTGGTGGTGAGAGCAGTTTATATTGTGCATTTCATTTTTATGAAGTGCATAATGGGTATGGCATTTTCTGTGGAAAAGGGTAAAATGAATTCTTATTATTTGATTCCTAAGGCTGTTTGCTTATATTCATCTGGATAAATGAGAGATGAGCACAACTAACTCGGAAAAGATACAAATGCACAGATTTGGGTTGATACGTCTTGTCAAAGGAACCATTGCTTTGCTTAGCAAGTTGAAGAGAAGAATTGTGCTGGTTTTTATTTTTACTATTATGCCAGGAAAATGAAGAGTTATTGATGAATAATGTTGAAATGTTGGTCTTTAATATATCTGTAGAAACGGAGCCCAGGATTTGCAAGGTTAATGTTGTTTTCATTTAGGTCTTGATCCAGCGGGCCCTTCGTTCACTCACGAACCACCAGAGAGGAGACTGGATCGTACTGATGCACAGTTTGTTGATGTCATTCATTCAGATACTGATGGTAATGGAGTAGCCTTAACTTTCCTTTTTCAGCAAGAGAAAAGGCAGGAAAGCAAAAGAGAAGGGATATGTTGGGAACCAGCTGGCCCTGTAAGCTTCCCGTGAGAGAAAGAAAGGGAGTTTAGGCCTTGTGAGGCCTGGTAAGTTTCTCATGAGAGAGCAAGAAGGGAGTTAGCCTTCACTGACTCCCTGTGTACTCATTAAAGTAAACACCTGCAGAAGCTGTGGGAAACCTGGAGTCAGACTAGATGAGATCATGGACTTAGCATTTTCTGTTAATGACCAATTAGCATTTGCTTATATCTATTTGCACCAATGATCCTTATGCACGTACTGTTAAAAATAGTATAAATGTAAAAGGTTCTTTAATAAAGTTGGAGTATTGCTTTAATCCATATTGGATACGTCTGCTTACTTCCGGGCCCGAGAACCTTCATTAGGGATAAGCTATTTTGGTAGTATCCAAATAGTGCTGCAGAAGTGTATTTTGTGTTACCATTAACATTCTTTTGCTGTGTGTTTGAACATAGAGGTTGTCAGCATGTGCTTATCACTGAATTAATCCCTTCTGAGACAGCCAGGTTCAGCTGCATTCCACTAGTAAACTACAGAACCACTGGTCAAAATTCTAAATCATGTGATTAAAAGGTTAAAGTGAAGAACATTGTAAAGCCTGCTTTATCCATGCTTTAATCTGGCTTCATTTTTGACTCAAAACTGAGAGTAAACCTTACAAACCTACCATACTTGTCCCATTATTTGTATAGTTTTGCATCAGTTTCTTTAATAAAATTAAAAAGTAAGCATTTTACTGTACAAATTTATATGTGAAGTTGCAAAATAGCAGTTTTTGTAATGTCCCAGTTATCTGAATAAGGATAATGCGTAATAAAAAGGAAGGTAGGTCAGATTGAATGAAATCTTACTCATGGTATCTTGCTTACTTTTATAGGACAGATACAGATTTTTTGCTTTGATATACTGCTTATATTTGTGTACTTCAGAGTCCAAATCCTTGCCAAAAAATAAAGAACCTTACTCTAATAAAAATTGCATTGGGAAAGAATTTTGGTTGCTGAAGAGAGCATGGATTTTATATATTTCTTTGTGTAAATAATGTCTCGGCTACAGCTGCTTCTGTTCTTTCCCTTTGTGGCAGTAGGAATCTTAAACAAACTTGTATATATTTGTGTACAACATTGTACATATGTGTAATTTTTCTTAAAACCCCTTGTTTTTTAACTCATTATATGACTTCCTTTTACAGAAATAGTGCTATAATCACAAAAATTTTCTTTAAACCTCCAAGTTACTTTGTAACGATGATTAATTGACTTCATAAGTCTGTTCATTTGTTTTTGATTCATGTTGTTTTAACTTTAGTGCTAGGTTTCAAGAAACCCTTAGGAACCATTGATTTCTATCCAAATGGAGGAACCGATCAGCCTGGTTGTCCAAAAACATTTTTCAGTGGTAAGTAAAAATGTGTTTAAGTAATGAGAAGAGCTTGAGATCAAATCAAAAAGAGTTAAACTGAATTGAATGTACACTGCACATATTTGGAAATACAGGAGATGAGACCATTGTACTCTTTCTTTTCATCCCCACTAAACAAATGAGAAATAACAAAGGCATTGGTTTTGGAAATATAAATCTTCCTATAGACATATTCTACTATATCATTAATATTGATATGGTGGAATTATGATATAGACAATTTGCATATCGTGATCATAGTTTTTATGTGGTTATATATGGCTAGGCATGGGGGAAGGTGTTTGTGTCCAGGTGTTTTGGACAGGGTCACTTGCATATGACATGGAAGGCAGGGTTTCTAAGTCTTCACTGTGTCTTAGGCTGCTCCTGGTTGGCACTGATGAACTAGGCTTTGGACAGGCCTTTTAGACTCTAGGATGGAAAGTGTTTTAAGAAAAGTTCTTTTGCTGCAGAATTTTGCTCATTTCAACCTCCATAAATCTTACACCAGGTTGTTGCTCATTATTTTTGTTTGGTTTTTTTAGATATGTTTATTTCTGTCTATGTTTCTTAATACTAATCAGCACACTGCTGCTAATTAGAGCTCCTGCAAAGGCATAGGGTTTCCACTTTTGTGTCTGTGAGTTTTGGAGCATCCCTTAAGACTCTTCATCTGTATAATTCTCATAGTTTGTTTTGTTAGGAGAGGAAAGAACTTATTACCCCAGACAACTAGAGAGAAGAATCTCTGAAGAGATCCTTATGGTAATTTTTGTGTCAAAGCTGAACTGAATACAACAAGGCAAATTTTAACTGAGATCAATGCTTTATAACAAAAAACTTCATAAGTTTGATAGGACTTAGCACACTATTTCTTACATGTGAAACCCTATAGAATTACATCTGTATCTATAATATTCAAAATAGTCTCCAATTTCTTCTTCTTGTTTGTGTGCATCCCCTCTTTACACCGGAGAGTAAAAGCATGGCTTAGTAAGAATGATTTGGGTAAATGGCATTACTTGAGTAGAAGAGGTGAGTGGTGACAGCAGCAGCAACAGCAGCTACGGAAAATTCTGGGTGGGCTGAGCACTACTCAAGCTGGGCAGGGGATTCCTGGAGTCAGGGAAACCCAAAAAACAGCTTAGAGACCCTTCAGGAATTGGCAAGGTCCCAGCAGCTCTGACAAGCTGCACTAATGTTGGAACAAGGGGCAATGGTTTCCAACTGGAAGAGGGAAGGTTTAGATATGATATTCAGAAGAAATTCTTCACTCAAAGGCTTGTAAAGCACTGGCACATGTTGTCCAGATAACTTGCGGATGCCCCATCCCTGGAAGTGTTCAAGGCCAGGTTGGATGGGGCTTGGAGCAACCTTGTCTAGTAGAAGGTGTCCCTGCCCAAGGCACGGAGGTTGGAACTAGATGATTTTTAAGGTCCCTTCCAACACAAACCATTCTATAATTCTACTTTTACAGTATCTTTTTTCATTAATAAAAGATTTTTTATATATTCTTTTTATATTTTTCTTTCCTGAAGGACTTCAGTATTTTAAGTGTGACCATCAAAGAGCTGTCTTCCTCTTCTTATCATCTTTGCAAAGAAAGTGTGACATAATAACATACCCTTGTGAGTCTTACTTGGATTACAAAAGAGGAAAATGTGTTGATTGTGGTGCTTTCCAGATGATGTCCTGTCCAGTACTGGGTAAGCATTAAAATATCTGCTCTGGGCTGGATGAGATTTTCTGGGAAATCCAGACTAGCTGTTCCTGGGGCTATTCCAGTGATCTGTAGCGTCATCTACATGATCATGTAGTCTGATCACGTCCAGAGCTGCCTACAGTAAAAGCAGTTTAAAGTTCATGGCTTTGCCTACTTTATAGGTATCTCTATTAGGCACAGGTGCTGAAAGTTCCTAATCTTTGTTCATTATGCTTTCCAAACTAAATACATTCACAGTGATTCTCCTACCTACAGTGAGACTGCTTCTTTCTAGTTTATCACTTCAGGCTTCCAAAGTGTATTATGATCCCTAGAGTCCTTATGTTTTTTATTTAGGAAAAATAATAGTTATAGCAACCTTAGGGTTTCTGTGGCTCTTCATTTGGAATCAAGTTCTGATTTGGAAGGGGTTTTAGTTGTTTGGGGTTTTATTGCTCTGAGAGAGGATCTGGGGCAGTTTGAAAAGAGCTACAGTAGTGTGAGCATTTTCTAGCTGGCAAGGATTTCTTAATGAATTTTTAAAAATACTTAATGAGAAGTTAATTTTCAATTGGTCCTTTGTCTTATTTAGCATCCTTACACTAGAATGTGAGCCCTGTATTAGTTAGATCAGGTTCAAAGAAAAAGCATAAATATATTTGTATGGTATTTTACAATAAAACTCAATCATAACAGAACCTCATAATAGGGCAGAAAGACTCCAGGACTTCCTCAGAATGGTTATTAGCCATGCCTGATGCACTTACCCAGAATACCTGAGCTAGAGGTGAAGAAATATTTCACCAGTTAGCTGCCAACTTTTTATTTTTTTTTTTATTTTTAACCACTGTAAAAAACCTATGGGGAAATGACAAGCAGCTGAATCTGGGAACTGAGAGGAGAAGTAATCTACTGCAATCTTTCCTGCTTGATGCCATGCAGTGGCAGCTCTGCAGACTGGGACTAACCCTTCTTGCCCAGTCTTGGTAGGGAAATCAAGAGATAGAGAACAGGATCAACCATTCTAGAAAGAAGGACTGTTATCAAGCCCCTGAGACAATAAGCACAGAATTGTATAAATTTCTTTCTACAGTAAATCCATAAGTTTAGGGGGTTTACAGACTAACATTTTATTAAATAATATCTACAATTACAGACTAAATGGTTTTAAAATATTTAATGATTTGAAAAAGGAAAGCAGTTCTGTAACTGTTCTCTGCAAATATGTGGGCTACTTTCTCTGGATTTGTTTTTATTAGCTCTGTAAGCACTAGTTTTTGGAGTTAGTACTCTAGAAAAAATAGATAACTATTACAAAACAACAATTTCAGTGATACTAATATATTAGAGGAATGAAATACTTCCATATTACATTCTATTATACTTGGACAATTCCCACATTTTCCAAGTCAATTTTCTTTCTTAGATAATATTTTAAAAGATTAAAGCCAAATTTTTCACTTCGGGTAAGATTCTTTTGTGTAATTATATGTGTACCATAATTTTGCTAAATGTTTGAAATGAAATATTTAAACTTTGGATTTCAGGTTACTA
The DNA here is from genome assembly GCA_013396655.1 of Campylorhamphus procurvoides. Lineage (NCBI taxonomy): Eukaryota > Metazoa > Chordata > Aves > Passeriformes > Dendrocolaptidae > Campylorhamphus > Campylorhamphus procurvoides. The sequence goes on from WBMV01007224.1 coordinate 149,500, forward strand.
TGCTGATAGATGGAAAAAAATGTTAATAGCAAATACTTCACCAACGAAAGCTTATTTTGATACCTCGGACCAGGACCCATTCTGCAGTGAGTGACTGAACACACACGTAAAAACCTCTTTACAAAAAGTTGTGGCTGTTGTTTGTTAGCTGATCTGGAGTGAAAGCATGTTAGAAGTAGAAAGTGTTGGTCACTGTGTAAAAAAATCATTAGCTAGGGGTCAATTCACAGACCGGAGGAAGAAGAAAAAGAAAGATTGTGGCAGAAGAGTAAGTAACACTACATCAACTGAGAATGAATTGTGACTTTAAAAGTCCATCCATTATGGGATGGATGGGCATGAGGAAGAAGGAAACCAGAAAATGAGAATCAAGTGACAGGGTCTGAGAGAACCTCCGTAGGTGGGATCAGTGCTGAGATATTCAGAGAGCACAGATGGGAAGTGAGACTGCCCTGGGTGGGGTCAAAAAGGGGACCCCTCTCTGTTCCACCCAAGGAGATCACCCTACAGTCAGCTAAAGGTACTCACTCCATGGCTCCCCAGGAGTAAAACAGTGGAGGGAAAACTTAGCTCATCAGCTTTATGGTTATATTGTGTGGAAATGAACTCTCATGGCATGGGCTTCAGCTGCAACAGTTTAGGTATCTGCCTAACCATGTAGAGGTCCAGTTCAGATTCTTGTCCAGTTTCTGTTTGTACTAAAAGACTTTACCACCACAAGCATTAGCACACACGTCTACATGGTTATGCTTCTTTTATTTGGGGAATGCAGAAGGGCTTACAAGGAAGTCATGTGAAATTAGGTTTCCCCACTAGCTTTTTCCATCATCTTGGCAAGTTTTGTGACAGGGACAAATGGTGTTAATCACGTTTACTTATGTCACCATTTCTTCCAAAGGATCGAGGAGAAGTGAACAAAGATGTGATGGATTTCACATGAAATTTTTTACATGACATTTACATAAAATTATTCCTGTTCTGTGTGTCTTTCAACTCAGCCCAAGCCTGCTACTACTCTTCTCCCCTACTCCTGTCTGCTGGGACTTTGTTCTCAAGGCTGCACAGGCTGCTAGGTCTGTCTCCTCATTCATTCTACCAGTAGAAAAATACAGCTTTGCTTTCACTCTTACACATATTGAAATCTTGGCATTCATCAGAAATCTAACCAGGCAGAATCCTGGTGGGGGAAAGAAGGAGGACATTGTGAAAGGAAAAGATTATATATAGTATTCTGGGATGGGGGTGGTTGAAGGGAGAACAGAGGGGAAGAAATACTATCAGACATAGGAAGAGACAAGTGGAGCAGAATGAGAAATATCATAGTGACAGTATAAATATAAGGGAAAATATGCAAAGTCAGGAAGTAAAATTGGTCTACTAAACCAGACTGAAAAAGAGACCATTGATTAATTAAAGCCTAAGAATTGCTTTAGATATTTGGAAACCTGAGGAAAAAGAATTAACAAGACGTCTTAAAAAGAAGTGAAAGTAAATCTGAGCAGGACAAGATTTTCATACAAGGTGAAGCTTGGTCTTTCAGGATAGAACGTTAAAAAGCAACATGCCAGAGAAAAAAAGAAAAAAAAAAGTAATTCATAATTGGTTGATTGGTGTTTGTACAGCTGTGTTTCCTCTGGAGATCCATAGCACAGTTACATCATGTCTCTCCAGCTTTTACCTCCTGATTAATCAGCTCACCCAACTAATTGCCCACTTTGCCTATACATAAAGCTTCTGTCAGTGCTGTTCTTCCCCTCTCCCTGCCTATGTACCTCAGCTTTTTTCTGAACATGTCACTTTTGGGGGTAACATGACAGTGTTGCTACACTGATAGCTCAAATATCCCGTTTGCCAAAATCTCAGGGTGCTGGTTAGGGCTTGATTTTGTGGCTGTTTCTGTAGGCAGGTCAAACTCTTCACGTTAATTCTGGTGATAGCTTTCTGATGCACATCTTGTCCATCTAAGAACTGGACTAATTTTACAGAAATCCAAGTAGCCATTTGGTAGAAGCTAGTTTTAGTCAATAGCTTTCTTATTTTCCCTTGAATTGGTAGCTTAAAAGTAAAGAGTCATTATTCCTATCATCAACCACTGAATACCTTTAACAGGGTGATAACAACAACTGTATCATGTTGAGGTCATTCTTTGACTTTCACGATTTTCTTTTTCTTTTTGAAGTGTACAACTACTTACTGGACATTACTACCTGGAATAAAAGCATTAGGAGAGGTTTCATTAAAGTTAAAATCACAGACTATGCTGGAAACACAGTAGAATCAGAGATGAATAGGTAGGTTGTGGTTTGTCTTTAAATCTTTTTTATCACTTTATGTGACTAATTTTCTGAGTTTTCTAAACCTTTTAACTTGTTAACCTGTAAGTTGTAAGTGCCTGGCCAGGGCAGCTTTTCCTGGATGTGGCTCAGTGTGAGAGGCAATGCTCCTAACACTGAAATGATCCTTTCCCAGATCCTTGCATGGAATGGGCTTGAATACAGTTCTAGTTATCCTTGTTTTGAATGCTCAAAGTCAATACATCTTATAAGATTTCTGATCTCAAAAATAATGCTTAGTAACAATGAATATTACTCAGATAACAAAAGCCTGATGAGAAATAATATTTTTCTTTAGTGAAGCTTCAACATTTCAGCAATATAAGAGAGTCAAAATACTGACTGGATTTTCCCAAGACATTGAAAAAATATCAAAAATTTCCTTGACCTTTTCTACGAAGACTTTAATTGGCCCAAAACACAAGCTTAGGATTCTCCAGATGAACCTGAAATCTCTTAATAATCCAGAAAGGTAAGTGTTTGTCATATATTAAAGTCTGGTGTCAACTAAACTTCTCAGGATATTTCCTCAGTAATGTGCATTTCCCCATACTGATTTTTAAAATTGCACATCCCTAAGTGCATGAACATTCTCATCCTACTGATGATCAAATCTGTCACGTGGAAGAGCTGCTCTGTAAGTTAACATTTAGTAGTTAACTTACACCCTTGTACATGTAGCTGTCACACATGCTGCCTGTCACTGCTGCTGCTGCTGCTCTTTGCTCACAACGTGCTGCCAAGGACCAGCCTGGATTGCACCTGCAGAGTTAACTTCTCCTCCATAATATAAATCTTGTTAAGCACTTTTCTGATTTTACTCCTGTGTCTGTACACAGCTTTTCACACTCAGGTGTGAAATGGAACTCTTCAGTCACTTGTGTGACTGGAATAGATTTTGTGGTCTTGTTGCTGACCAGAACACAGTCTATGTCTACTTACACTTAAAATTAAACCATCTGCATTCCTTTTTGTAATTGAAGATTTATGAATTATTTCTGGTTTAAAGTACTTCAGCAGTATTACCATATGTTCATTTTTTAAATCTCAAGTCTCTTGTACAGTAGCACTTGCAATTAAATTTTATATTTGCATCTTGTGCAAATAACATATTATGCTGAATAGGTAAGAAATATCCAAGAGTAGCAAGAGTGCTTTATTTGAGAGTTGTTAATTTGTTTCTTATAAATGGCAGATTCAAGAAAGTCAGAATTTAAAATAAAAACCTAAAAATGCTTATTAAATAAGTAATGAGTAAGAATAATGTTACAGTCTTAAGTCAGTATATTTTATTAACTTGAGATATAACATTTAAGGCTTTCTGATGTGGTATGTAACAATAATCTAGTAGGAACTGGGTATGATACTTCGTAAAAATTATGACACCTTGTTAAATTAATCTACTATTTTATTTTCACTGAGAAGAGGGAGGTGATGCATGGGAGAGACTTAGGAAGAAACAAAACACTCAGTAATCAAAACAGTATCCCAGAATGCATATATATGTGACTTTATTAATTTGTTGAAGGTCATAAGTCTAAAGCTCTCAGGTGAACTGGCATGGTTTTATTTAAAAGCATTTGGTGATAAGAGATAATCCAAGTTCTAAATTACATTGCAATTTAACTGATCAGACTAATGGTGATAAATCACAAGATATATTTCATGTAAGCCTGTCAGCATTTGGGACTTTTTCAGATAATGACCTAGCAGATAAGAAAGGTTTTCAGTGAACAGCCCTTATTGGACTTGAGTTTTCATTCCTGTTAGTCTGACCCTTGTTAATTTAAAAATAAAATATGCTTGATAACCTTAATACAGGATCCACTGAAGGCCCACATACAGAGCTTCATCAGATTGCAGTCATATATGCATGTTAGATCCTTTAGATAGCAATGAAAAATAGTGTATTGAATCAGAATGTGAAGGCAATTTAAATGCAGATGTTACAACACTATTGGTTGGCATAATTACATAATTGCTCATTGTAATTATAACTACCTGTATTTACTTCAGTTTCATATAATTACAATGATTACTTGAGTACAGGATGATCAACGAGAAACTACATTGAAAATATTTAAATTATTTATAAGAAAATAATAGGTAAAAACCACGGAACAGGTGCAGGGATAAAAGACAATAGGACTCTGTGTCCCCAGATCTGGGTCAATAGCAAACAGTGGGAGTTTGGGGAATATCACCGATGACTGTCTGCTGGACTGGTCCACTATTCACACAGATGGTGTGTGAATTTGGAAGCGCTAAAAGATACACCTAATTTTTAGACCCTTCTGAGATAAATCATTCCTGTTCCTCCATAAAACCAGAAAGCTTTGCTAATTTGTGTATGTCTGGGTGTCAGCTATACCAAAAAGCTTATGAACCTGTTAGCCAATTCAAAATCAATTTATGGGGAAGTTACATGTCTCAAAGATACTTAGCCCAGGCACTTCTGGGTTTTTTAACCAAAACAAGAATAGTGATAATAAAAAACACCTTATTAATACCTCTTTTTAACAAAAGAGTGTGGAATGCCCATGTGCTTTAGTAGACAGCAGAGAAACCACATGGGATAAGGGATTATGAAAACCTCACCTAACAAAAACATTACTAGTGTATTGCTCCTTGCTCAGGGCTTCTCCCCTGTAAGGCATTCCTGGTGCTCAATAAACACAAGCCAAGATGGATTGCACTTCAAATGAGATACAATATATTGGAAACCATATGTTTTTATTTCTACAATTCATCATTATGGTTTGTCTTGGTATTTTGTCCCCTGTGGCCAGATAAAAATAATGCTACAAAAATAATGTAATAGTAAACCATTAAATTCAAATCAAAAGAAATTGTCGATGAAGAACTGGATGAAATTCTCGTTCACTGTATTCCACGTCCCAGGCTGAGGCAAATTGTGTAGTGTAGCCAAATCCAAGAGATCACAGCAACAGAGAAGATAATTTTGAATAAAATAAGTATCATAGCTTGTCAGTCCCTAGAGGTGCCATCAGAGGGTATAGTAGTCACTTGTTCAAACCAGCTCTCACCATTCATCTCTACTAGTTGAAGAAGGGCAGAACTGTGACCTGCCTCTGCCCTAAAAGGCAGAGCATCTATGTCGACCTCAAAAAGTGAGATTTTGTTTATGTGTGACTTCCTTTGTGACCTCTTTATGTGTTTGTGTAGATTATGCAGTTCTGAGTTTTCTAGCTGTTTACAAGAGAAATTAAACTTTCTTACATGTGCTGTCATTGCAAGGGAAACAGAAAATAGTCTGATGTAGTTTTCTACTTTCGTCTGTGAAATGAGAGCAGAGAAACTTTTCTACCTAGGGAACTTAAAAATAAATCGTTCAGGCCCAGCGTTAGCAGGAATTGTGCAGATTTTGTGCCATGGTGCTAAAGAGTTATTCTGAATGCAGATTAATAGCTGTAATGGATGAAATATTGTATTGTACTCAAGACTAGCATGATAAGCTTCTTACTCATGTTGCTTCACACCATCCAGCTGATGTATGGTTGTTTTTCACAGTCTGGCAAAACTGCTCTAGGGATGCATAAAGTAGGGTGTAAACTCAGACAAGAAGACACTTCTTGTTCTGAGAACCATCTCTGAAAGCTGGTAAATACTGGAAGTCTAATAATTCAAATACTTAAATATTTTTATATTAATGTGGCTTTTTTCTGTTGTGCAATGCTTTTTTCTATTTTTGTAGGTTGCAGCTGTGCAGATATGACTTTGTACTGGTGGAGAACACTGAACTGACCTTCAAACCTATCCCTTGCTCTGAGAAGAGAGGTACTGCATGAAGAGAGAGTTACTACTAACTCAATTTCTCTTACAGCAGTGACATTTTGATGCTTCCTCAGGATAAAGATTGCAATGAGAAAGGAAATGAGATAAGCTAGATTTATTTTCAAGTCTACCTGGTCATATGCATTACTTGCTTTGAGAGCCTTAGGCTGAAATTAATTGAAAAGTTCAGACGTGTATGTGTTTGGGAAATTATTTGAATAAAATAAATGTATCATTGTGAAGAACATGCAATGGTCTGTTCATCATTATTTGTTAGCAGTGAAGCAACTACTGAATTAAATATGAATTATCTGCATAATCCTGGCACATTATTTGTCTTACATATATTTAATTATTTATTATTTGTAATGGCTTTTACATGGAAACATAATTATCTGTCTACTAAGTGAATTTAATATACTATACATGTGATCTACAGATATAATACACAACAGTTTTGCTGTGCTGTGTTCACTGGATAAATGAATTCACATTTTCTCATTATATAATGTCTCAGTCTGAGAACTGGAAAAATATTTGTGAGCACATAGGTAAATTTGCTGTTTAGATTGGTTCTCTATGCTCATCGAAGATGAATGTTATTGCAATATTCTGTTTGTTTTGGGGTTTTTTAAATGAAAACTATGGACAGGGCAGGGTTGTTTCAGATATGAAGCAATTCTCAAGTCTACTGTAAAGAGAATAACTTAAAGGTGAATAAATGCATTTGCATTTTGTTTCTGATTGGGTCTCTTGGGATTAGAGCTGCTGATCAGGGTAAGACTGATGACAGCTTTCCAACTATTGGGATGTGAGCAGAAATAAAAGCTACATAAAGATTTTCTCCTTCAGCTCAGAAAAATGTTTCTTAGTCCCAGATTGCCTTTCCTGATGGAACTAATTGAAGAACAGATAGGTGTACTTTTCTTCTCTAAGGTTGTTTTATGTATTTAACACTGATTTCTCATGTAAATAAATGACATTGTCCTTCTCCTTTCTTTCCTATGCCCTTACTGCCCTGCTTTTGACAGCAATACTTGGTTGAACCTATTAACCAATTTCATCTGAATGTCAATGGAATGAGTTATAAGGAAGCTGGAAGACTGTCCCAAGGAAGGGAAAGCAAGTTTTCACTGCAAGACATAGCTCCAGCATCCTGGTCAGCACAGGCAAAGCTCTGAACCAGCCATTGCACAGGCTTTTACTTGTCTAGAGAAACCAAAATGGACAGAATCGTGGACAGACACGTTCATGGACTGACTTAAAAAATGAAAATAATAAAAAAAAATAATTATTCTATAAAGATGGTAATAATATTACCATAGGTTTTCTCAGGTGATGTCGTACTCAGATTCATCATTTTATTTTATACCTCTTTATTTCTTTCCTCTGAAGGAGTCATTACCAGATACACATGAAAAGCCATTTTCATCTCCTTATATGCATGTGTATGGAGGGATGGGGTTTTTAATTTCTCCTCCCTTCTGCTTTTTGAAGCTGTGGTTAGTCTGCTTCTTTCATTCTGCAGGGTTTTGTCCAGGTTTGACCTCATCAACTCTAGTTTTCCTTTAACAAGTCTCCGAGCCTCCTTTCTTTTATCACCTTGCCTCCAAATACCTGTATATATACTTATATATGATATACTTATATCCCTTTAAAAAAAGCACAAAGACTTGAGATTAAATTTCAAATATCTGGAACTAGAATAGGTGTTCTTGTGGCATTGACATAGGTGTTCAAGTATAGAAATGTATCAGATGTGCTCTTAAGTTTATTTTTAGAGTTGCTTTCTACAACTTCTCTGAAGTTTTATATTTTTATATGTTTGAAAAATATTTTTTAATATTTTATGTTCTTGGCATTTTTTTAAAAATGATTTTATGTCCTGAAATACTGAAATACAGAGGTATGAATATGTTTTTTGACAATAACCTTTTTTATTTTGGTTGAGATGTTCAATTGCAAATTAATATATGGGGGAAAAAAGAATGAAATTGTATTAGCTCTAAATTGGCAGCATAAAGGGTAGATACACTGCTCTTTCCAGTAATGGAACTGAGTGCTTGTTTATTACTGCAGCTCTTATTGATGTAGTTGTCAAACAAGTGGGGTTTTGCCTCTATTTTGTGGCTTGTTTCCCATACAAGCTTGATTGTCAACAGCTTACTCTATTTAAAGACAGAGACACGTAAAAGTCTACCTTCTGAGGTTGGCATTTGCACTACAAACTATACCCTTTGCCATTTACTTGCTTTCCAAATTGGGATGGAGCTTTGGTAATGCAGCCCTTGGAAAGGAGAATTCGCACTAATATTTCCTTTCAGGCAGTGGTTGTAACTCGTATACACCAGACTACTCAGCTGCTGCATCCTTTTAGTAAACTTACTGGGAAAATGGTGGCTACACAAGCAGTTGGGATGTGTGGAGTTGTCAGGCAGAGCATGGGAAATGAGCAAGGAAATGTGCAGGACTGAGGTACCATCCTAAAATTTTCCTACTATAAATACAGGGATTAAATATGTGGTAAGGTGCTGTTGAAAAGATACAGGGAGGCATACAGACATGAGTAAGTGTTGCTCAGTGGTGTGGTACAAAGAAAATGATAATATTTTCCCACATTGTAAACATCCCTATGAAAAAGGAAGGCCAGGAATAGTGATTTTTGGCCTTGATTTTGGTAAGCTTTGGGTAAAAAGGAAAGAAGCAGCGGGGTTGATATGGAGGTTCCAATAAACAAGATGAGACAGAAAGAAACTCTGATTTCCAATTTTAGTTGGTAATTTCCATCTCGTAGGAGGGATTGTTCCAGGCAGTGCATTTCCAGCACATAATTGCACTTCTCAAGTGGCTAAGCACTTGGACTGTAGCCTTGTGTCTCGCAGCACCAGCAAAATGGGCTTTAATTGTTCAGAAATGCAGTGCTTTCTGTGGCTCACTGCCACATGCTACTTTGTACTAATCGTGTCAGCTCCCTCCGACTCAGCAGAAGATGCCACAGTCAGGCAGAAAATTAAGTCAGTCAGAAAATGAGAATCTTCCAGGGAGTTCCCTGTTCTAAGGCAAGTGGTGATGGCAGCTCAGTGGATCATGCTCCTGCATCAGGGCTGGAGAGAGGCTGGACTCAGTGCAGTCAGTTCTCCTGTGTATTTTCTGTCAAACTACCCACTAACATTTTTCATTTTACTGCTAATAGCTATATATGGTATACATACATTTCATTGGGGAAATTCAGAATGGGCTTAAAATCCCAAATCAGTTTCCTTTGAGAAAATCTTAAATGAAGAAATAGGTAATTTCAGACTAGTTTGACTTGAAATTAAATATTTGCTTTATACAACTGCCCTAAATGCTCTGATTTTCTCTTGGTTCACTGTTTGGCAATAAGCCATGGCCTGGTGATGCCACTGGGCTTTGGTTTTTTCACTTGTAATACGGAAAATTGTGCAGTCTGGAAACACTTTCTAATTTCTAATGATTCATTTTGTTAACTTCATTTTAAAAATTTGCTTGTATCTAGTTTTGTTAAACAGTAAGGAACAATCTCTGCGCATGTGAAAAAAAGATATATCCCATGTGTAAATGTAGACTCCATAATTAACCACCGTATTGTAGTAATACCAAAGGGATCTCATTAGTATGTACTTATACTAATGAACTCTAAGTTGTTTCCATCAATGCAACAAGCTTGAGAGATTTAATGCTGTACTTATATTTACTGTTTTGTCACAGGGACATTAAATTGTTAAGTGACAGGTTTATAAAAGTCATACAAACTTCTTTTTCCCGTGTTTGTGTTAGATCTGATCGGTATTTGATAAATTCATCTTTTCTTTTAACTATACTGTTTTGAATGACATGACTGAGGATAAGTCAAGAAACTCATTAAGCACTAGGAGTCACTGGAGCAAGCAGGAGCTTACTTAGATGAAAGACAATGCAGGAGATGTTCACTCTCTTAATTCAAAAGAGGGTGAAATGGTCTAGATTAAAGATATGTAGGACAAGACCATTTGCCAGCTTAATTTGGGATGGCTTTATCGATTTCAGTGATGCTATATACAGTTAAGGCTGTGGTTTATGATCTCTGCCTCAGATAAAGATTGATTTCACATTGTGATTATTTATTTGTATAAGGTAAAGGGCAGATATATGACAGTGGAATTACTGGCTAATTTTATATGCAGCTAAGTGGAAAGCAATTTAATAAGGAAATGCTGAAAGGAGGTCAGGTATCTTTTTAGGAAGAAGAAAGAACTGTTAAAACATCTGCTCTTTTCATGTGAATTTTGCAAATAGAGTTATAGTTTACTTCCCAAGGAGCATGTCAGGATAATTAATAATCAAATGAGGCAATAATGTCCAGATGGAAAGGAATGGGCCAATACAGTGCAGCTTGTATGAGTGAGGGAGGAAGGATTCAGACTTGGGGACCTAGAGAGGAGAAGTCCAGAGTCAACTTCTGCCTTTGAGAGATGCCACTGACGGCATTCAGTGGGTACCTCAACTTGTGGTTTTCACTTTGAAATATCCAGCATTTCTTCTGAGCTTATGCAGAATGAGACTTAAGACTTACTGGGATAGAAAAAGCACAGGTTATCCAACAAGGGGAGTACTCAGTGGGAGAGGGGACTCCTGGTTGACAGGCCTTACTTCAGGGGCTGTTAATATATTTTTAATATTAAATGGTCAATGTGTAAAATGGGCTAACTCTTAAAGTCTGTGTTCAGCTGCTCTAAATTGCAACTGAACTCTATCCTTTCTCACAAGGTGAGAAACAGCCTGTATGACTGGTGCCACAGAGCTCTGGATTTACTGCAGCTGCCAAGGAGGCATCAAAACTCAGTTTTAGTTTCAGCCCTTGCATCCTTCTTTGTAGTGTAGGAGAGAAATACTGATTAAGAGCTTTATGCCCTAAAAGGACGCCCCTTTATGACCTTTTAGGTAAGCTCAACTCTTAGGTCCTTTACTTGCTGTGGCTTCAGTGCAGCTGAAAGCTGAGGTTGTGGCCACCAAGTCGCATGGCCCAGGGGGAAAGGATTGGCAGCCTTAACCATTGATGTGATACTTCATTACTCACCATATGCTCTAGCTTTAGCAAGTCCTTGGATCCACTGCTCTGGTCCCACTGCCTGACTCCCCAATACTGATCAGAGTGCATTAGATGTGCTCCTGGAAAGCATCTTTCAATTTAATTTTGTTTGGAAGCAACCCACTCTGCATGCTCTGAGACCACTCTGCAATGTGAACTAGGATGTGGTAAGTCAGGAGGGTCCTGACTCAAACAAAAAGGCTTAAGCAGACACTGCCAAGGTGCTGTGGATAAAGGTATCCATAGAATGGATATATCTGAAAACTGGAAAGATTGCACCTGTTTAAATAGTGGAAGTGTGACACCTGAGGAAGTTCGTATTTCTACCATAGCCTAGAATACCAGACATTCACTTGACTCCTGATTGACTGAGTTTGGAGAGGTGGTGATTTTTATCATGTTTATCAACTATGTGCAGTTTACACATCAATTGCATAGTGTATTTAGGCTTCACATTTCTATGTTTCTTACATCATTTGGAATGTGAGTTTAAGGAAAAGTGATAATGGTCTTACTAATGTACAGAGAAACAAAGGATAAACTATAAATGAAGATTAGAAAAATATGTTAAAATTTTAGAAGATATTAAAAAGCTGTCAGAAGAGGGCAGCCTTTTCACATAAACTATAAACCAACAACAATACAGAAAATATCTGAAATTATTCCTTTCACTATAGTTAAACATGCCAGTGTGGGGTTAACCTTGTTAAGGAAACTGGAACATGCACAAAACTTGATCACAACAAGAATGCTTCTCTTTTGTGCTATCTTCAAAGGACAGATGCCTGGCTTTGCAGTAGTATTTTTTTCCTATTATGTTCAGACAATAGAGTTAGAAATAATTGTAAGGTGAGTCAACAAAGGGAAATGCAATCATCATTCTTTTTATTTGTAGTTAAAGCGAAATTAACTTTGAATACTTTGGGTATTAAGGGCAAAATATGCTTGTTTAAATATTGCAGAGGTAAGCCAATTTTCAGATTAAGATTGAATAAAGAACTAGAAAATTAAATGAGTGATGCTTTATTAATGTATCCTTAGTCATATCAATCTGTCTCAGTATTTATTAAAATACAGTATGTAGTCATGAAGACTGTTTCAAATAGTGAAATTTGTGTCATAAACAATTGGCAAACGACACTGGTTTCCTACTGAAGCATTGCAGTCAGAAGATTCCAGCTACAACTAGTCTGTAACTCCTTCAGCGAATTTATCACTGCAGTGGCAAATACACTGCTAAAATTTGAATGAACACAATTTTTGAACTGATAAAGAGATTATGAAGATGTGTTTGTTTTAATTTCTGATTCCTGAGTGGAAGGGGTAGCCTTGTGGCTGTGTGCCTTAGTGGGTAAATTTGCCCGTAGTAGGAGCTCCAAAGGTGAAGCCAGGGGAGGCCAACTATCTAGACTGGGAATTTGGGTCTAGGCACAGGGCTGATTGAGGACTCAGCTTCAGTTAATGAAGTTTTAGACCTTGATACAGTAAAGCACTGAAAGACCAGGTGATTTAAGTCATTGGTTAAGATGAGAATAAGTAAGCACTGTAACAGAAGCCTACCTAATTGCAGTCTCAAGCAATTAAGTGGTTTTTACTCAGAGATTGAAAACATCATAAAATATTTAGTTTGTGTAAAATATGCATATTATGCCATTGTTCCAATTTAGAAACAAATACATGGCAAAAGGAAGAAGCAAAGGGTGTCTAAAGGCTCTACTGATCTTTCCCTCCCATCCATTTAGTCCATGTTTGTAAGTGCTTTAAGTCTGTGGTTTCCAACCTCCAGGCAAGTCTAAGGGGAAGGCAGAGTTAATCATAGCATGGCATAGTGCTCAGCATGAGGTGTATCCATGGTCATGTATTGGATGTCAAGACACACCTCTATTTCTCTAAAATATAGCACGACATATTCACTGGAGGAAGAGATGGGGATTTAGCTTTTTGCCTATTGAAAACAATTCTTTCACTTTAAAGCACTTGATTTCCAGAAGATTTTCCTTAAAAGAGCAGAGTGCTGTATGAAAGGTGTCAGGAACTGTGCTTCCTGTTCGAAGGTATATTTAATGCATATTATCAGATTTTTAGATAGCTGAATTTTGAATATTTCCCAATGTTTTGACTAGCAAAACACATGGGATCCTGGTAGGTCCATATTATTGAAGAGACACACATAAATTGGAAATTTTCCAGAAACTGTATGACTCTGCCTATCTGTTAAGATGTTTCCTTCTGAGCCTTGCTGGAGATACCACACTTGTATACTTGTCTGTGTATGCAGGTGTGGGGGGCTGGATGCCAGGTGTTCACCAAAGCTGCTCTGTCACTCCTCTTTTCAGCTGGGCAGGCAAGGGAAAATACAATGAAAGGCTCATTGGTTAAGATAAGGGCAGGGAGAGATTACTCACATGTTACTGGCACAGGTAAAACAGACTCAAATTGAGGAAATTATTTGAATTTATTACCAACCAGTTCAGAGTACAGTAATGAGAAATAAACCCAAATCTTATAACCCTTCCCCCCATCCATCCATTCTTTTCAGGCTTAACTTCACTCACAAATTCTCTACCTCCTCCCGTGCAGCAGCACGGAGGGAAGGCAGATGGGGGCTGTGGTCAGTCCATCACACTTTGTCTGTGCTGCTCCTTCCTCCACAGGGGGAAAACTCACACTCTTCCCCTGATCCAGTGTAGTGTCTCTCCCTCACTGCATAGTGCTTCCCCCTCACACCCTGCCTTTCGCAACTAATGTTATTCCAGAAGCTCTGACACTCTCACTGAAGGGCTTGGCCTTGGCCAGTNCCCGTGCAGCAGCACGGAGGGAAGGCAGATGGGGGCTGTGGTCAGTCCATCCCACTTTGTCTGTGCTGCTCCTTCCTCCACAGGGGGAAAACTCACCCTCTTCCCCTGATCCAGTGTAGTGTCTCTCCCTCACTGCATAGTGCTTCCCCCTCACACCCTGCCTTTCGCAACTAATGTTATTCCAGAAGCTCTGACACTCTCACTGAAGGGCTTGGCCTTGGCCAGTGGTGGGTTCCTCTTGGAGCCATCTGCCATTGGCTCTGTTGGACATGAGGGAAGTTTCTGGCAGCTTCTCACAGAAGCCCCCCCTGTAGCCTCCCTGCTACTAAAACCTTGCTCTGCAAAGAGAGAGAAATAAATAAAAACGTAGCAAGTCTTTCAGAAGGGGAGATAGCCAAAATAATGACAAAAACAAGCTCTGGGATGTGCTGAAGGTAAAGGAGGGAGGTGTTTGGGTGTGGTCTTATCTGGGAAAAGAACTTTGAATTGCCAAAAAGGGACCACTCCACTGGCGGGACTTTGTTCATACACATACATCCATCCCAGGCTGGGCCAAATGGGGTTTGTTCTAATTCAGAGGAGTCAGTGTTAAAGTCAGAGCTGCATCCTGAGCTGTCAGCTGAAAAAGTGCAGCTCTCCACACTGGTACACTTTTTGCTGGGAGCTGTGCCACCCAAACTTGGCTCAGCAGTCAGCTCCTCCTTCCCCTGCCCACTCAAGCACAGAACAAGAAGTCCCCATCACTGGAACTGCCTGTGAATCTGGCAGCTCACCCATTCCTGCACCTCCCTCCAGCAGTGCCTTTTCCTCCCAACAAAACAACCCACAAGGCCACAAACGTTAGTTTACTGCTTTGTTCTTACAGGTGATGCGACAGAATGACCTGGGTGCTTAAAAAGTAAAAATGTCCATGACACAAAACCAGTCCCAATGAACAACAACATTATTGACACGCCTCAAAGTGCAAAGGCTGAAAAGATATAAAAGGAAACATTACAATAGCTACCCCTGAATGGCTTTTGGGTTGCAGCTGAAGGAGTGGAACAGTGTCATAGCTAGTGCCAATACTCCTCACTTTGTGCCTTCTCTGCATGTTATACAGAAAGCTCCAAGTTTGTTAAGTTGCAAGGTACTGTATTACATTTTTGTTTAGTAGGTCTTGAAGCATTCAGCAGAGTAAGTGGAAAGATTCCTGCTGACTGAAATGGGCTAGGATCAGCCTCCTACATACCCATCCCTCCCCCCAAAAAATCAAACCAAAACCCCAAAGAAAATAAGTGACTATATCAACATCAAATCTAAAGCCAATGAAGGGTAAAAAAAATCTATAAATATTTACCTGCATCAGGTAGAATGTTAATGAATCTTTGAAAATGCAATCCATTTTAAAAAATAAGTATTACCAGAGCTCTCTCTATAGTTTTATCCCATTATTTACAGGGCCATAAACATTGCACTTGGTTTCTGTCTTGTGCAAGACTTTGAAGAAGTGATAGTGCTTTCGGGCATACAAATCACTAGGAAAAAGACCCAAGATCGAATAAAATAAGCTTTAACTGATTTTCAAGATGGAGATGTAGATTTTGCCTACAGCATTAATATACTGCAGTTTGGCATCTCTAAAATATAGCTGTGAAGAATGCTGTGAACCTGCTAATTAATGTCTCCTTTCCTCAGACATTTCATTAACCTAAACTTTTTAGTTTTCTGTAGATTGAATGCATGCATGCCTGTTTTTAACCTTTGTACAATGGCTTCTAATGTTATAATTAATTTATTCCCGCTAGCAAGACAAGAATATTGGGTTATAGAAGTAATTCAGAATGAGTCATGCATAATTTATACTGATCAATATTGTTGAGTATAGTGTTTTATTTTCTTTTATGACTTTTCATTCTATAGAAATTATCAAAAATACAGTACTCTAAAGTTTAATTTATCATTTAGCTTTACATAAGAGTCAGGTAAATACATAGGAGGAGACTGGACATAAAGAGTCAAAAATAGCTTCCTTGCCAGTTAAGTTTACCCAATGTACAGTATCTTCTAACAGCACCTTATGTGGAAGTCTTTCTGTTTATCACACAATCATCAAGGTTGGAAGAGACTTTCAAAATCATCCAGTCCAACTATCAACCCAGCACCACCATAATCACCCCTAAACCATATACCCAAGTGCCACGTCCAGACACCTCTTGATCACTTCCAGAGACAGTGACTCCACCACCTCTCTCTGTGAAAATTATTCCAGTGCCAAACCACTCTTTCAGTGGTTTGGGGTTTTTTTATATATGTATATATAAAATCTGAACTTGAGACTGTTTCCTCTCCTACTTTCAGCTGAGAAAGGCAAAAGAGACCAGCCCCCCAGGCTGGTGTTTGTGTGTTTGACAATTCACACTGAGGACTGCTGCAGGAGGCTGAAAGCAAGCAAAGGGGACATTTTCTCTTCTTAGGAGACCAGACTGGTCAAGTTTCTTTGCTTTGTTCTGCTTTGATATTTCTCTAGCTGTATCCGTAGTAGAAGAAGGATAGCAAGGGCATGGTTATCTTATAAGCCAGGTTGGAAATGGGCTGTCAGGAAGAAGGCAAAGGGTATCAAAATACGTATTTACCGTGAGGCTACAGGGTGACAAACAGCCATCAGCATTCCTTTGATTTTTAGCCACGGGGGACTGAAAGATTGCCACTGTGCCAGTAAGGTGATGAGCACCCTCTCAAATAGGTTGGGACCATCATGGGTGGCACAATGTACTGCTGATAAATGACCTCAGATTTAATGCAGCTGCAGCCTAATTAAACTATAACCTTTGCATCTTGTCCTTCTTCCCTTTAACTTTATTTTCTTCCTTGTTAATGTGTTATTGCTGATGCCATGACTTCACAGAGCTCCAGGAACAGAATTTGCTCGTTCACTGGCTACCTGCATTCACAGGCACTCAAAGGTTTTATGTCAGGTTGCACCACTGATGCTGGATGAAATGGAGGTATTGTTCTGTAAATAACTCACTTGTGAAAAGCCATCAGTTCAACCCACATGTTTTTCATTAATGGTTAAAGTTTTGTTTCCTGTGGCAGATGCAGCACTAAATTTAACTAGCCAGGTGCTTCTTCAGGAGAGATACCAGTTGATGTGAATTTTACTATTGAGGTAATTCCTTGGGAAAGTAGAGTTAAGTCCTCATGAGAATGAGGCCTCTATTTAATGGGCAAAGAGAAGGAGAACACTCCATCTTTGGGAAAATAAGACACTTGTATAGCTATAATTGCTTTAGGTACAGTAACTATGAACTTTAAATGTTGGTAAAGAGGAATGCAAAGGAGGTGAATGGATACTGGCCAGAAAAAGGGTGTTTTAACTCTTATGGATGCAGGCTGTTGTTTTCCATATTTTAGATGCCAGTGATCAGCTGAATCAATGGAAGAAGACTTTCAGTAACTCTCCATATTCAAAATAAAACTTATTTTTCCTTTTATCAGGTTAATTTTAAAGTATTTGGGTTAAATCTTATCAATGGGCAGACCCAAACTTCTTATTTCAAACAGTTGTAGGTGCTCTTATTCTACTTCCTTTTTATTTACTTTTTTTTCCTCTGGTATCATTTGTGAAACAGTTTCTCATGTAGTGCCCACATATTAATGTTATCCCAGTTGAAGAATTTTATAACAAGAATGTTATTCTTTTGGCATCCTTTCCCACTCTCTGCCCTGTTTGGTTTTTCAGAGAGTCAGTCACACACAGACTGTTCTGAATTCATGATATTTTTCACAGTGCAGACAGCTTTGGTTTTCCCTGCTCTAATATTCATTTTGTTATTCCTCTTGTGATTATTCTGGCTTACTTGCTGTGCATTATATAGCACTCTCCAAATTATATGCTTGCACACTGCAAAGTTTAGGGATTTGACTGTCTATTATGTGCCTACACTGCACTTCTTCAGAAATTTCTTTCAATATGATTTGACACTGCAGTCATCCCAGAAAATACAATGAAATCCTGTTAAGGGTGGCACTTCAAGTTTGTTTTCTTTGTCATTCTTATTCTGTACTTTCCTGCCTAGCATCCAGCCCAGCTCATCCCTGCTCCAAAGGTGCAGGGTGAACTCACCCAGAGCTGGCAGTCGGGTGTTTGGGGAAAAGGCTCCCAAGGGAGTGGCCCGGGGTCCCATGTGGGCCACCCAGCTGTCGAGGGCAGCGCCCTGTGCAGCCACCCAGGAGCCCCCCTGGCAGCCACAGCGGCCCCACTGCAGCTGGGACCGGGGCCCCTTGGCAGCCCCACAGCCCACACATCCAGGCCACCCCAGGGTTCCCCCAGCACAGCTTGGACCTCTGCATCCTTCCAACACTTTAATCAGGCAACAACAAAATAAGGGCTCCAGGGCTGTGAGGGGATGGGCGCTGTGAGGGAAGTGGGGGCTGAGAGTGCTCCTGGGGCTATGAGAGCTATGGGGTCTTAGAGAGGCTATGAGTGCTATGGGGCCAATGGGGGCTGTGGAGCCTATGAGGGCTATGGGGGCAGTGAGTGCTATGGAGTCTATGGGCCTATGGGGGTAATGGAACCTATGGGGACTCTGCTGCCTATGGGCCTATGGGGATAATGGAACCTATGGGGACTCTGCTGCCTATGGGCCTATGGCGGCTGTGGGGCCTATGGGGGCTATGGGGGATATGAGTACTGTGGGGCCTTCTTGGGGGCTTGGGGCCTATAGGGGGNGATGGGGGGCTGGGGAGCTGTGAGGGCTATGGGGCCTCTAGGTCTATGGGGACTCAGGGAGCTATGGGGGATTGAGTACTGTGGGGCTATGGGGCTTGTGAGGGCTATGGGTGCTATGGGACCTATGAGGGCTGCGGGGATTGTGCCACATCTTGGGATGCAGCAGAGTGACTGGGCTGAGGGATCTTGTCTTCAGGAGGTGACACACCCTCGCTCTTCCAGCTTCCCTGGGTTGCTGTAAAATAACAACATGGAAATATCAGTTATGGAAACAGCATCCAAGGGAAGCCTCAGCACCTCCTGGATCAGAACAAGAGCTGGACAACAAGTGGTGTGGGTATCGCTGCCCTGCCACTCACTTCTCTGATGCTTCAGCTTCTGCAATGTCCCATCTCTGTCCCTGCAAGCTGGGCAGCCTGTCAGCTCGACTGTCCTCCTCCACAATTTGCATGATCCTTTTAAACCACAGATATTCCCTTGTGTCATTTATGGGAGCACCAGGAGAGGAAAGGTTTTGGCGAGGTGTGGCAGAGAAGCAGCACTCGAACATGTTCCTTGTCTTTGCCAGTTTTGTATCCTCTTCACCAAATGCACAGTTGAACAGGTTCCCAAGCCCTTCCCATTGCAGCTTTTCAGAGAATCTGAAAAAACCCCCAAAAGGAATATAACCAGGTTTGCCCAGAGAGATGGCAACAGCAGGTGTCCCAGAAGGAAGGGATGGCACTGGCTGGTGTGGCTGGGAATGAGCCCTGGAAGGGAAAGGCATGTAGAGGAGACAGGAGTGGGACAGGGAGAAATAGGGCAGGGCCATCACCAGAGGAGAGGTTTGCTGGGAACTGGAGCACAGAGCCCTTTCCTCATGGTGGCAGGGATGTGGGAGCACAGCAGAAGCCTAAGAGCTCCCCCCCAGTCCCGGGGTGGAGAAAGACTGGGTGGGATGGGAGACTGGCCATGCCCATCGCACCTGCTTAGGGGTCCTTTCTTTGGGTCTCTCCCAAAAGAGATGTGTTTTAAAGCCGGACTGGAGGGTCTCTAGCCCCTGGGCAACTGTGGGGCTCGGGGATGAACTGCTGTTCAGAGTGAGGATGGTTCTCGGCACAGCAGTGGCACGGGGCAGGGAGGAGTTACCTTCTCAGACGGGTGCATTGGGTCTGAAAAGCATGAGTCAGTTGTTGCCTGAAGTGCACCTGGGGAAGGAGAGAGACTAGTAATATCAGTTTTTTCCTCTCTTTCTCTGCAAAACAAGGGAGGCCTAAAGGCTCTTCCTCCAACCCGTCCTGTTCTGTACATGTGCAGGTCTGTGAAAACAGCCATGTTTTTAGAGAGCCCATCCCAGTTAGCTCCCTTCCCAGTTTCCCTCTTTTCCCTGCCCCTGGAATGCGCAGAGCTCTCCTGCTATCATGGCTGCAGGCCTGAAGGCAGGAGAGCAAAGCGGGGCTGCGCCCAGCAGCACTGAGGGCATGACGAGCCTCCTGCAAGCAGGCTGAACCCTGAGAAGAGCTGGAGGGGTGTGGAGGCTGCCACAAGCTCCAGGGATGGGCAGACATCTCCTGTGCTCCCCAGCACGTGCATGGGCTTCTGCAGCAGCACCTGGGGCTCCTCAGCAGGGCATTGCAGCCACAGGGCTTGACTGACAGCTGGCAAAAGAGGTTTTCTCTTACATGTATGAGATATATTGCAGTTGTGATGAGGATGAAGCTGATGGTGAAGGTCACAATGATAGCAAGCAGCTTTATTCCGGCAACTGCAGAGTAGCTGTGCACTGGATTCTGCTGGGAGAAAAGAAAAGCAAATTGG